>JARYGA010060516.1:5334554-5801454 GCA_030545235.1 Helianthus tuberosus
TCTTTTTAAACTTAACAGAGCTGCCAGGTCTGTCACTTTCTTGTCATCATCATCCAGTAACTTGTAAGTCCTAACCTAACCCAAGCTGACCCGTTTCTACTTGTACAAATTATCCATATTCACAAGTTTATAAATCCACATAAACGGATAATGACTGTGGTAGCCAAACCCAACCTACCTTACTTTTGACACATTACCCGACCCGTTCTTATAAATGCATAGCAATGCGATAATCCATATAAGACAAGTAATTGACTCAATTGTTTCTTCAAAGGCAGCACAACTTACCCCCAAAACATCACCTGTCACCACAACATTTTTGTTAAACATAAATGATATTCCCCTCAACATTACAAACTTTATGGCTACAATCCGATATGGAAATTGAATAAGATTGTAAACAAAGAATTCAACTAAGCAATCGAATTAACATAATTTAGGGAACAACTTGATTAGAAAAGAAACTGTTAGACCTAGACAAAGGGGTGAGTTCCTGTGGATTTTAACTGGGAGGCGCAGCAAGCAACGACCTATAGAAAAAATGCGAATCAGAATGGAAAAAATAGCTTCACTTCTTCTCATGCAACCAAAAAAAATTTGGGGAAAACACAAAAGAAGGGAATTGTCCTTACACATAATCCCTGGTACTCAAATCGCACCACATTCTCCGATTTATCGTTGCAGTGAACCCCATCAGAAACTTCAAGAAAACCGACGAGGTTGATTTCAAACCTGCATTGAATCCTTCTACGGTTTGATCCGCATCAAGTTCCAAAAGCTTTTTGTTCATCGTTAGGATCTCTTAAATCGACCACTGATCTTAGGGTCGATTAGGGTTAGGGAAGGAAGTCGAGAGATGTGGGGGGTAGAGGTGACATCAATGTGGGTCTAGAGATCAAAAGGGGATTGAAGAGTGAGGGCAGTTGTTGCAGAACGTGGGTGAGATTTTAGAGGCGGTTCTTTATAAGACAGAGCGCGTTAACCGTCGCCAACTTCTGCTTCTAGAAGAAAATTGTGAATTTAAACGAACCAGATTAAAAGTTGAGTGTTTTAAACGATCAGGATCATCCCAAAAAAACAGTTGAGATTAAGGGGAACATAAGAATAGATAATATTGAGTGCCGACTTTGATTTTTCCTTATCAGCATCGATATAAACCATATACAAGATTCGCTACTCTTTGGTTTCCCCACCTCGTATGAAGTATACAAAATAATATGATCGATATTATCCCCATCTATGATATATTATTGTTGGCAAATGCTTTACACACTTGGAATTTGAATTAAAACTAACAAATTTATATAAGGTTTATTCGATATATATATAAAAATTAAAATTATGATAACCGCAACACAAGTTGCGACAAAGATCTTCCCAAGATATACGTCTCAACACGGGTAACTGCCTTATGGTTCATCTTATTTAAGTTGTAACAATTCACTGGTAGTTGTCCACACACACCACCTTTGCTCTTATCGTTTATGCCCTCAGTCATCCTTGAGTGCCGATGGTTTTTCAACAATCTCTAAACAACACCAAACGACGTGGAGAGTAGTGGATTATATCCTTATACATGGATCAAAATAAAAACCCTAATCATGTTTATTTAACCGTGAATATGATATTAGACATCAAATCAGTAAAACTTACTTGTTGGAAGAGAGATCTAAGATGAGAATGATGAATCCATGACTCACGTGTCGTAAAACGTAGACGAAGTTGAATTTACACCGACACGTATTTGAAAGTCAATGGGGTAAAAACGTGAGGGACCAAATGTGATCGATCATCAAACACTGTGCTAAGTAGTAACCAAACGACGACCAAATCCGAGAAAAATGTAAAACAAAACAAAAAAAATAAAAATCCTTAAAGTTTTGCAAAAAAAACAGAAAAGACAAAAAAATATCACTATTCATTAGTGTGTATATATATATATATATATATAACTAGTTGATGTCCCGCCCGCATTGCGGGACGATGGCCGAATAATTCTCAATCAATTAAAAAAACACTACTATAATTTTGTTAGGAAAAAAACTAAAACGATGATAAGACCGTATTTTTCGGCTCACGGCAAAACTGTAATTTTTCAGGACTAATGAGCGAATGTTAGGCAGTTCCTTGACACGAAAAAAAATAAATCGAGTCAACCAATAAATAAAACTTTTATACTTTTGCAAAAAAAAAAAAAAATACTAAAACGATAGGAAAAACGTAATTTTGAACTGAGGGCGAAATCCTAATTTTTTTTCAGGGATAAAATCGTAAATTAAATGGACCAATAGGGGAGTGTCAGGCAGCTGCCGGCATGACTGTAATTTTACACTGGGGGTAAAATTGTAATTTACCAGGAAAACAAACAAAAACGATGGAGAAAATGTAAATTTAATTTGAGGGCAAAATCGAAACTTGGCTGTGAGAAAAAAAAAACTAATGGCAAAACTGTAAATTTAAACGGGGCAAAATCGTAATTTTGAACTAAGGGCAAAATTGAAATTTTTAGCTGGTAGCAAAAGCGTAAATTTATTTTTAAGTCGGTGTAAAAGCATAACTTTGAAGGGATGGCAAAATCCTAATTATAATGGGAAAAAAAACTAAGGGTAAAACTGTAAATTTAAACGGGGCAAAGACATAATTTTGAACCCAGGGCAAAATTGAAATTTTTAGCTGGGAGCAAAAGCGTAAATATGTTTTTATTGTTACACCCTAACACATATTTGACAAAAGTCGCAGCGGAAATTCGTGCCATAAAATTTCTTTCTTTATAAATACCTCAACTTATTTAAACTTTAACTTTATCATAACTCTTATTATAAATCTGTCATCCTCTTATTTACTAATTAAAGACATAGCTTATGTTTTCTACATTTTACATTCAACGTCCCCGTACAATCTCTCTAGTAACTCGGTCTTCGATCCTTAATCTTCGTGATAAACGCTCATTATCCGTACAACCTGCATTACCACATACATTCAACACATTAGTATACAAGACTTAAACCAGAATACAATACATGTACGCTTTCCATTCAGCTTCTCTCTCATTTTTAAGCATATCATTCGCGTATTCATTCTCTTGTGAGCCTTCAATAATATACCTGCGTAACACTTCGTTTTACAGGCACACGATTAGTACCATTAACACTTAACGTATCCAGAATCATACTTGTATATACTCGTGCATACATCCATACCTCAACACATGCATGCATACACTCATACGTGTCTTCATATGTACATAAATACACACCTGCATACGTACATACATCCCTATGCCTTCACATATATACATACTATCATACGCATCTTCATATATACATAAGTACGCTTCGTAAGTATCTACATTCATACATCTCTACATACATGCATACATTCATATATATCTTTATATAAATACGTACATATCTTTCCTACAACTTACGTGCGTGCATACACTCATACATGCTTTATACAATCCTGCATACATACTTACATACATACGTACATACATACACATTTGCATAGGTGCATACCTTTCCTACATCTTTACGTACATACATGCCATTATACGTATTTTCATATATACATAAATACGCATCTACATACACGTAACACATCTTGCATACCTCTCACATACTCATACGATATTTACATGGGACTTAAACTTTGATTTACAGCCCATAAATATCTAAGGATTGATGCGTGGTTAAAAACCGGTGCTCGTAATTATATAACTTTATGATTTCATATGAGTCTTAGATCTTGAACGACCTACTTTTAATTAGGTATTGCGTTTATGCAGGTTTGACAAAGTTAAGGAGCCTTTCGGGAGCTTTACATGCTACCGGGTCGAAAACCGGAGCACCAGAACACGTTACGGGTCAACCGGAGACACCAGACGCGAAAAATAAAAGCTTACAAACAAGTGCCCGTCGCCGACGGGCTCCAAGCCGTCGGCGACGGGTTGTAGATATGCCCGTCGGGCCATTTAACCCGTCGGCAGTGTGTTAACCCGTCAGCAAAAAAAAAGTGGTTTTCCCTTGCCCGTCGGCGACGGCCTCCTTGCCCGTCGGCGACGGGCTCTCTAAAGTGCATTTTTCTGCAGCTCCGTTTCGACGTCCGAACGCACTAAAACGCGCGTAACTTTCGAACCGTTTACCCGTTTAACCTCCCGTTTCTTCCTACATGCTTGTAAATTCACATTCTATCATATAAACTTAAAATCCCACATACGGATTAAGGAAATTCTTAACTTGCATGCATTCGGCTTATTGCCATTCTCTAATTATTTGACCCGTTATGGGTATTTGCGCATTAAATGGTCTATGACATACAAAACCATACTCTTCGCTTTCACACATGACTATAACATTATTCTAATCGATTAGCTTATTTCCAAATGGGCATTTAAGGTCGTTCGCCCGATATACCTATCAAGGGCGTTTTTGTCAACATTGCTCAATCCTTTACAACCAAGGACCTCATTGCATATTTAACCAATCCTACCACTTAACTTCAATTCTAACGCATATACCTTACTCGGATCAAAGCTAAGATCCGTTTAATACTTCATCGATTTCATTCAACTCATTCCTATTTGACCTCAATTAACACATTTAGTTAAAATACATATAACTTTACATAAACAACTAAGAAGTGATTACGGAATCACTTACCTCATGAATCCGTGTCCACATCCGTTTCCACGCCTCTTCTTGACCCGTTAGCCTTTCGCGCTTGAGTCCGTCTCCACATGATTCCTATACTTTCATGTCATAGAAATCACGCTATCATTAGCATACTCATTTGTACATGATAACAATCGTATCAATCCCATATTTCACACTTAACTTTCATCAATCATTTCTAACAAACATAACTCATATAATCATGTTCGCATACGTTTAACTCATGTAACTCATCATGTCATTACATTTAACACGGATTGCTATTACATGTACCATACGACTTCTCATCAACCTATATTTATGACAACGAGTCAACTCATGTTGCTTATACTTAGTTGACTTTCAAAAGTCAACTATTAGCCATACATATCTATCGACTTATCAACATATTCCCGTAACATCATAATCGACTATACGGACGACATTATATACATTTTATCATACACTTGATGTACGTACTACCTTTTAAGCACAACGTACAACTTATTCATACAAAATCTCCTAAATTCATACATAGTTCATCAAATGCTTCTACAATCCAACATGGGTATTTGAATTAAACATCAAACATGTTATCATCACATTTCATTTACTTCATCTACAACACTTCATCATTTCTTATCCCATTTCTTTAAACATTCACACACATGTATGATTCCAAGCATTATTAACATAAGTGAATCATCATATTACATTACATCATCTAAAACCCACTTCATAACTACTTGTTAATCACCTACAAGTGATTTAATCTAAAATTCTTCATAATTCATCATACTTTTGATATATGTACTACCTTGTAAGCATAGTGTACAACTAGTTCATGCATATCATTCTAATCTCATACAAAATTCATCCATTTCTTCCTCCTAATCAACAAGATTCATACATGCATAACATCAAACATACTAGTATCACATTTCTTTCAATCCTTCTAACAAGATTACATCATACAACTCAAAATACATCAATATTAAGCAAGAACTTAAACATAGATGATTTACTCATGTCATCTTCTTCACCATAACAAATGGGTTTCACCCTTAAACATCAAATTACCCCAATTCATGCATAATCCATGTTCCAAATGATGAATCTAACACATACTCATGCTCAATTTCATACAAATTCGTGATTTACAACATAACCCATTTCATGCATCATCACCAATCTAGAATCTAAGACATACCTTACGATCCCCTTGTGAAGGTGATCGTTAATCCGTGTTTGGTTATGAATTTAAGCATCATTTAGCCTTCCAATTGGATGATCTTTCATGTTTAGGGTTTGAGACTCCATGGGAGTCTCCTGGTCGATCTTGCACACACACGAAGGTGTGTTTGTGTGTGTATTATTTTCTTTTAATAACTCATCTTTCATCCTATACCATCTAGCCCCTCATGTTTACCATTTAACATAATTGGCACACTTTCATTCTTTACTTGTTTCTACTATACTTTTAACTAGGATAATTAACCTAGTTATTTATTTCTCAATGTACCATATTAAAACATGTAACGAATATAGACATTCGGGTTTTGGGGTGTTACAAGTCTACCCCCCTTAAAGAAGGTTTCGTCCCCGAAACCTTTCTCATTTCCTCTTACACACACACATTCATGTTTGACATCACGGTCACATCATAATCATAAGTAATCATCCTATCACATTTCATAATTGTTCAATCAATTGGCTTCCTCTTCTTAACAAGTCTATACTTTCCATGGCATACTTTCGTATAACATTCTCATTTCCTTTGACCCGTTAATAACAGGTTAATATACATACTCATTCAAACTTACAATAATGCTTATACTCATATGATCCATTTATAATAGATTTAATACTTTTTATCTCATCCTCTATGATTCCGTTCTATAGACACATTGCATAACATTTAACCCTTGTTTTGTTATCACAACAAAACTACTATGTCATCGTCATACCTACTTGCTTATCTCCGTAGCTAACATCATTCTACATTTTGTAGTCTTTTGTATCGTCTATGTTTTGAATCCATCTAACGGTTTCAAACATCCTAGCATAGCATATCATAATTCGAATCCGTTTCGCGGATTCTAGCATAGCATTTCATGTTTCGAATCCGTCTCGCGGATTCTAGCATAGCTTATCATGTTTCGAATCCGTCTCGCGGATTCTAGCATAGCGTATCATATTTCGAATCCGTCCCGCGGATTCTAGCATAGCATATCATACTTCGAATCCGTCTCGCGGATCTTAGCATAGCATATCATACTTCGAATCCGTCTCGCGGATCTTAGCATAGCATATCATACTTCGAATCCGTCTCGCGGATTCTAGCATAGCGTATCATATTTCGAATCCGTCCCGCGGATTCTAGCATAGCATATCATACTTCGAATCCGTCTCGCGGATCTTAGCATAGCATATCATACTTCGAATCCGTCTCGCGGATCTTAGCATAGCATATCATACTTCGAATCCGTCTCGCGGATTCTAGCATAGCATTTCATACTCTCATTCTTGAGAGTCTTACATTTCTCTTCACCCTCACGTCCACCTACTAATTAATCCTAACGGACATACCTGTATCAATTATCACGGTCCCACGAACGTCATATGCTTCACGTGTACTGGCCAGGTACACAATCAACATACTAGTTTCGTGTCTTCGTGTAATTGTCACCTTATGTCCGAAGAATTTGGTTTCGGCACGTGTATCATTTTTCAAAACATGTTTACTATACCATCATGGTCCTTCATTTAGCATTTTTTTTTCTTTCCTTAATGCATTTTACCATTTCATATACCGACATATTGAATTTATGTACCTGGGTTCAACTTTATCTTATTTCATGCCTTAGTGTCGGTACTTGACCGCACTCGCGGATCATTCTCTTCCAACGCTTGTACACATACCTTGCATAAACAAAACCGTCAGTTTCTTTATGCGTATACAATAGTACATACTTACATTCTCTTTTACCTTTGGATCTTGACCGAGTCTTAGATTGTACGGGTTTCTTATCACAAGAGCACACAGGTTTGAGTTCAAGCACTTACCTTCTTACACTTGATTCTCTCAAACCAGGGCTCTGATACCAACTTGTTACACCCTAACACATATTTGACAAAAGTCGCAGCGGAAATTCGTGCCATAAAATTTCTTTCTTTATAAATACCTCAACTTATTTAAACTTTAACTTTATCATAACTCTTATTATAAATCTGTCATCCTCTTATTTACTAATTAAAGACATAGCTTATGTTTTCTACATTTTACATTCAACGTCCCCGTACAATCTCTCTAGTAACTCGGTCTTCGATCCTTAATCTTCGTGATAAACGCTCATTATCCGTACAACCTGCATTACCACATACATTCAACACATTAGTATACAAGACTTAAACCAGAATACAATACATGTACGCTTTCCATTCAGCTTCTCTCTCATTTTTAAGCATATCATTCGCGTATTCATTCTCTTGTGAGCCTTCAATAATATACCTGCGTAACACTTCGTTTTACAGGCACACGATTAGTACCATTAACACTTAACGTATCCAGAATCATACTTGTATATACTCGTGCATACATCCATACCTCAACACATGCATGCATACACTCATACGTGTCTTCATATGTACATAAATACACACCTGCATACGTACATACATCCCTATGCCTTCACATATATACATACTATCATACGCATCTTCATATATACATAAGTACGCTTCGTAAGTATCTACATTCATACATCTCTACATACATGCATACATTCATATATATCTTTATATAAATACGTACATATCTTTCCTACAACTTACGTGCGTGCATACACTCATACATGCTTTATACAATCCTGCATACATACTTACATACATACGTACATACATACACATTTGCATAGGTGCATACCTTTCCTACATCTTTACGTACATACATGCCATTATACGTATTTTCATATATACATAAATACGCATCTACATACACGTAACACATCTTGCATACCTCTCACATACTCATACGATATTTACATGGGACTTAAACTTTGATTTACAGCCCATAAATATCTAAGGATTGATGCGTGGTTAAAAACCGGTGCTCGTAATTATATAACTTTATGATTTCATATGAGTCTTAGATCTTGAACGACCTACTTTTAATTAGGTATTGCGTTTATGCAGGTTTGACAAAGTTAAGGAGCCTTTCGGGAGCTTTACATGCTACCGGGTCGAAAACCGGAGCACCAGAACACGTTACGGGTCAACCGGAGACACCAGACGCGAAAAATAAAAGCTTACAAACAAGTGCCCGTCGCCGACGGGCTCCAAGCCGTCGGCGACGGGTTGTAGATATGCCCGTCGGGCCATTTAACCCGTCGGCAGTGTGTTAACCCGTCAGCAAAAAAAAAGTGGTTTTCCCTTGCCCGTCGGCGACGGCCTCCTTGCCCGTCGGCGACGGGCTCTCTAAAGTGCATTTTTCTGCAGCTCCGTTTCGACGTCCGAACGCACTAAAACGCGCGTAACTTTCGAACCGTTTACCCGTTTAACCTCCCGTTTCTTCCTACATGCTTGTAAATTCACATTCTATCATATAAACTTAAAATCCCACATACGGATTAAGGAAATTCTTAACTTGCATGCATTCGGCTTATTGCCATTCTCTAATTATTTGACCCGTTATGGGTATTTGCGCATTAAATGGTCTATGACATACAAAACCATACTCTTCGCTTTCACACATGACTATAACATTATTCTAATCGATTAGCTTATTTCCAAATGGGCATTTAAGGTCGTTCGCCCGATATACCTATCAAGGGCGTTTTTGTCAACATTGCTCAATCCTTTACAACCAAGGACCTCATTGCATATTTAACCAATCCTACCACTTAACTTCAATTCTAACGCATATACCTTACTCGGATCAAAGCTAAGATCCGTTTAATACTTCATCGATTTCATTCAACTCATTCCTATTTGACCTCAATTAACACATTTAGTTAAAATACATATAACTTTACATAAACAACTAAGAAGTGATTACGGAATCACTTACCTCATGAATCCGTGTCCACATCCGTTTCCACGCCTCTTCTTGACCCGTTAGCCTTTCGCGCTTGAGTCCGTCTCCACATGATTCCTATACTTTCATGTCATAGAAATCACGCTATCATTAGCATACTCATTTGTACATGATAACAATCGTATCAATCCCATATTTCACACTTAACTTTCATCAATCATTTCTAACAAACATAACTCATATAATCATGTTCGCATACGTTTAACTCATGTAACTCATCATGTCATTACATTTAACACGGATTGCTATTACATGTACCATACGACTTCTCATCAACCTATATTTATGACAACGAGTCAACTCATGTTGCTTATACTTAGTTGACTTTCAAAAGTCAACTATTAGCCATACATATCTATCGACTTATCAACATATTCCCGTAACATCATAATCGACTATACGGACGACATTATATACATTTTATCATACACTTGATGTACGTACTACCTTTTAAGCACAACGTACAACTTATTCATACAAAATCTCCTAAATTCATACATAGTTCATCAAATGCTTCTACAATCCAACATGGGTATTTGAATTAAACATCAAACATGTTATCATCACATTTCATTTACTTCATCTACAACACTTCATCATTTCTTATCCCATTTCTTTAAACATTCACACACATGTATGATTCCAAGCATTATTAACATAAGTGAATCATCATATTACATTACATCATCTAAAACCCACTTCATAACTACTTGTTAATCACCTACAAGTGATTTAATCTAAAATTCTTCATAATTCATCATACTTTTGATATATGTACTACCTTGTAAGCATAGTGTACAACTAGTTCATGCATATCATTCTAATCTCATACAAAATTCATCCATTTCTTCCTCCTAATCAACAAGATTCATACATGCATAACATCAAACATACTAGTATCACATTTCTTTCAATCCTTCTAACAAGAATACATCATACAACTCAAAATACATCAATATTAAGCAAGAACTTAAACATAGATGATTTACTCATGTCATCTTCTTCACCATAACAAATGGGTTTCACCCTTAAACATCAAATTACCCCAATTCATGCATAATCCATGTTCCAAATGATGAATCTAACACATACTCATGCTCAATTTCATACAAATTCGTGATTTACAACATAACCCATTTCATGCATCATCACCAATCTAGAATCTAAGACATACCTTACGATCCCCTTGTGAAGGTGATCGTTAATCCGTGTTTGGTTATGAATTTAAGCATCATTTAGCCTTCCAATTGGATGATCTTTCATGTTTAGGGTTTGAGACTCCATGGGAGTCTCCTGGTCGATCTTGCACACACACGAAGGTGTGTTTGTGTGTGTATTATTTTATTTTAATAACTCATCTTTCATCCTATACCATCTAGCCCCTCATGTTTACCATTTAACATAATTGGCACACTTTCATTCTTTACTTGTTTCTACTATACTTTTAACTAGGATAATTAACCTAGTTATTTATTTCTCAATGTACCATATTAAAACATGTAACGAATATAGACATTCGGGTTTTGGGGTGTTACAAGTCTACCCCCCTTAAAGAAGGTTTCGTCCCCGAAACCTTTCTCATTTCCTCTTACACACACACATTCATGTTTGACATCACGGTCACATCATAATCATAAGTAATCATCCTATCACATTTCATAATTGTTCAATCAATTGGCTTCCTCTTCTTAACAAGTCTATACTTTCCATGGCATACTTTCGTATAACATTCTCATTTCCTTTGACCCGTTAATAACAGGTTAATATACATACTCATTCAAACTTACAATAATGCTTATACTCATATGATCCGTTTATAATAGATTTAATACTTTTTATCTCATCCTCTATGATTCCGTTCTATAGACACATTGCATAACATTTAACCCTTGTTTTGTTATCACAACAAAACTACTATGTCATCGTCATACCTACTTGCTTATCTCCGTAGCTAACATCATTCTACATTTTGTAGTCTTTTGTATCGTCTATGTTTTGAATCCATCTAACGGTTTCAAACATCCTAGCATAGCATATCATAATTCGAATCCGTTTCGCGGATTCTAGCATAGCATTTCATGTTTCGAATCCGTCTCGCGGATTCTAGCATAGCTTATCATGTTTCGAGTCAACCAATAAATAAAACTTTTATACTTTTGCAAAAAAAAAAAAAAAAACTAAAACGATAGGAAAAACGTAATTTTGAACTGAGGGCGAAATCCTAATTTTTTTTCAGGGATAAAATCGTAAATTAAATGGACCAATAGGGGAGTGTCAGGCAGCTGCCGGCATGACTGTAATTTTACACTGGGGGTAAAATTGTAATTTACCAGGAAAACAAACAAAAACGATGGAGAAAATGTAAATTTAATTTGAGGGCAAAATTGTAACTTGGCTGTGAGAAAAAAAAAACTAATGGCAAAACTGTAAATTTAAACGGGGCAAAATCGTAATTTTGAACTAAGGGCAAAATTGAAATTTTTAGCTGGTAGCAAAAGCGTAAATTTATTTTTAAGTCGGTGTAAAAGCATAACTTTGAAGTGATGGCAAAATCCTAATTATAATGGGAAAAAAAACTAAGGGTAAAACTGTAAATTTAAACGGGGCAAAGACGTAATTTTGAACCCAGGGCAAAATTGAAATTTTTAGCTGGGAGCAAAAGCGTAAATATGTTTTTAAGTGAGGGTAAAAACATAATTTTGAACTGATGGCAAAATCGTAGTTTTAAAGCGGGATAAAAACGTAAATTTGTTGGGCCAATGGGGGAGTGCCAGGCAGCTGGCACTATTTCCTTGCCGCCCATGTCACCCAATAAAGGCCAAGACCTATTCCCGCCGACACTCTTTCTTTGTAGTTGTTGAAAATTCTTTTTATATAATAAAAATAATAATAATAATAATAATAATAATAATAATAATAATAATATATGTCTTTAAATGTTCATATTAAGTAAACGGTGGACGATATCATGTGAGACGGTGGACGTGGTAAATGCGAAACATCAAACAATGTGTCATTTGACATGCAAATTTGGTTAACCGGTTGTAAAGAAGTTGGTAATTATCAAACAGGTGCCTCTTAGTGGAACGCTGCGATGGTTCGGTGAACGCAACCCAAGTTGCTATTTGTAGTATTATATAATTTTACAATCGTAATTTCACAATGCAATAAACCAATATATTAAATTATCTAGCTAGTTGCGGTCGTAGATATTTACTTTCACTTAGACCATTCGTAATAATTAATGTCCTTTAAGAGACATTTTTCGTCACGTCGGCATGATAACCATTCAATCATAACAATAATCCAGATGCTACTTTTTTTTTTTGTTCTTTTTATCAAACTTCAACTTCCCATATTTAATTGTTGACGGAAATTACAATTAAAATTTACCACCACAAATGTGGAACATCTTTTCCAATTGTGAAGGCTATTTTTTATTTCGGCTTTGATATCCATTATTTTTTTTTTCGACTTTATCCATGCATTTTTTTTCAAATCTGCATTGAAGGATTAATTGGTGATGTCTGCCATGTTCCAACTTTAATGTGTTCATGTTGGAAAACGTGATGTAAATTTATCGTATTGTGTTTAAACAAATATTTCTTGATGATATGTCGACAGTTTAGATTATGCTATGTTCTACAACATGTTACTATGACATTTAAGATTATGCTATGTTCTACAACATGTTACTATGACATTTAACTGTTTTTTTTTTTTTTTTTTTTTTTTTTACTTCAAATCAAATACACTTTGTTTTTTTTAACATAGTTGTTTAATCCATTTTACAATTTACTCTAGAACATTATATTACAATTCGTGATCTGAAGTATAAATGATCAAGGGTTTTCCTAAATAGTGTTTTGGTTATGCTCAAATGACCTGATTTTTTCATGTTAAATTAAAATTGTGTTCACACATCTCATTACAATTATTGTTATTTTGTTTACTCGCTCATTTCGGATTTAGTCAATACTATTTGCTTTGTGCATAGTATCTTTTTAGTTCAAGGGGGGTTAGGGGAAGATGGAGTAATAGAGATGTATACATATTCCTCATATGTGATCCGGTCTCCACTTGCATCGTTATCATGCTAAATACTCTAAATCCAAAGGGGTCTCCATAAATGTTACTCAATTCGGGTCCAGTCACTCACTCTTATGCCTATAGCTAGTAATCCATTTCGTCTTCCTCCATATACGTGATAACTTATCAGCTACAAATGATTACCCGGAAATATATGAAACCGATATTGTTTGTCGACGGTTTTAGGTATAAAGGTTAAAAGGATTAGAATGTCATCACATTTGGTGAGGTCACTTATGTTATAACAAAGTTAAATTAGAGTAGTTTACACTCTTTTTCCTTGTTACACTTTTTTTCATTTTGAAATATAGCAATTTGCACTTTTCGTTCTTAGTTTTCATTAATAACATAGATCATCCTTGTTTAATTAACCAAACTAACATTATGTACTAAAAAATAGAATTAAAACAAATAATGATGATCCGAATAACTAGTGATAATACCCGCGAATTTCGCGGTGTTGGGAAATGATATACTTTCGAGGTATTGTAATTGAATACAAAGCATAAATACGTGTATAATGAACATACTAAAATTATTTAAAAGAAATTGCTATCGAATACAAAAGGTTCATAAAGTAAATAAAACAATCCACGTACTTTGGATATAATTAAAACGAAACATCAATAAATGATGAAATAAGTTTCTTTTGTATAAAATAACAATAATAAAACCTATTAATCTAATAATTGTGCTTTTTGGAGATTCGTAACCAATAACTTTGCACTGTTCGGCGTCCGCTTTTATACATGAGTTCAACTTATCTGCCCGGAACTCGTTGACCCATCTTGGACTGCATCTTTATTTCAGCAGCTTTAATTTCCTCTAGGCTTCTTTTATCCAATTCGTAACGTAACCAAACAGTCCCCCTACCATTAGAAACTTCAGTTACCAGCATCTAGGTCAGATCCTAACCTTTCCTCCACTTCCTGTAAGTACACATCAAAACAATAAACATTTAAGTTCCTAAAAAGGATCCTCATATGCAATACCTGTAAGTAACAAATAAATTTGTATTGATTATTGTAGTTGCATTCATATTGTTTTAGCTATTACCTGAGAAATATTTAAATTTTTATCAAGTTTTGAAATTATTTTCGAGTCCCCTGTCATTTTTGTAGTTGGTAAGCGGATACAGCTTCAACTGGACATTTCTATAACTTGTCCCCGGCCCCCTCATTAGATGCAAACTGAACATTTCTATAGTAGTTAATTAAACCTCACACCTATTTTCTTAAGTTCCTAGTTTTATTACCTTCATTTTTAAGAACTTTAAGTTGTTCCATATCTTCTTCGAGTTGCAATGGAGTTGGAATCAGATCCGAATAAACCATCAAAAATCCAGAATCATGATTTAGAAGGCAAAATTCGAGATTGATTCACATGAAGACGGTACCGAATTCAATCATCTAAAAACATACAATAGTGAATTCTAATTTATGGAGTACCTGAATATATAGCAAGATGAAGATTATATGGAATTTAAAGGTTGACATTTACCAACCTGGATAAAGAATTAGGAAGAGAAAAAAGTCGTTAAATAACATAAATTTTGAAATGATAAAAACGTTCCATTACTTATGAAAATATTAAATTACATTTAACTGGGAAAATGAATACGAAAAAACACCAAAAGTAAAATGAAAGAACCTTGTGTGAATGCTGGTGAATATATTATGTACAATGTTGGGCCTGGCTTATACGCACACGATAACCAGACAAAATCAACATATAAAGAATTAGATATGACAGTAAGATATTTATGGCATTCTTATATGTATTAAAAAGAACGTAAGGGTGGTATATGACCTTTATCTAAGAATACGAATGCCTCTTGTATTTCTCGTCTTGCCCTGCAAGGTGGGTTATAAGAGTGACATTAAAGTAACTTATTTGGTAAAACGAATATAGAAATAACAAAGAGAGGTAGGAGTAAATCACCTATAAAAGTCAGTACTACAGTCAGGATGTAGAATGTTCATGTCCTGTGTTTTACAATAGATATTTAGCCATGAGATAAACTTAGAAAAAAAATAGATACAATACTATATAATAACAATTGGATACTGTGTGGGGTTGAGTAAGCAAGTCCCAAACGACTTAGTTTACCCTCAAATATGCATATAATCTGAATAAGCAATCAAAGTTTAGGCACGTTATATAGAACAACCAATTTCAATACATTACTACACTAATATTTGGTTGTTGCCAAGTACGGGTTGAAAAAAATACCAAATTTCATAGTCGCTAATCAAAGTGTTAACTTAGAAAGCCTATATAGCTAGGGCCCATTTAAGCTTGGCTTAATTCATGCTTTTAATTAGCTGATGTGATGTCGAGTAACTCACGTATCATTCGACTTGTTTACACTAATGCGTTATCATCCGACTTGATAATAATGGAGAAGCCACATTTAAAACTTATCAACAACATTGGATGTCCTTCGGTAAGATTACCTTGTTTTCGACTTTTTTTTTTCAAAATTGACAAAGAAATTATCTTTTTAGTTCAAGGGGGGTTAGCGGAAGATGGAGTAATAGAGATGTATACATATTCCTCATATGTGATCCGGTCTCCACTTGCATCGTTATCGTGCTAAATACTCTAAATCCAAAGGGGTCTCCATAAATGTTACTCAATTCGGGTCCAGTCACTCACTCTTATGCCTATAGCTAGTAATCCATTTCGTCTTCCTCCATATACGTGATAACTTATCAGCTACAAATGATTACCCGGAAATATATGAAACCGATATTGTTTGTCGACGGTTTTAGGTATAAAGGTTAAAAGGATTAGAATGTCATCACATTTGGTGAGGTCACTTATGTTATAACAAAGTTAAATTAGAGTAGTTTACTCTCTTTTTCCTTGTTACACTTTTTTTCATTTTGAAATATAGCAATTTGCACTTTTCGTTCTTAGTTTTCATTAATAACATAGATCATCCTTGTTTAATTAACCAAACTAACATTATGTACTAAAAAATAGAATTAAAACAAATAATGATGATCCGAATAATTAATAGTGAAGATTAAAGACTAAATGTACAAATTAGTATGTATCTAAATAACAAAATATAAAATTTACTTCTTACATTAACACAATTACACAAAGAATTCATTATTAAACCTCACAATGGGGATACAATAATTGCTTAACGTCAAAAGATTTATGTTTTGAATTACCATAGGACTAAGAAAAATAATCCATTCATTGCTAAGGCTTCAAATAAGTTTTGTAGAGCTTAAAGCCTTAAACATGACACACGACAGAGTGACTACTTTTAATAATCTCGAGCTCGACAAAACTCTATTAGACCCCCCGTAGTGGGGCGTTTTTTTTTTAAATTAAAAAAAAAAACGCTTAAAAACGCCCCCCCCCCCAATTACATATGGCGTTGTTTGGCGTTTTTTTTTGAAAAAAAAATTTGTTCCGCGTTGTTTTAAGCACGCCGCGAGAAGTTTGACCAGCCAATCAAATACTAGCAACGGCTAGTTTATAAACGGCTAGTTTATATTATTATTATTTTTTTTAACCTTTTACCTATATATATATATATAAACTCTTTCAAATATAATCAAAACTCTCTCAAAAACACTCCCATTTTATAAAAATTAATGGATTCCCCTAGTTCTTCATCCATGGTAAATTTTTACTTCAAAGAGTTTTTTGCGGATGACGATGATTCCACCGATAAGGAGGTCGAGCAAGAGGCGGTTACGAGTGCTTGTCAATTAGCGGTGAGATATGTGAAGCATTGTCGTCGCCCCGAACCAGAAAAAAATAAAAGAGGTTATATTGAACGAGACCGACACGCGGCACACGATCGTTTGATGAAAGATTATTTTGATGAGGCGCCGACATTTTCGAACCAAATGTTTAGGCGGCGTTTCCGAATGAGTAAGCGGTTGTTTCTACGCATCGTCGACGACTTGGAAGCCAACTACGATTATTTTAAACAAAAACCAGATGCGAGAGGGGCACTTGGATTTACCGGTATCCAAAAGTGTACGTCGGCGTTACGAATCCTTGCTTATGGAAACACAACCGACATCAACGACGAGTATCTAAAAATGGGCGAGAAAACAACGCAAGACACCTTGGAGCATTTTTGTCGCGGTACAGTTCCTATACTTTACTATAATGTTTACAATTTTATTTTTTTGAAGCTTATGTTTGTGTATGTTTTTTTATAAAGGTATTATTGATGTGTATGGTGCGCGTTATCTTAGAACGCCCACATGGGACGACCTTCAAAAGATCTACGAGGTACATTCGGCGGAGCATGGTTTGCCTGGTATGATCGGGAGCATAGATTGCATGCATTGGCGTTGGGATAACTGTCCGACCGCATGGCGAGGCCAACACACACGGGGTGACCAAAAAGGACCCACTGTTATTCTTCAGGCGGTTGCTTCACAGGACCTTTAGGTTTGGTCGGCTTACTTTGGCGTGGTCGGGTCATGCAATGATATCAATGTTTTTGAACAATCTCCGTTGTTAGAGGAGTGGATTTCTGGCTAAGTTCCAAAAGCGTCGTTTTACGCAAATGGAAACTACTACCCTCATGGATATTATTTGAGCGACGGAATTTATCCTAGGTATTCGATTTTCGTGAAGACGTTTAGTGATCCTATTGATGAAAAAAGAGCATACTTTAAAAAGGTTCAAGAGTCTTCACGAAAAGACATTGAGAGATGCTTTGGGGTTCTTAAACAACGCTGGCAATATTTGAAAAATCCTTGTCGTGCATGGAGCAAGCAAAAAATGAGAGATGCTATGTACGCTTGTATAATCATGCACAACATGATTTTGGAAGACGAAGGAAAGGTGATATGCCAGAATTATGTGCCAGAAGCCGTTTAAGAGGACCATCCACGGGCGTCAATGAAAGAAAGAGTGAATAATGCGCGAGAGTTGCGTTACGAACCGTACCATTCCCAGTTAATGGTTGATTTGGTACACCACGCATGGTCGGTTCGGTATGTACCACCTGAGGGTGAGGAAGAAACGGAGGACGAGGAAGACGAAGTTTGCGATGGTGAAGAAAGCGAAGACGAAAACTAGTGTATTTTTTTTTAATTTAGTCGGATTTTATTTTTTTTTATTTCTAGTATTGTATTTTTTTTTTAATTTAATGAAGTATTTTAAGTTTTTAATTAAAAAAAATAATTGTTTAATGATTGGAAGGGGCGTTATTGGGCATTATTCCCACTGCGGCACTTTTGCAATAACCCCCAATAATGCCCCATGCTGACTGGACTGCGGCACTTGTGCTTATCACAATGTTGTGCTTATGTTAATGTGAAAACTACATTTGTGTGAATTATATGGTATATGATTGATCACTTTACTGATTTTTGTGACACTTGTGTGATATATGTGTGTTGTTATTTCAGCTCAGGAGTTGGAAAAAGAGCTTAATGATCGAATGGAAGGTGCTCTTCCCGCTGAGAAAAGACACTTGCTGTTTTTGTGACACTAGGTTTGACATTGGTTTTTCATTTTTTAATTAGTGATCAAGGGTCTGTAGTTCTCAAAGGTTTTTACATTTGCAGGGCATCTACTTCATTTGATTCGCTTTTTTTGCTCTTGAAACAACCATCAGCGTCTGGGTCATTCAGGTAAATGTGCGCGTGCACACACATATATATACGTATATGAATATTTGTTTTTTCAATATGAAATGGTTTGTTTAATTGGGAGTTGCAGCAAGTTTACATGTACTTCCGCGGTGTGGAAAAGCTACACAGATGAAAAATGAGGCTACAAAGAAGAGTATGCTGGTAGCATTATGACATGGTTAGCTGTTTTGAAGAGAAATTAAAAAACCAAAAATACGGGTACTCAACGAGGTCCCATTTATCACACGAGTACAGATAGATGACAGTTCGTTTCCAAGAGATAGAATGGTCATTGGTTCAACAATATAGACCAAGAATTGTTGTTATGATTGTAATTTTACAGTCGAGATCTGACTCGCGCGTTGTATTTTACCACATTTTATTCAAGTGTAAAGATTGTTTTATAAAGATATATAACTAAACGCAAACAATTTAAATGATATATTATAATCTATTTTTTAGGGTTTGATTTCGATCGTTATTAAACCTACCCGTGTGTTCACACGGGTCCTACAACTAGTAATAATATATTGTCATACTTTCCAACAATGTGACAGAGTTAATAAGAAATTCAAGTACACAATAAGTGATTTAATACTATGATGAGTCCAGGAATGGATGGAAGGATAAAGATGTGGTGATAGTTGTGTTGCACATTCAAGTTATAATTTCAATTTTATTAACAAATTCCAATTCTAATTTTTTTTTTTTTGACACATTTCAATTACTTCAAAAATCAGTTGCAAATCAAACAACTCTTAAATAGTTAAGTGCGTTCATATATAACCACACAAGCAATCCATGATACCATCCAAAAACCTTATTATTGTATCAAAACATAACAAACAGTTGAAGTCCCAAAAGGAGTTACAAAACACAAAATAAAATCGACCTCTATATTAATTTCCTGTATGCATAATTATTCAAAAAAAAATTTATTAACAAAAAAATAATAATAATTTTTACAAAAAAACTATTCATTATGTTTCCTTTCCTCTTGTATGAACTGGAATATACGAGCAGCTGATTCAGATGCCAATTTCGGATTATGTGGTACAACTTTGATCACTTTTATCCGTTCATTAGATCCCTGCTTTTGTTCTGTACATTGATCAGAAGTTTGAGCCATCGGTGTGGTTGGAAAAAGAGGAAGTTCATCTCCTTTTTTTCTTTCATTAGAGCTGCTTCCACTACTTCCCTGCAAATCACTCTCTATATTACACGCGGTTTTACTATTTTTGCTATAGTTCACACTGTCATCGATCGCTGGAGAACTAATATGTTTGGTTATCGCTGGAAATCCATACGATGTTAAAAGGGAAGTGCTCGGAAATACACTGATTCCTTGTTGGTAAGATGTTGGAATATTATAACCATTGGTGAGGAAGTCCGCATTTGAGGGTGTTAGGCTCATGCCATACACTGGTGGCATGAGGCCGAGAGGTGGTGGAGAAGGTCCGGCGAGGGGTTTGTAAACTAGTCCCTCGGATGGTGACCTAACAGGCACCAACCATTGGTTTCCTGGTGGAGGTGTTGGAAGGAAGCACCATGGTGGTTGTTTGCCACAATTGATAGTCGGTGGTGGTGGTGGTGGTGGTGGTGGCGGTGGCGGTGGGAGGTCTACTAAATTTGGGTTGTATATTTTTCCAGTATCATTGTTTTGTTTCCGATGAAAAAGATGTGGGAACATGTCTTCAGATGGCGACTTCTTTAGTTTGTAAAAACCATTTTCTATCAAAAGATCAGGTGATTCTGCTAGTATTTTTTGTACCTGTCAATATAAACCTCATATTATGAGAAACCAATTTGGTTAAAGTGTTGGCTTTTACATAAATTTGATTTAACATACCTTTATTAATCGATGCAACTCGAAGATTTGTGACTGGAAAACTCTTTGTTGTCTGAAATATCATGGTAAATGAAAACATTCATTAACTTTGATTATATGCTATGAGTTTGGGTTCATATAATCTTTTGGATAATCGGATTGATCAATAAGTGGAATTTGATCATTTGTTGAACATTCAAACGGCCGATTTTTCAATATCAGATAATTACTTTCAGAACAGAATGCCAAACACAAATTAAAGATACTTACTGAATAATTGTTCGTCTTGCTATGCAATATTGTTCTGGACCAATTATTTGTGAAACTTCCCCGAGGTTTATATTAAATCCTGAAAGAAAGTTTGTCTCTAATCTGTTGGTAGTTTTCCGAGCATCTCCTAAATGTAAAAAGCCATGATCTTCTTCACTTTTATTAACAGTAGCAAGAGCTTCATGAGTATCCCTATCAACTTTCCTATTATCTCCGAGAAAAGTCCATATATTTTTTGTACCATCTTTGTAGACCATGTTTTCTTGAAAACCTTTTCTCTTAAGTGGCAACCTAGTACTGGGATCATGGGACGTTTGTGGTTCATCTATCAAGATCCTTTTCTTTATTGAGGGAGACACATCTTCGTTTAACATTTCTGAAAACCGACCTCTATCAGAATTATAACATGGCATGGGTTCTCTAGCAATGTCTTTAGACGTCATAGTGTTTTGTTTATTTTCATGGGTGATCTCTTTATCGGTTACTTTCAATTGCTTTTGATAAACATTTGTGCTGAAACTCCCTCTATTTGTATCGTGTTGGGCGTTCCCAAATGTAAAACTTGGAACCAGGTAATCATCTTCATATTCAAGCTTCTTGACTATAGTGTTGTTCGTTTGTTTAACGGTTGTTAATGATATATTCAAATTGATACCACTTGAGTGATAAGAATCGAGTCTTGTAGCCATTCTTGTTGATCCACATGGCCGCCCAAAAGACGAAAGCATACTTCTTTTGTAGTTTGCATCCTATAAAGTCGTTGATTAAACACAATTATGAATCAATACTTATAACGACTACTTCTTCGAATTTTAGTCATAACACAACTAAAATTACTGATGTAAATCAAAATTAAAAACACTCACATGATAAGAAGATGATGTGCTAGGACCCAAACGATTACCATTGTTGGTAGAAAGAGGTAAAACCGGTGATACGGATCCGGAAACAAACCTTTGTCCACTTTGTGAGGGTACATTAAACTGTTGAGATATAGCCATTTTATTCCTTGGAGGTGTTCTCGGGCCTCCTTTATCGGCATCACTAATATGAAGCCTCGGAAACAAAGGATACATTTTCTTCCCTTCATCTTTTACATTCCCCATAACTATTATTTTATGGATACTAACTGATGAAACCTAATATAGATCTCACATTAACCAATAAAACAAACTAATCATAGGAAGTCTTGTTAAACTCCCATCAATCCAACAACGCCGATTGAAGAACGAAGATCCAACACATCAGTGAAACATCCTTGTGAAAGCAAAAGCAACGAACACGGCACAGATTGATGGAGAAACCAAAAATATGATCCGCAGAGAGTTAGAAATAGAGAAATATGTGGGGAGAGATATCACATCACAATACAAACAAACAATTTACATGTTTTGAGGTAATCGATGGTTATATATGGATTGAGTGCGACTGAGTCTTCTCTCTCTACATCTAAAAATGGAGCCACAAGTGGTACCAATTCCATGCATACATACATTCGTACATTCATAGGAAAACAAGGAACACAGAGAGCCAATCTTTCTCCATCAAATCTGCATCAGAGATATTTTCGAGCATCTCATGTATGTAAAAACACCCACCCTCTCTCTTAACCACTATTTTTGCGCTCAACTATTACTTAAATATATATAGTCCTTTCATTATTTTTTAACTTACAGAAACTACCCACTTTTTCTAAATAGTTATCACTACTATAAGCATATAATACTCGTTTTTTTCATGTGTCTTTTCCGAAATATATGTAACTGTTTTGAAATGAAGACGTGTAAGATTAAAAAAAAAAGATTATGATGAAAAGAAACCGTGTTTGTTGAGATGTGAGAGAGTCCATTATCATGAATATTCTATACTTGGCTCTTGATGGGTTGAACCTAATAATATCCGGATAAACAACCTTGATACTAACGATGGAAGCATGTATTCGTATCAAGAGAGGTGCACAAAATAGGGTTGGAACCGGTTCCGGTTCTGGTTCTGGTTCTGGTCTATGAGTCAATAATCAGGTATTGAGGAACCAGTTCGAGTATCACTAGTACAAAAAGAGACATCTAATATGACAGTTTTTCAATCAAATATGACGGTATATTAATCGTCTTAAAAGACACCGTCATTTTTGGTCATTACCGTCATATTTGGGATTAAAACCTTTTAAGACGTTTCAATAGACCGTCATATTTGATATGTTTTAAGGTTCCATATTAAAGCCTAATATGACGTTTGTGTTTGTTAACCGTCGTATTTAATACATATAAAGCGTCATATTAAAGCCTAATAAGACGGTTTGTGGTGTGTTAATAAGACGGTTTCGATGTATTAACCGTCATATTTATAAAGCAATATATTAAAGCCTAATAAGACGGTTTGTGGTGGAGTTAATAGCCGGTTGGTTAGGTGGTGCATCCATATATTTCACCCAATTCATGAGATTTACAAACACATATATGAAAAGGATATACCAAACAATGAACCGTTTTATAAATAGCTAAAGAATCCATCTTGACCCGTTAGTTTAAAGCATTCAATTTAACAAAGAAAAAACATTAAAAAAAACATCGAATCATTCATTTTTACACCTATGCAAAAAACACTTCAAAAACCTTTGACTTTGTGCAACTTCCTTCATCCACCACAAGCTCTAAGTAACACCAGCTAACCAGAATTCCTTTGCCACTGATCAAAACAAATAAAATGTCTATCAGCTAACATTTAGGATTAAAATAAAACACGATCCCAAAATTAAGAAAATTTTAATGCATAAGTCATGCCAACTATAGTCAACATTAATACAAAGCCATGTGTTGCTCCTAAGAAACCCTAATAATATATGTGTGCCTAGGCCCTTGGGGTTAAATAGACGAACGGGTCAAAGTGACTTAACCATCTTTGCAATTAATTCTCAATATAATGAATCAAAAGACTATGTTCGGAGGCTCACTAAAGTGTCCTAAACAAATATTTATAAAAATGTAGAAAACTGGAAAAAATACTATGAATAGATTCGCATACTAATACACTTACCTTCATTGATCCTTGTCATCCTCAACGTCACCAAAAGATGATATAAACACCTTTAAAGTACGCTCTACAAATTCATCAATTTCACCTTGACGAACCATTTTAGTTTTATTTACCAACTAAAACATAAAGATAGATAAAAGTTAGGTTATAGTTTAATACACATTGTTGTTAAACGTATATAAATAGGAATGTATAAATTTACTTACCATATGTTCTCTGTTACGAATCACAAAATCATACATAGCCAACATAACACAATAACCGCACTCCCATCCATTAGGTTGTAGACAACACTAAATAGTTAATTGAGCTTACAATTAGTTAACTAAAATCTAAAAATAAACAAGCTATAGAAAATGAATCAGAACTTACTTTAACCTTAGCCCACGTCATATTTTCTTCTATGGCCTGTTCGAATAATGTTGTAATCTCGTAACACATGAATAATCATCATCATCTTTACCTTTACGTGAATCAAATATGTAACCCTTCCAAGTTTTATATACCGGATGATGTTGAAGTATAATTAGTACCCAATGTTTCCTGCATAAAATGGTCTGATTTAAGAAACACTTAATAAATAAAAACAAAAACAATATTCTAACATAACTAAAAGAAGGTTGAAGCTTTAATATAAATGATCTTGATATGAAACAAATTGAATACCCGGCTATGTATGGTGCAATAAACCATTATTTGTCTTTATGAAAAGAGATGACCTTTTTGATATGGTCAATCACAAAGTCACCATCATCTGAGACAAGTTCACCTTCAATATAACGGGGATGAAAATATGCAGTATTATTTAAACCCTCCCGTTCCCCAGCTGCATATAAATACCTGACATAAAAGTAGAAAAAAATGTGATAAGATTAGGAACCCTCGATTATATTGTAAAAAATACTACCATAAATATTTAAATAAAAATTAGCGGAACATACATTGTGAACCAATGCACAAAGCAAACATCCGCCCAACCGTTGACACATAACTGTATAACCGCCTCAAATTCAACCGTCTCTTGAACACGTTCCTCATACATCCCAGTTGGCGAAGTAAAAACCGTAAACAAGGCTTTTTCAGAATGAAGTGCCACTTTTTGTGCTAATCTATATATGTTTTGAGGCCTGGATCTCGCCATTTCTAAAAGTTCTAATACTTTTATTTTTTCTTTTGATACTTTTATTTTTTCTGTTGAAGGTTTAGAAGCAACAACAGTCGGTTTAGTATGCTGACAATCACGAATGGGCTCGGTAGATTGATTAGCATGAACGGTCTTCGTAGGTTGATTAACAATAACGGGCTTGGTATGTTGATAAGCATGAACAGGCTCAGTAGGTTTACGAAAAGAAACATGCTCGGCCGTTGTATTCTCAAAAAACTGTTTATCAATGAAATACATCAATCAGTAACAATGTTATTAGTAAACAAATATATATAGAAACACAAACCACATATGTATATATATAAATAATGTGATTACCAATTGATTAAAAGTCTCATCATCTTGTAGTGCATAAGAGTATATTTGATACTCGTTTCTTTCATTTGGAATCGTTTGTTGTTGGTCAGCAGGAGTTGCCTCAAACTACAATGGCAAAGCAAATTGTTTTTTTAATATCAAGTAATTAAAAAATAATAATATATATTAAACACAACCTGTGGCCTATAAGGTGTACTTATAAAATGGTGACATGGTTCTACACTTTGAGGAGAGTCTTTGTTCAAAATATGTACGTTGTAAAAACTATTAGTATACCAATAATGAAATCAATATACAAATATTATTCATATAACATATACCTTTATTAATTTAACGGGCCATTGAATAAAACTTCCTTTTGCATCTTTCAAAAGTTCTATTTCACCATAAATACATGACTCTGGCAAAAGACGAGTCGATCCGCAACCTTCTACAACTCTATCTATTTGAACTTTGACGAAACCATCTATTATTGGGCATCCATGTACAACCCTATCATCAGTAGGATGAACACGGCCAATTGCTACAACCTTAAGAGCACCTTAGTCGTCAAGATACAGAAGTTCACATTTTTTAATAGACTGTAAAAGGTATCTTTTAGTATATATATCTAAAATAAATAAATAAACAAACTTTGATATTATATTACCAAGATTTCTGACGAACTACCGGCCGCAAGGCCCATGCCAGGACTACCAAGGATCTCCCTAGGCGTTGTCTCTACAGCCTCGCTCTTGTTTTTCTTTGTGGAATAAGATCCATCATCCTTCAGTTGTTTTTGTTTTTCTTTTTTATCCTGTTCAAAAAATGTGACGGTTAAAATTTTGATCGCTATAAATTTATACAATAATTATATAAATACTTACCAATAATTCAAGTAACCCTGTCAAATCACCATTTGATATAAGGTTTTCTCTAAGTTCATATAACTTTGTGACCGGATTAAGACGTGCTTTACTTACTGTATTCCTTATAGAGCTAGGATGTTCAATAGCATCTAAATGTGGATAGCTTGAAACAAGTTGATTCCATCTACTTTCAATGTGGGGCTCCAGTCCAACAAAACCACATCTCCCTACACACGCGGGATTAATGTTTTCTTTTACGCTCTTCTTTGCTTTTTCACTTATTTTCTTCAAAAAATATTATAATAAGTGTTAATAATAATAATAATAATAATAACAAATAAATAAATCACAAATTACCTTCCACTCTTCGGTATCAACACTTGCAACGAAAGACTTCCATGGTTCCCCGTCTAGATAATCCTAATCTTCAAAGGGAGTTTCACCTTTCTCTTTAACGGGGTTTTTATTTTTATCTTTATCGGAAGATTCTTCTTTATAAATATATTTTTTTCTAAGTTCGTAACGAAATTGCCTCATTATCTTCTTCCCCTTTTCTAAAGTTTTTTTTTCTCGAGGTCGTTAGGAATATCCCAAATTTGCTACATATTAAAATTAACAATCAAACATTAGCAAGAACCATCATGGTGAGTCTAGCAAGCAATTAATGGCTATAAGCCCAGTAGTGTTAATAAATCCATTAAAAACATTAGCAAGAACCATCATGGGAATCCCACTAGCTAAAAGAAAAAGGAAGAAACAATACCTTAGCGTATTCCCAAATATCTTCGTATTTTTTAGGGTTTACTTTTCTGGCACGTTTATCGTACGGGATCTTTCTTTTACACTTGACACCAATCCAAGACATAAAGTTCCCTGCATTCTTACCGATCGCTATACCCTTCTCATTAAAATCAACTTTAGATTGATCCGGATTTGAAAGCTTCTTTTTGCATTTAGAAACTCCCCACTTTTTCTTCTCCGACATTTTTAAACTTGGTTTCTAAAAAAACATAATATGGAAAGTGAAGTGTTGCATGTAACAAAGAGACAAGTAGAGGTCAAATAGATTATGACACTTTAACCATCTTTAACACTTTAACAATCTAACTAGTAACTATGGGATTCTGTTGCGGTATCAAACCTGGCACAATGGGCTACAGAATATAATTAACATATTAGAAACTGTTGTTAGGCTTAGATCATCATGATCTACAAAGTGGTATGTGACCACCATGTAATGGATATGAGTCTATGATATGATGTCCACAAAGCTGTGATGATTCCCATACCACACAGTATCTAACAAATTCTAAACTCCTTTCGTTATAACTTTGTAATTTGAAAAACAATCTTATGTATAAGATGCATGTGTGATCTTGGTAAATCTTGGCAACTTGTGGGCCATGATCATATGGGAATAAGCTCTCTCATCTTAAATATGTCTGCAGCTGTTTTTCTATGTGGTACTGTTTCTGCCCAATAATTAATGATATATAAGGCTTTTTTATGGCCACTAAGTAGTAACTTGACTATACGTGTATTTTTCTAGCTCGTGTCATTTGGTATATTGGCTTTCAATTTTCAAATAATGCACTAAAGTATAAATTTTGAGTGTGTGGCACTAATATACTGAAAGAAAGGGGTTTGATCTTTGATGATTTTTCAAGGGTAGATCAATTCGTTTTAAAAACAGTTATTCAAGGTCAAGGAAAAGAGTTGTAAAGACTTTATGCTTAAAGACTTGTCTAAGACTATGGGGTATGGGGCGTGGGTTGGGTACAAACGCCCACGTCACCACCCCGGGTGGGCTTGGGTTTGGGCGTGGCCCCTTGGGCGGGGGGTTTCAGCCCGGGCGTTGTGCGGGGCTACCCACATGACATGGCGGAACCTCATTGGCCAAGAGCACTAGCCCTTTGAAATTGGCTTTTTTTTCCACGCCACCCAACCCACGCCCCACCATACCCCTTTGAAATTGGTTTTTGGTCTTGGGTGCCCCATAGTCCACGTGTCTCACCATGCCCCCAACCCATGCCCCACCATACCCCACGGTCTAACAGTCTACTTTAGAGATGACATCAATGGACCAATTGACCACTTCACACTTCAAGGTAACACTTATGATAATACTTTTTTTAATTTATTATTTAATGAAATCACTATTTAAGTAGTTTTGTACATGTATCCAAACCAAGATGGCAAAAAGTCAAAAGATCTTTTGTCTGCAAGTAATATAATAGATTGTTGGTTGTGAAAAAACAAACTCGTGCCTTATTATAAAAATTGATAACTTAGGAAGTTGAGGATCTGCTTTCTTAAAAAGCAATTTGAGAATCACACTAAGTTTCATTGTTTTAATAATGAATATTTTGATCGAATATTATATTGTGTATACCGAAAATAAAACTGAAAGAAAGGGGTTTGTCCACTTCAAGACTTTATGAATTAATGTGTATTTCGATATTGGACGAACTTAAACAACTGTCATGTTCCTTACATCAGAAAAGGTTTTATGCTTAAAGACTTGTCTAACAGTCTAATTTAGAGATGACATCAATGGACTAATTGACCAAATACTCTCTCATATTATTTAAATAGAGAGTTAATATTCATACACCTCTTCCTTTTATCTTTCTCTATACATATATAGATATACAGAAAGAGAGAGATATAGGGAAAATTGATGTGAAAATAAACTTTAGAGGTGTAAGAATAGTAGAAGCTTTTAAATAACAATGTAGCAAATATTGACCAAATGTTTCAAAGTGATAGTAACCTCCCAACAATTTGATTTGAAATTCAACATTACATTTATAGGCAAAAGATCAAATACAAATAATCTTAACATACTAAACATACAAATTGAAGGAAAACCCAAAAAGACAAGGTGGCATTTTTGTAATTACCACCAACTATCAAAGTTACAACAAAAAATACCTAAAAAAACACAAGTTTTTTTTTAACATTTTTTATTAAAAAATCGCTACATTTCGTTAGCAAAAAAAAAAAAATTTTTTTTTTTTTTTTTTTTTTTTGCTGCTACTAAATAAAATAATTTGTGTGTTTTTTTTTTTATTTTTTTAGATTTTTTTAGGTTTTTTAGGGGTTTAGTTTTTAGCATTTTAGCTTGGGTGGGGGGGGGGGGGGGGGGGGTTAGGTTTTTTTTAGGTTTTTGGGGGTGTGGGGGGGGGGGGGGGGTAGGTTTTTTTTAGGTTTTTGGGGGGTGGGGGGTTTAGGTTTTTTTTTGGGGGGGGGGGAGTGGTTAGGTTTTTTTAGGTATATTTGTAGAGTAACTTTGATAGTTATTGATAATTACAAAAATGTCACCTTGTCTTTTTGAGTTTTCCTTCAATTTGTATGTTTAGTATGTTAAGATTATTTGTACAAGAACTTTACCCTACATTTATAAAGAACTCCTTAACTATTAAAAAAACATACGAAAATAACAAACTCGACCTGATGATCCAAGGTTGCGATTACATAAGGATCGCTGGTGCCCCGGGTCCAATCACAAATCGTGAGATTGGTCCCTTTCTTTATTGTTAGCTTCAAAACTCCTATCACTCCTTCCATTTGATCTCTGCAAATTTGTTCTTAAAGATCTTAATTATGTTCATCATAATGTTAGAAGGTTGGATAATTTTGGTTTATTATTCGTTCATAAATGAAAAGATAGAGGCCAACAAAAAATGGTTGATAGATAAATAAGGAGACCTTGTTTCCCTTCTTACATCCCTTTTACATGTGAGGTTGAGACCTATCATTTACTCCCTCATGGATAAGATTATAAACATTGCATTTATGATTTTTTCAAAGTATTTTAGAAAATACATATTTTCTATTTATAGAAATTAGGTTATGCAAGTAATTACACAATAAATATAGGTGTGAATTATAAGAACCTATAACAATAATCTTACCATAAAATATAGAAACATGGGCAGAATAAGAGGGGGCTCGAGGGAACCTTCGATCCTTAGGTCAATCAAATCTTATATTTAACTCGCACCACCGACCTTACAAATTTGTAGATTATTGGATTATAGATTTAAGCAGTCAAACGATTATCTAAACAGATGAAAGGTGATATATGCTAGGCCTGTTCAAATCAATCGATACCCGAATAAACCAACTGATCCATTTATGATTCGGGTAGAACGGTTCACATATATCAAGCTCGGGTTAGGCATAATTAGTTATTCAATTAGCATGATATTTCTCGGTTTGGTTATTATGTTGGTAAATCACAATTGGGTAACCCCATTAACAGGATATCTTTTTCTAGGTCTTTTTTTTTTTTTTTGTATTCCCACCCGATTTAACACTCGCTAGATATCGTCAACAATTCATTTCCAAGCTAGATTTCGTTTCTTCAAGGTATGATTTTTCGGATCCAGGCTTCCATCGTTTCATCATTTTAGATTACAAGAAGTTTGTACTTGCAAAATCTATATCTATTACATATTTGTTGCTTTTATAACTATTTAAATCTTTATTATTCTAAGTCATAACTTTTTTCACCACATATCATGATATTATCAAGACACTTATAAACTATTTACATAACATATTCATTAAAATCAAATTATATATCAGGCCATTTAGATTGGTTGTGAATTGTGAATTATGATTGGGGATTTGTGGCTGCTAAATTTGATTAAGTGGGCTGAATATTGACGGGCTTCTTAACTAATTGGGCTATGAAAGTTTATGGGCTTATAAATCTATTCGGTTTTAGAAGATCGTTTTTTCGACTTCAGTTAGTTGATGGACAGTTTTAGAAGATCGGTTTTTCGACTTCAGTTGATCGCTTTCAGACTTCAAGTACGGCTGATTGACGGGATACATTAGGTCATTTTAGTCATTGGCTTGCAATTATTATTAAGCCGTTGCATGTTTTAATAAACAAACTGTTGCAGATAAGGCGATTCGGGTCATTACTAAAGGTGGTAAAACAATTCGGACCGGTGAAGCAGAATGGTATTCAGATAAAAGAATACGCTAAGGTCTGGTTCATGTTTACTATGATTTTATTATAATATTTTAAAGAAACTTTAAGATCTTGATGCACCATGGTCAACTTTTGGAGTAATTTGCTAATTCCAGTGTTCTTTATTCAGGACGGATATCGTTATGCTTTTGTCGAGTTTGATGATCCCAAATCTGCCCGCAGTGCAATAGAGGTATACATAGGCTGTTAGAAAATCTTCTGTTCTATATTCTTCATATTTAAAAATGATAAACTTTTTTGGCATTGTTTGATTTGATAATAGTGTCATAATATATAGTAATTAGTTTAGTGTCTTGGCTGATCTATAAATCATAGTAAAACCAGAAATTTGTTATAAACTTAATAGTTTCTTTTTGTTAGATGCATAGTTATAAGCTAGATATTATTATTATTATTATTATTATTATTATTATTATTATTATTATTATTATTATTATTATTATTTCTCTTAACCTAAGTTAGAATATGGCGGTTACTACCGATTTAATTCATGTATATATACTTATGTATGATAACACTTCAGATCCATCAATTCATTTTATGAACATTCATCTTCATTCTTTGAAACCCTAATCTAACAAAGTGGTATCAGAGCCACATCGATCAAATCCACGAAATCACAAATCTCGATCAAAACATGAATCAGGCACAAGGAATTCAAACACAAATTCACAAACTTACCGGACAGAATTATTATCACTGGCACATTCAGATCAAAGTTTTATTTGAATCGCAAGAATTGTGGAACATTGTCGATGAAGGAATTCAAGAACTAGGAACGAATCCCACTGAGGAGGCGACGGCAGCATATAAAGATTCAATCAAGAAAGATAAACGGGCATTACACATCATTTTTCAATCAGTAAATGATACTATATTCGAACGGATTGCACTTGCAAAATCATCAAAATAAGCATGGAACATTTTGCACAAATCTTACAGAGGAGAAAACCGGGTAAAAACAATTAAACTTCAAACTCTTCGATGTGAATTTGATGCACTGATGTAACACCCTTACTATTGTTTAACGATTTATGTATAAATAACGACAATTAAATGTGTGTTTACAACTACACATACTTATAAAAATACGGGTTTATTAAAACTTTTACAATTTCAATGTAAACAAGTACGTCGTTTAAGAGTGACGACGAAACAGCGTGCGGAAGCTTTTATCTCGTTCGTGTTCGGTTCTTCGTTGAGCTTGACCGTACTCCGGCATCCTAACTTAACCTGCATTTCATAAACCATGAAACGATTAGTTATACTAGCTTATAAAGTGTTTAAATCGAATCCGGATACGAAACCGAACCAGAAAATAAGTTTTGCCAGCTTTTTGTGCTCTCGCGGGGCGCGACCGCTTGAGCCCTTCTCTCTCGCGGGCCGCGAGAGATGTCGCGTGCCGCGACGATGCTAAACGTTTACTGTCGCGTGGCGCGACAGCCATGATTCGACAGAATGTTATTTGGCTGCTGCTGTATATGCCCAGCTCCAATTTTTTCCAACTTAATATATATAAAAACATGCATAACTTTTGTTCTACTTATCCGATTCGCGTGATTCTTTTTCCTACGCGTTCGTAATTTAATTCTCCATCATATGGAGTTAAATTTTACATTCAAACTAATAAAATTCCAAATTTTTTAAGCAATCGACTTATTATTCAAATCAACATTTTGACCCGTTTGTATTTAAAACCACCAACCTGATTCTTAAACAACCAAAACAGATACGTTAATGTATTTAACACACAATCTTTAGCTCGGTTCGTAATTGCTATAAATTGCGCGACTAGTACGCAAGCTATGTGCATAAACTGTTTTGACCCGTTTAGGGAATTTAAGCAATTTAGTCTAAAATTTGCTCTTTTCTTTTTGACACTACAATATTTCCATATCTAAATAACTATATATAATCCACCACAACTATTTTGTGGTGGATTTAACATAACGAATTCCTTTTTCCCAATTTTACCCTTCAACTAGTCATTTTACGCAAATGACCATTTTTAGGCATTTGAACTACGAAGTTTATGCCTACAACTCTTACATGTATCTAAGGGTTACATAATTACAATACAAGTTTCTAAACGGTCTCTAAGGGTCGTTTGCCCGTTTTACCCATTAAGGGCTTTTTGGTCACTTCTAGTCTCTTATTTTACGACAAAGGACTCTCACAAATCTTTTGACCAAAATAGCACTTTTAACTACAACATAATAATGCGTACCTGGCTCGGTCAACATATAAACCCGTTTCATTTTTATACCTTACTTTTATTAGCCGCTCATCCAAAGCGACGCAATTATTCAACTTTTGTTCAACCCTAAGAACATATAACTTGACAACCAAATGTTAGTCGATATTGCCAAATGGTGCTTTCATCACCATTTGGCCCGTTTGGCCCATATGACCAAACGTTTACTTACATAACAAAACATGGTTTTAACTACCAATTTGCCCATCCGACCCATTTTGGATTTTACCATTAGATCCCTTTTTTTTACTAACCAAGGTTTTTTCATCATTTTATATATCCCGTATTATTTTGTGTCGGAAACATATTTCGGATATAACTTTTTATCGTATTTACAATCTATGAATAAATATGTATCTTATAAAAAGGGGTGTAAGCTTTTTACTTACGTCGCATTCCAAGCCTTGCTCTTTTCCCGCGTACTCGATTCGTTTGACCCGCTTCTTTCCCAAGCCTCCACCTAGCTTGTCAAGTGTTAATCTATCATTATAATTCGTAAGACGGTTAGATTAGCCATTTTCACATACGACTATTCCATCTTACGAATTTTATGTCGAAACTACTATTCAACTTCATCATTGGATAATTTGGCTTTTAAAAGTCAATTACCCTTAATCGTATGAAATGCATATTTGCGTTCAATAACTCATTTAGGCGATCTCATCAATTATCAAAGACACTTCATTCATTAGACGACATTTACGGGTTTTCTTCTATAAATGAAACCTCTTTTTATCATGTTATTAGGCATTCCTACGGATGCCTAATCAAATCATGTTCTACCTACAACCGAGTAGACGCGCGATTTCACTTAGGCATTTTAACAAACACCTAGTAGGCATAATTTTTTTACACGTTTATAAACTAGTTCATAACTAGTTATTTCTACCAAGTTTCACATTTTTTTCCAATTTTTGTGTCTAATCAACATTTAAATCCCAAATCTAACTTCAGGGAGTTCTATTAACACAATTTAACCATTATGATTTTAGGGTTCATCATGTTTCTACAAAACCCATTTAGCACATAATCGGGTGATCATGAATTCACAATTATGAACATCAATTCAACAAGTAAATGACTAGGGTTTACTCCTAGACATAAAATCATTCCTAATTTCATCCAAACCTTGATCATGCAAGCTAAAATTTCGATTTCATGTTTTCACCTAGAACTCAAGGTGAAACTAAATAGCAAAATTAGGCATACCTTATGATCTTTTCACGAAGGTGATCACTATTCTGAGTTTGGATTTCGATTTGGAGCCGATTTCCCCTTTTGTAACACCCGTCTTATAATTTCATTATTTAATCATAAGAAATGCTATATTTGTAAAAAGAAATTTCATAGTTAACAAAAGTTTAGTTGGTAAACTAAGTCATACTTCATAGTTCTTAACATAGTCAGATAACTGGTTTCAAACATAAGTTATTCAGTAGTGATTACAAAATTTCATAATTTAACTAGATCAGATTAGTGCGGAAGCATCCAAAACTTTGTGTTCGGTTCTTGAAGCATCAACTTGATCGTCGATCCGCATACTAGCAATACCTAAAAGCTGGAGATTTTTAACAAAAAATTGTATTAGAGATCTCAGAAATATTATATAATCGAAACTATGCTCAAAAACGGATTCGATTAACAAGAATATGCAAAATTTAACTTTCATGACAGGGCTCTACCGTAACTTACAGTAGCTACCATATGTTACGGTAGACACTGGAAAACTTTGGTCTGCCGTAAGGCAGTAGAGTTCTGCCGTAACGTTTTGATCTCTACCGTAAGTTACGGTAGATACCATAACTTACGTAGCTCCTGTAACTTTGCTATTTTGACCATTTTGTTGATTTCACCCGAATCCACATGTCGTTTTTGGTGATTCTTTTCCTATATGTCTGTAAATTCATTACGGACATACTCATTACAACTATTATACCGAAAATTTAACTTACGGACCAAACGACTAAATGTCACTATGCATTTATTCGACCCACTCTAACTCTACCCATTTTACTACCATTTCACTAGTAAGCCTATGGCGCTTTATGCCCATCTTCCAGGGCTTAGAATCACCTGCATTTCCTTACCAAATCCCATGGTTTAATGCTCTTGTGATTGTTATTGCCATAGCTAACTAATTAAAACACCAATACTACAATTCACACTATTATTCGACCCGTTGACTCATCTTGTGGAAATCCTCCAATATGATGACCACCAAACGGTTCCTTATCAATTCTAACCTTATTAATTCAAGTAACAATCATGGTCACTAAAATCAACACAATTTCTATTCTAAAATGCGACTACGAATAATTTAACAACAATTCATTTAATGTAACGGGTCAAGTTACATACTTACATAATTAAACAACATTATCAACCAACAATTCTAATTAACTATTTTGACCCGTTTGTTTGTCGAGTGAACTTCGTCACTTCTATGACATACCAACTCGCAATTGACACAACATTCTCATTAACATTTCTAAGACTATTGTTTATGCATAATGTAACGAAACCGAAGTTACGTACCTTTAAAGCACACCTTTCACGCGTGTATCACCTCCGGCTTGTCCACTTGACGACCCGGATTCTTAACCTATAGAGTTCCATTCACAACCAAATTTAGAACTCTTTTATAACCAAAAATCGGACAATTCATTACAATATTTGAATCTGCGTTTTTGTCCGATCTTTAACGTTTTACTCCTCACTTAGGCGTTTTAACAAACACCTAGCGGGTCAGATTTTTACATAACCATTACTAGGTTCTTGACATGTTATTTTCATCTACATTCACTTCAATTAACAAATCTATACTAAATTTTAACATAAATAATTTCAGATTCACCTCATGAATTCAAATTTCACTAGAATAAGAACCATGATTCTAGTGTTTATTTAGTTTCTACAACTCACTAATCACCTACAATGGTGATTATAAACCCCACAAGTATAATGCTAGATTTTAACAAGAAATCATCTAGGGTTTATCCCTAGATGCCATATTACTTCTAATTCCATCCATGCAAGACATAATCAAGCTCAATTTCAGTTTTTCACAATTAACCTATAATTTAAGATGGATCAAAACATCAAGATTTTGCATACCTTACGATCCCCTCAACAAGGTGATCACTAATTTGTGCTTGAAAATCGATTTGGAGCTGATTTGAACTCTCAATTTGATCAAGTTTGACATGCACTAGGGTTTGGTGGGGAGCCTGTGTCGCCCCCTGTGTTCTTGTTCGACCAAATACACCTAAGTGTGTGTTTGGTTGATTATAATCACCCAAGTTTCCAACTTTGTAACTTAGGTCCCTCGATTATTGTTTCGTTTATTAATTTAGGAGTTCCCATCCATTTATTTGGTTTCACAATGTTGTATCTAACTGGGCTATTTAGTCCTAGTCAGTTTATTCTCGTTTATTTTATACTTTATAATTCTAATATAAAGTTTTGTATTTTTCAAGGTGTTACACCTTTCAATTTGATCTAACTTCAAGAACTAGGGTTCAATTGATGGAGCTTGGTCGCCCCCTGTGTTTTCCTGCGACCAGACACACACCAAGTGTGTGTGTTTGGTTTTTAATTGTTTTACTTAATAAAACTACTAGGTTAATGCCCGCGTAATACGCGGGTGTCACACCCCGATTTTCACGTGTCACCGGTGGGCCCGGTGGGGGAGTATCGTGACGTGGTTGGCAACATAATAGTCAAACAACACAATATTTAATATGCATAGCGGAAGCAATTAAAAAGATGTAATACAACCGAATTTAATATTGTAATTTCAAATGTCACAATATTCGGAAGTTTATCCACAGAAGGATCGGAAACAAAATATGAAACAATAGTTCAACAGACTTCAGGCATCTTAAGCTTGCGAGACTTCTAATGATGCTAAGGAGAAATCCCAGCCAATTTCGCATAGTACCTGCATTTAATCTTTTTGGGAAAATACGTCAGTTTACACTGGTAAATACATTCAACTGACTCATTTTGGAAAATGATTGAAAATTTGGTTTGGATGCTCGTGGCACAAAATATCTTTTATAATTTGATTAAAATGCACAGAGGCAAAATTAACCTTTTATAACTTGGGAGAATTATTTAATATTATAATCTTGTGAACGAATTACATGTTCCTTGTGCGTTCAGTAGCCCGGATCTTGTCCGGGTTAAAGATCAATAGACACACCACATTATTCTTTTGTGCGCTGACAGGTGTACGCCTACACCCCGCGCTTAAGTCGTGGCCATTACTTCGAATGATGTCATGGATATCCGGAACATGGTCATTAACCCCCCAAGGGCTTTAAGTAACAAGACTGTTTAAACAAGCCGATCAAATTAGTCAATTACCCACTCAACGGTGGAGGATTTGATGCTCGATCAAGCGGTATGCTATATACCGTAACCCAAGCCCGTATAGGGAAAATAAGTTAAAAGTATTTACCTGAGCAATGTATAAATCACAATAAGCAAAATGCAAGTAGCTTTTACTGGTCCTCCTAATCTGGAACGAAGGTTTATAATAACCTATTAGAATCCTAACGGGTCTTTAGTTAAGCTTAAGCTTAGACCAGCTAGTTTCAAAGATACGGTTCGTACGCACGATTAAGCGAAGACCGGATAGAATGTGATTTAAACCCGACAAGTTCAGAGAGTTGCTTAATATGGGTAATTCATACACATTCTGGATTTTGAGATAAACCGATAAGGTTTGACCCGTTTCGGCTAATTTATGTAAACTTGTTACATAAACCGAACCGTACGCGTAATAAGCGTGACGGGTATTCATGAGAGCTATAGACAGGTTTCCTAAGTTAATTGTGCCTCAAATATGTTGTGACATCAGTAAGATGTCTTTCATTATGCCCGAAACGTGTTTAAACACAAACTAGGCCCCGTAGGGGTAGTTTGGTCATTTAAAAGTTTATAAAAGAGTTTAAGTAACAAGCTGAGTTACAGGTCTGATGTAATCAGCAAATATACTCAATTCACTAAGTTATATCAGTAGGATAAAGCATATAACTGAAATTTATCAATTATAACCAAACTATGCCCCGTAGGGGTATTTTGGTAATTTCACATAAGCCGAAAAGCTCAAAACCAAAGTCTGAGTTTATCAACCTTTGCTTACTGTTAAAGTATCATAGTTTGCCTCAAATATCAGTAGGTATCAACCCTTGTATGTTTAAAATACTTCTAGTACATACTATGCGTTAAAAACGCTTAAAAAGGCGATTAAAGGCCATTTCTGGGTTTGATACTTAATTCTGATATTTTTATATTTCCAGAGGGCTTAAAATAATTTATTTATCATATGTGATCAGTAGCAAAAGGTTTGGAGTCGTTTAGATATGTAAAACTCATTTTATGGCCCGTAAGGGCAAAACCGACAAGTACTGGATTAAGCCTACGACTATGAGTTATGCTCAGCCTAAAATTAATTAAAAATCTTCAAAAATCCCAAAATAATATATTTCATTAGTGGGTAATAAGTTTGATATCAAAAGTATGTTTAAGTAGGCTATACGCAAAATACGGCGTTTAATTAACATAAAGCCTTAATTTTACGCTAACGAGCATAACTCTTAACCTACACCTCAAACTGATGTCAAACTTTGCATACAAGTTTATATATCAGTAATTAAAGTTTCTACTCTTTTATATTTCTAAAAATCACGTTTTAAGGTAATAAGGGCATAACGGTCAACATATAAGCAATTAACGGAATCATGCATATTAATTGGATAACTAATGATCCGAGGTGTATAATCACAGAGGGTTATACTAGCATGTAACCTAGTCCAAATAAAGCTCTTAGGTAATTCTAAAACATACCATAACGGGTCAGAACTGAAAGTCAAAGGGAAAGTCAAACTATGTGACTTACGGTTCCGAACCGGGTATTTACAGGAAACTGTCGGGTTGAACATGTTTAGACATGTTCTTACACTTATTACTAAGTTATAACAATGATCAAACAGGTTGTATATGATCTACATTGCTAATTATGCATAAATTGTATTTTAAGTATCCTGTTGACTTTTTCTTAGCAAGTTTGACCCGACTTTTGACCTGGTTAGAGTGGTAATCAGGGGGAACCCTTTTGAGGGTTTATTACCCACATAATTACCAACTTATAACTACTTTCACTTCGACTAATCACTGGACGATTAGTGATTAATCTTAAAGTCAACTGTTAATTACGACGGTTTGACTTCTAAGCTTAAACTAAGTAAAAACTTAACTAAGGAAGGATTAGCAAACTTACTGAAGTCCTATGCTTGATTAGGAAGGTCTTGTGTCTGCTCTTAAGCTCTCAAAAGCTCCAGAATTGCACAAGAAGTGAGTGATCAAATGGTTGCAACTTCATGCCCTTTTATAGTGAATTCAATCACCACAAAGTGTTGACAACAAAGTCTAGCACTTACCACAACATTCCCACAGGTGTCCTACATGTTTAGGGGTTGTTTAGGGGCCAAGGGAGATGTGGAAAACCGTTTAAAAGTCGAAAATCGCGTTTAAACAGCAAGCTGCAACATTTCTGTTCGCTGGCAACCCCTTGCGCACCGCAAGGGGTATGCTTACGGTGCGCAAGCACCTTGCAGAACCCAAAAACATTTGATCTTTCAGTATTTCGAAAGGGCAACCTCATTATCCGATTTTGGGGCCTTGATTTATCAATTAGGGGCCCTTAAAATGTGCCTTGTACTATTACATACCCTACCATTTGCCATGTTCCTTTAAATCCTTTTTTGAAAGTGCCGTTTAAAGAAGGTTTACCGTAGAATTTCCATACGAACCTATCATGCACTCAAATTCAATTATTGTCAACAAATTCCTGGATATGTTAGATGTGTGTAAAATATAATTGGGTCTTGGGATTTATGAATGAGGTCGTTCAGAGGTAAAAATTAACATGACGCCACTTTTAAATCCTGCCAAAACATCTTTATTAAATCCGGGTTTTTCAACTTGTTTTGTCTTACATGACACGTGTCGTTATTTCATTGAACACGAATTTTCGAGGTGTGACATCCTCACCCCCTTAAAATAAATCTCGACCCGAGATTTACTGAAATAAATAAGGGTATTTTTCTTTCATCGTGGATTCAACCTCCCACGTATATTCGGGACCTCTACGGGCATCCCATTTGACCTTTACAATAGGTACATGCTTCCTTCGAAGCTTCTTTACCTGTCGATCTTCAATCGACAAAGGTTTTTCCACAAATTTTAAGCTCTCATCTATATGCACATCTGTATGCGGTATTACCAGTGATTCATCAGCGAAGCACTTCTTCAGATTGCAGATGTGGAACACATTGTGAATTCCACTGAGCTCTTCCGGTAAGTTTAACTTATAGGCAACTGACCCGACACGTTCGATAACCTCGAAAGGTCCTATGTATCTCGGGCTTAGCTTGCCTTTCTTACCAAATCGCATCACCCCCTTTCAGGGTGATACTTTTAGCAACACTTTGTTACCTACTTCGAAGTGAAAAGCTTTACGCTTCGGATCTGCGTAGCTCTTCTGCCTATCTCGGGCAGCTTTGAGACGGTCACGAATCTGGACAATTTTGTCCGTCGTTTCGAAGACTATCTCTGGTCCTGATAATTGGACATCTCCAACTTCCGCCCAACAAACGGGCGATCTACACTTTCTACCATATAATGCCTCAAAAGGCGCAGCCTTAATGCTGGTATGGTAGCTATTGTTGTAGGAGAATTCGATTAACGGTAGATGTTTATCCCAACTACCCCCCAAATTGATCACACATGCACGCAGCATGTCTTCCAAAGTCTGAATAGTACGCTCACTCTGACCGTCAGTCTGAGGGTGGTAAGCCGTACTTAAATTCAGACATGTGCCCAAAGATTGCTGGAAACTATTCCAAAAATGTGACGTGTACCTAGTATCTCTGTCAGAGATAATAGACACAGGTATGCCATGTAAGGCTAAAATCTTATCTACGTATAGTTGGGCTAGCATGTCGGAGCTATAAGTCTCCTTAATTAGGTCTTAGCTCGTAAGCTATTTAATCTTGATACATTCTAATCCTTCGAATGGTTCTATATACTCAGAGCCTGACTAGCCTGATAAATTAACAAATTTGGCACACCCTTCCTGGGTGATATCTTTTGTTGAGCCTTATTTCTTAACAAGAATTTAGGAAGGTTACTACTTTCCATTAATTCTTGATTTTCTGCCGAATAATGACAACTTATAGATAATTAGGGGTTTGAACGATCTTATTCGTTGTTTCAAATGGCAACTTTCAGATCCTGATAAGTGGACTTACCAATCTATTGTCCTAACAATAGATGTTTAACATTCCATCCTTACAAGGTCTCCAAGGGAGCAGCCTTGATGCTTACATATCAACTATTACATAAAAGCTTATCTTAAGGTGAGATGGTCATTCCAACCACTACTTAACTAATTTTAAGGAATAGTTAATCCTTGTCGTTAGTCGAACAATTCGACGATCCTGGGTAGCTGATGGAAATTCTTAATCGTTGCCTTATTAGGGTTGCGGCAATTAATACATAAGCAATATGAACCGTCTTTCTTATTCAATAACATAAAACCCTCAGAATATTGAGTCAGGCTGTATGAGCCTATGTCTTAAAACCTACTTAATCAAGGTTTCGATTATTCATAATCAATATGGAGTTTTCCCAACACTCCAGCCCACAGCGGGATGCTAATCTTAATTCTACCTGCCTTCCAGGAGGTAAGCAGGGAAAACTTATGAGAAGATAATCAAGATACAAGGAGGCTACAGAGACTTTCCATATCTCAGGCTCCAGTTCATCCATCATTGTTTGTGTCAAATAAGTGACACATTTATGTTATAAGTCCACGAATTCCTTAATCGGGAACATTTACTTGGACAATTCCATTCTGGATATCTTCTTTGAATACTACTAGTCGACTTTAGTACAATATGACCATTGGGATATCTCAGGGGTTCCATGTATTAAACCTCCATACTGATCAGGCATGGAAGTAATCTATGGGACACACTATGATACGCCAATCCTCATATGGCACTTTTATCAAACATAGTTTGGCATTCGCAGCCGATAGAAAAAAACAACGAGAAAAATAATTAAAATAACATATGTTGTCGTACTTTATGCGAAGAAAGAGTACTCTTAGATTTTTCGGAAGGATTTCTTGCCGATACGAGAAGAATTGGTTACTATGGTTTCCTTGGTAAGTTATACGTTGTGGATAATATAAAAGTTTGCTAAGCTTATAGTTTATGAAGATTTATTATTGCCTGTATTAAATCAGGACACTTAGCAGAAAATTATCATTGGTAAATGATAATGAACGTACTTGATGACATCGTGAACTGCCTCTTGGCGTTCATCAGGTGAGTTCAGGCATTTCTTCCTTTAGCCTCTCCAAGCTTAGCTGCACCTTCTTTGGCAGCTTTATGGAATCTAGTTCTGATGCGGCCTTACTCACCATAGCCGTGATAGACTGCATTCTTTATGTCCCTACATTCCGGGGAAATGATGACCAGTTCCTTAGCAGAGGTCACACTGCTTTGGTCTTTGTTCTAATCGACACTCTCCCTAGTGTCTTTTATAGCAATTCTTACATACAGGCTTCTTACTGAACTTTTGTTGGTTCTTATTAAGCATGTACTTGCTCTTCTTCTTAGATTTCTGGGAGTTATCCTCCTCCTTTGGTTCATCCTTCATATTCGTGTGTGAATAAAACTCTTCTCATGAGCAATTGAACATGGTTTTGAATGAAATTCAGAGCGAGGAGCATTCGGCTCTTTGGATTGTTTCATGAACTTTCTATGGTCCTTCCAACTGCTGCGTCAACCACAGCCTGGAGATTAACTCCATTAATATTGAGGTTTACGTTTGTAGTTTTATTAACTTTCGTCGCATTAATAGTATTGCGACTGTCGTCTACCTCATCCGAGTTTTCCATACTCGAAACTTGGTACCAATCACCCAGGTTTAACAATTATTAGTCATCATTCTGATGACCTGACTTAGATTAGCCACGGCATTAATAAACCATATGGGCTATTCTGTTCTGAACATTCTTAATGAATGCTATTTGAATGTATATCTATTATATTTAGCTTAGGTCACAAAAGGACTATCAATGGCATTTAAGGTTTGGAGCGAGTCCAATACCTGTTTGATAGGGGACCATAATGTCACAACTGTCTTTGTCACAAGGACGATTATAAATAGCTCAAAGGCTTGCCTTACAAGACTTTTAGTACATATATACATATATGGCATAGAAGCCTGTCTCGATGGACGTAGAAAGATATGGCATATAGTCCAGTCATGAAGGACATAAATGATTATACGGCACGAAGGCCTTGTCGCAAAGGTCATTTAGATATGGCACAAACGGCCTTGTCATAAGGACATTTATCAAATCTGGCACAAGGCATGTCACCAGGAATGTTAACATTTAATATGTTAGCTTGTCACGATTGACAATTTATAGCACATAGGCTTGTCATGAATGACTTTAAAACATAACTCGATGGTCTATCACCAAGGTCCTTAATTTATTAGCCGCAATCTTATTAGATTAGGGCTTCAAGGTTTGAACGTGGTTCTTCACCTTTGGACAGGGAGTCATAGACTACAACTGTCATCGTCTTGAAAAACGATTCATTTGGCAGGAAAGTAAGCCAATCAACATCACTAATGGATGTTTATATATAACCATCGTATCTAATGATATTAGTCATGATCACATTGATCATATTGACTATTAGGTTTGGGTATAATCACACCCTTTTGAACAGGGGATCATAAAGATCACTACTATCTTGTCTTACCGACACTAGAATAAGGTATAACCCGTAGGCATTTCATCACGAGGGATGTTAATATTATGATCATCATACTGATGATACTATTCAGGATCGCAATGATAGTATAGACTATGGGATTTGAGTATAGCTCACCCCCTTGGGCAAAGAATCACAAAAGATTACAATTGCCTTGTCTCAATTGGACAATATAATATAGCCCTTAGGCAAAACATCATTAAGGATTTTAAAATCTTTAATCATCATATTGACGATCTTTGTCATGATTGCATTAATCATATTGACTATTTTGGCTTGAGCATAGCTCACCACCTCAGACAAGGAATCATAAAGATAACAATGTCAATGTCTCAAATGGACAATATATCATAGCCCGTAGGCAAAACATCACTAAAGGATGTTAAATAATATTATCATCGTATTAAATGATATTAGTCATGATCGCATTGATCATATAGACTATTATGTTTGGACATAGTCCAATATTTTAGGCAGGAGGTCAAAGACCATCACTGTCGTTGTTTTATCGGACAACAAGTTTAGCCCGTAGGCACTTCATCACTAACGGATGTTCATAATATGATCATCTTATAGGATGATATAAGCCATGATTCCTAAATCACTAGGTTAGATAAGGGAATTGGAAGAATCTAATATAAGGATGACTGTTGTGATTTTCTCGAATCACATTTGTCAAGAGTGCTAACACGTTCTTAGGTGTTAACAAGGATCTGAATCCCTTGAGTAGGTTTCACCATCTTGGCCGCGTAGGCTAGGTTTCAACTTTAAGATTCCCTTTTAAAATGCATACTGACAGGGAAGGAAGGATATTTATTTTATTCAGGATTTTTATTATAAATCCTAATTTATAAGTTAATAATAGCACAAATGGCCTAGTCGCGTAGACAAGTTTAATTTATAAGCCATGATTTCAGAGAATCGCGGCATTAAGGTTTGAATCAAAGTTCATTACCTTTTCCTGACAGGGAGCTATAGGCTACCACTGTCTTTAGTCTCAGAGGACATCAACTATAGCCCGTAGGTACTTCCCTTCTAAGGGATGTTTATTACGGAATTGCCCCTTAGGGAAATTCATTAACCATGGTAAGCAGAGACCATATTTGGTTTGTTAATCATATTTATTTAGGATTTCTATTATAATTTATCCTAATTATAAAACATTAACAGTTTTATTAGTGGCACCCAATGGCCTGTTCACATGGACATTTATAAATTATAAGCTTATGATTTCAGAGAATCAAAGCAACAATAACAGTTTTATTTAATAGCACAAAAGGACTAGTCACAAGGACAATTTTTAAACCATAAGCCATGATTTCAGAGAATCAAGGCCCTTAGATATATTAGCACAACAGGCTTAGTCACAAGGACAATTTTAAATCATAAGCCATGATTTCAGAGAATCAAGGCCTTTAAATATATTAGCACAACAGGCTTAGTCACAAGGACATTTTTAAATCATAAGCCATGATTTCAGAGAATCAAGGCCTTTAAATATATTAGCACAACAGGCTTAGTCACAAGGATATTTATAAATTATATGCTATGATTTCAGAGAATCAAAGCATTTGAGGTTTGATCCTAGTTCATTACCTTTTTCTGACAGGGAGTCATAGCTACCACTATATTTTGGCTCATGTGGAAATGAGCAAGGCCCGTAGGCACTATATTACCACGTATGGTTAAAATATGATCATCTTAATTGACGATGTAAACCCAGGATTCAGGGATCATTAAACTGGGTTAGGAATATTTTGAAGAATCCTTAATAACGTGTGTGATTTCCAATGAATCACATCTGTCGGGAGTGTTAACATGTCTTCAGATGTTAACTGGGATACGAAACTTTTAAATAGGTCTTACCATCTTGGCCAGGTCTTTATAATGACACTCAGGCTAGGTTTCACTCTTAAGATTCTTTTAATATTTATCGCAGAACAATTTCTAAATTGAAATGTTAATAAGGATCTGAATCTAAATTGAGGAACTGTCATCTTGGCCGGTCTTAATATGACCCGAAGCTAGGTCTTGTCCTTTTTAGATTTTGCCATTTTATTATAATGGTAGATCTTGCAAAAGGAAATGTTATTTTCCATTTATTTAATATTTCTTGTTTAGAATGAAAGTTTAAACATAATCATTCCACTATATAAAAATAAAAGTATAAAGTTGCCCTAAGCGGGACTTGAAAGGAATAATGTTGTCCTCGAAGGGACTAAAAGATAAATATGTCCTTATAAGGACTTATTAAGGAAACGATCTTCAGCAAGAGGAGTTTCTTCTTCATTTTATTTCTGAACGTACTCTCCTTGGATGCTCGTTTCATTCTAGCCGCGGTACGAAGCTCAGCATTTCAGGGCTCCAGATGTGGAGAAATTTCTATTACAGCTTCTTCGCTTGGCGACGTATATATAAAAATTTGGAAGCAAAAATTTCAGGTTAGGATTGAGAATATTCCTAAGTTAAGTCTAGACTCAGAAGGTCAAAGAATGTGCTACTGTGTCATTGAGATTAAACACAAAAGGCTAGTGTTTAATTCACTCAACGTTGGCTCTGATACCAACCTGTCACACCCCGATTTCCACGTGTCACCGGTGGGCCCGGTGGGGGAGTATCGTGACGTGGTTGGCAACATAATAGTCAAACAACACAATATTTAATATGCACAGCGGAAGCAATTAAAAAGATGTAATACAACCGAATTTAAAATTGTAATTTCAAATGTCACAATATTCGGAAGTTTATCCACAGAAGGATCAGAAACAAAATATGAAACAATAGTTCAACAGACTTCAGGCATCTTAAGCTTGCGAGACTTCTAATGATGCTAAGGAGAAATCCCAGCCAATTTCGCTTAGTACCTGCATTTAATCTTTTTGGGAAAATACGTCAGTTTACACTGGTAAATACATTCAACTGACTCATTTTGGAAAATGATTGAAAATTTGGTTTGGATGCACGTGGCACAAAATATCTTTTATAATTTGATTAAAATGCACAGAGGCAAAATTAACCTTTTATAACTTGGGAGAATTATTTAATATTATAATCTTGTGAACGAATTACATGTTCCTTGTGCATTCAGTAGCCCGGATCTTGTCCGGGTTAAAGATCAATAGACACACCACATTATTCTTTTTTGCGCTGACAGGTGTACGCCTACACCCCGCGCTTAAGTCGTGGCCATTACTTCGAATGAGGCCATGGATATCCGGGACATGGTCATTAACCCCCCAAAGGCTTTAAGTAACAAGACTGTTTAAATGAGCCGATCAAATTAGTCAATTACCCACTCAACGGTGGAGGATTTGATGCTCGATTAAGCGGTATGCTATATACCGTAACCCAAGCCCGTATAGGGAAAATAAGTTAAAAGTATTTACCTGAGCAATGTATAAATCACAATAAGCAAAATGCAAGTAGCTTTTACTGGTCCTCCTAATCTGGAACAAAGGTTTATAATAACCTATTAGAATCCTAACGGGTCTTTAGTTAAGCTTAAGCTTAGACCGGCTAGTTTCAAAGATACGGTTCGTACGCACGATTAAGCGAAGACCGGATAGAATGTGATTTAAACCCGACAAGTTCAGAGAGTTGCTTAATATGGGTAATTCATACACATTATGGATTTTGAGATAAACCGATAAGGTTTGACCCGTTTCGGCTAATTTATGTAAACTTGTTACATAAACCGAACCGTACGCGTAATAAGCGTGACGGGTATTCATGAGAGCTATAGACAGGTTTCCTAAGTTAATTGTGCCTCAAATATGTTGTGACATCAGTAAGATGTCTTTCATTATGCCCGAAACGTGTTTAAACACAAACTAGGCCCCGTAGGGGTAGTTTGGTCATTTAAAAGTTTATAAAAGAGTTTAAGTAACAAGCTGAGTTACAGGTCTGATGTAATCAGCAAATATACTCAATTCACTAAGTTATATCAGTAGGATAAAGCATATAAGTGAAATTTCTCAATTATAACCAAACTATGCCCCGTAGGGGTATTTTGGTAATTTCACATAAGCCGAAAAGCTCAAAACCAAAGTCTGAGTTTATCAACCTTTGCTTATTGTTAAAGTATCATAATTTGCCTCAAATATCAGTAGGTATAAACCCTTGTATGTTTAAAATACTTCTAGTACATACTATGCGTTAAAAACGCTTAAAAAGGCGATAAAAGGCCATTTCTGGGTTTGATACTTAATTCTGATATTTTTATATTTCCAGAGGGCTTAAAATAATTTATTTATCATATGTGATCAGTAGCAAAAGGTTTGGATTCGTTTAGATATGTAAAACTCATTTTATAGCCCGTAAGGGCAAAACCGACAAGTACCGGATTAAGCCTACGACTATGAGTTATGCTCAGCCTAAAATTAATTAAAAATCTTCAAAAATGCTAAAATAATATATTTCATCAGTGGGTAATAAGTTTGATATCAAAAGTATGTTTAAGTAGGCTATACGCTAAATACGCCGTTTAATTAACATAAAGCCTTAATTTTACGCTAACGAGCATAACTCTTAACCTACACCTCAAACTGATGTCAAACTTTGCATACAAGTTTATATATCAGTAATTAAAGTTTCTACTCTTTTATATTTCCAAAAATCACGTTTTAAGGTAATAAGGGCATAACGGTCAACATATAAGAAATTAACGGAATCATGTATATTAATTGGATAACTAATGATCCGAGGTGTATAATCACAAAGGGTTATACTAGCATGTAACCTAGTCCAAATAAAGCTCTTAGGTAATTCTAAAACATACCATAACGGGTCAGAACTGAAAGTCAAAGGGAAAGTCAAACTATGTGACTTTCGGTTCCGAACCGGGTATTTACAGGAAACTGTCGGGTTGAACATGTTTAGACATGTTCTTACACTTATTACTAAGTTATAACAATGATCAAACAGGTTGTATATGATCTACATTGCTAATTATGCATAAATTGTATTTTAAGTATCCTGTTGACTTTTTCTTAGCAAGTTTGACCCGACTTTTGACCTGGTTAGAGTGGTAATCAGGGGGAACCCTTTTGAGGGTTTATTACCCACATAATTACCAACTTATAACTACTTTCACTTCGACTAATCACTGGACGATTAGTGATTAATCTTAAAGTCAACTGTTAATTACGACGGTTTGACTTCTAAGCTTAAACTAAGTAAAAACTTAACTAAGGAAGGATTAGCAAACTTACTGAAGTCCTATGCTTGATTAGGAAGGTCTTGTGTCTGCTCTTAAGCTCTCAAAAGCTCCAGAATTGCACAAGAAGTGAGTGATCAAATGGTTGCAACTTCATGCCCTTTTATAGTGAATTCAATCATCACAAAGTGTTGACAACAAAGTCTAGCACTTACCACAACATTCCCACAGGTGTCCTACATGTTTAGGGGTTGTTTAGGGGCCAAGGGAGATGTGGAAAACCGTTTAAAAGTCAAAAATCGCGTTTAAACAGCAAGCTGCAACATTTCTGTTCGCTGGCAACCCCTTGGGCACCGCAAGGGGTATGCTTACGGTGCGCAAGCACCTTGCAGAACCCAAAAACATTTGATCTTTCAGTATTTCGAAAGGGCAACCTCATTATCCGATTTTGGGGCCTTGATTTATCAATTAGGGGCCCTTAAAATGTGCCTTGTACTATTACATACCCTACCATTTGCCATGTTCCTTTAAATCCTTTTTTGAAAGTGCCGTTTAAAGAAGGTTTACCGTAGAATTTCCATACGAACCTATCATGCACTCAAATTCAATTATTGTCAACAAATTCCTGGATATGTTAGATGTGTGTAAAATATAATTGGGTCTTGGGATTTATGAATGAGGTCGTTCAGAGGTAAAAATTAACATGACGCCACTTTTAAATCCTGCCAAAACATCTTTATTAAATCCGGGTTTTTCAACTTGTTTTGTCTTACATGACACGTTTCGTTATTTCATTGAACACGAATTTTCGAGGTGTTACAGCGGGCTTCAACCAAAACCATATTATTTACTTTGAAATGAAATATTCTGTACAAATACATACATTGGAAGAAAAATACAGAAAACTATTCAAATGCCATTTATAATAAATTAAAATCCGAGACAAATGTTAGTTAAACGCGGCTTTAACAAAAACCCAATTATTTTTATTCGAATTTAATATTATGTAAAAACACATACATTCGAAGAAGAAAAAATTATTCAAATCCCGATAAAATCAGATTAAGATTCAGTCGATCAATAAAGGGAAAATCGGATGGCACATATGGATGAAACTCACTTGTGTCTCTTGATAGCATCCAGTAATCGGTCAACAACCAATGGAAGAGATATTTTAATCATCTACATAATAATACAGCATCTGTAATTAGACGGAAAACAAAGGAAGACATAAAAATAATGGCATATCAAGGCAGAAAGAAAACTGGAGGGAATAATACCTTAGATTGTCTCCAAGCTTCTTTAACATCACTCAAACTAAATCTTTTAACATTACATGAACCAAGAATCTCAACAGCTTGCTTAAGCCAATTGAACCCCGTCAATCAATGACTTCCAAAAAGAACGATCTGCATATGTAACATGATAACACTTGGCATCCACCAACAACAATTCTACCTCCTGCAAATAGAAAAAAAGATTAAATATTATTATATGATTATCACATCATGTGTACAAAGTTACAAACTTTATTTTTACTTCACAGTCACCTTGAGTGTGGGAACACTATCACGAAAAATTAGGGCTTTAGAACACCAATTGAAAAATGCACAAGTCTCTCGTAGTTTTGGAATCACAATAGACTCAAAACGGAGTGATAACTCATTTTCCATTATGGATTCCATCTTGGTAACATGATCTTTAAATGTTGAGATAACATCAAAAGAAATCTTATCACCCACATCAAAAATATTCAAAAGGAAGTCAGCATCGTTTACAGCAGAAAACGCATCACGCTCAAAATTGCGTATATGTCTGTAATACATCTTCAAGCAAAACCGGCTCTTCCAAATACATCTTCAATAACTTTGATTCCGAAACCAACTCCTAAAGAATTACATCATAATTGACAAATATGAGTCATAAATCACTCATATGAAACACCTAAAACAATCATCGTGAACAGAAATAGTTAAAACCTTCTAGTCGTCAACTTTAAGCAAAGAACTTGCAACTGACGTCAAAGAGAGATCAGAAACTAAATATGGTTTAGACTTCGTTAACCATGATTTTGCCATCGATAAAGCTTTCTTGACACCATCGAGCGAACGGAAAAGTGCACAGACATCCTTTGACATCATGAAATTAAACCAGTTAGAAGCTTTTAATGTTGTAGCCATAAATGTACTAATATTTACAGAAGATCCATACCTTACAACGTCTTCAAAATCAGACATTTGAACCTCATCCGCAATAATATGTTTTGCTTTTTCTTCCAAACACAGCTTGTGCAAGAACATCAGAAATTTTCTTGAACACCTTCTCATTCTCAATTTGTTGCCTGAATGACATCCGCATTCATTTACTAATAACAATCATAAAGATGCAACAAACTAACAATTAAAAAACCATCATGCCAAGAGTTCATACTTGGTGGCCACAGACCACGGTCATTACTTACTGAATAGATTCCAAAGGCAATTTACTATGAAGCACCTGTAAATGTGTTCAGATATGTAAACAACGATTTTTAGGCAGGTTTCTTACAAGAAATAACTAATGTATTGATTACATATAAGAAATAATTCAAATGTGATTGAGAGTCAAAAGGGTCAACCCAACCAACCCCACCCAGCCTATTTTGCATTGTACAAAAATAACGTATTTCAACCTAATAACCAACATTTAGCATCAGGACAAAGCAAAAAAAAAAAAAAAAGAAGTATAAGTTGACTATTTCAGATCTGTATTATTAGAGCCCCTAAATCATTTATTTATGATCATGACGGATCTTGCGCCACCATTGTAACTTTAGACCCAAATAAGACCCGACAAAAACTAATAAAAAGTAAAGGTCAGATGCAAGTAATTAAGGTTACATGTTAATTTAATTTAAATAAATTGAGAAATCTAATATATATTATAAACGAAAGACTTAAAAATAAATATTAAAAATTGCAGACTCAAATACATGATACCTAATATTTCTACACACCAATGATTTGAACTAAAAATTACAAATTTAGAAGAGAAAAATATCACATCGGTAAAAACGAACCAGAGCATGTGATCACCATATAGTATGGAGTAAAATCTTAAACTAAATTAGTATTCATATATGAAAATGCAAAACCACTCTTACAAATGAAAACTAAAAAGGAAAAAAAAGGATATTATAGTGAAATCAAAATGAAACTCACTTGTATACATCATCAATGTAGGATCGTGTATAGACCCGAAACGAGTCGATCAGAGGTGCTCTACTCAAAATGAAAGGCGGAAACAGACATAATGAGTTGAATTCAGCTAGATATCACTTTTAACTGTCTTGTATATTGATTCTGAAACAATTACAGTTCTGAAGACACTTCGACAGAGCTTCGCCGTCGGAAACACTCTTCTCTAATTCCGCTCCAAATGACACAGACCTATACCTATTTATAGAATTCTGATTTCGCTTGAAACAGCTTCAAGCGAAATCTCATTACAAGCGAAATCACATGAATTACACTCAAGCAAAATTACAACAATTACATTCAAGCGAAATTACAAAGCATCTTCAAGCGAAATCACTTATAAACTTGATTTCTTGAACTTCGTGCCCTGAGCAATGCAAGACTCGATACAAGACGAAGTTGACAGACGCATGCACCAACAGACTCCCCCTCGAATGTTGACGAGTCTTAAGTGTCGAGTCTTTAACTTCTTCAGTCTTTATCAGTCTGATCGCTCTCTTTCTTCGTCAGCACCAACATACTCCCCTCGAACAAATTATCTTTACTCTGATGTCTTCAGACTCCCCCTTTCGATTTGCTGGGATCGCAGTCTGGCTTGTTGAAGTCACAGAGTCCTCGGGTATCGAAACCTGACTCTCTATCACTCAGAATCAACTATCCTTCACATTCTCTACCCAAAAGTAAATTTTCACAAATTTAACATTTGACAAATTTATAAACTACAAGCAGGTATCTTTCCAGAATGATTTATTATTATAAAAGCTACTGATGACCACTTGTAGACAAAATATTCAAAACCTTTTCCATTTAAACACACATTCTCTCTTACCACATACTCATCATGTTTAGCACTTGGAATTTTGAAAATCAGCTCTCCAACATCAGTTGTCGAAAATCTTTTTGTATTTTTCAAAGTTTATGCTAAAACACACTGAAAATCTTTTTGGACTTTTGAATATAAATGAAATGCAGTAAAGAAATATTTACATATAATATTTTTGTGAGTCTGTGTAAGAGGATCATATCAGTTTTTGAGACAAATCACCAACACTGTTAAGCTTTAAACATTTTAAGTTCTAAACGATTCACTTAGATTGTCAGTATACTGATCCACTTAAATTTTCACACAAAAATTCAACTGCTTCGAGATACGAGATTAATGTCTTAAGAACTTAAACTTAATCATGTGTCCCACCTCTTGAATATACTCCCGTATCCAGATCCCAATATTCAGTCTTACAGGTGAGTATACCACAGATAATATCTGTAAGGGGATAAATGCGAAGAACCGTGAGAGCTCAGGTCAGAACTTTCGTTCAGCAGAGAGATGACGGCTTTGACTTTTGGTGGGTCCCCTTTAGAGGATCTTTTTTACAACAGCATTGATTAGCAATTTTATTGTCTCATCATTTATGATGAGGGCGACGCTATTTTTCAAGCAAGCAGTAAAGTATTCTCCGGGGACTAGGCCATTGCTTCCGCAAAATCAGAAGTCCCAGGATAATACCCCAGATATCACTGAGCATAAAGACCTAGTATCTCAAAAAGAGGGACCTTTCAAACAAGATTTTGGGGGTTACCCATATATCCGAGAGATGTTCCCCACGATATAAGCAAGTTTGAAATTTAGGTTTATATCTCGTCACAATCTACTAAATGTGCAAAAACTTACTGGCACATCATCAGTGAGACCGTTTATCACATTTTTCTTTCCAATTCTTTAGCATGCCGTGATCGTCCACTGATATACTATCATTTCCTCTTCTTTGACACAAAACTTATTTTGAATTTTATCATGTTTTTGACTTTTTTAAATTTTCAAATGTTTTTGGACTTTTTGAAATTTTTACTCCCCCTAAAATGCAAACACATTTAACGAAATTTGAAAACAAACTATACAAGTAAATTGACAACTGATATCGAATTGCTTCAAATCGCCATCCACTTGACATAAACAATCAGAACTCCCCCTTACAACAAACTATTTTCCCATTGTGATCTCAAAACATTTAAGTTTGTTTTAATCAAATGGTTTTTCCGGAAAATAAGTTTTGTTGATTTATTTTATCATTTGTAGATTAGGGGTTCATCTTATTGTTCCTCAAAAATATCATTTGTAGTAAAAACAAGTACAACTTAATGTCCCTGATTTACCACTTGTAAGTAAAAACCTTTACCAACCACTTGTAAGTCGAAATCACTTTCGTGAATTTCTCAAGAAAGATGCCGATACCTGCTCCACATTTATCAACCTGGGAGCTCCGGCATGTCCAGATTTTTATTTATGAAAAACAGACATCCAAGCTTCACCAAACTTGGATGTTTCCTCTTCACCTGCACTTGGGGTGTAAGTTGCCTTCTTTGTTTCATAAAACTCTTTTACCCCTTTCACTTTACCCTCAACCATTTTTCCAAAAATCTTTTTCACATTTCCATTAAATGCTTTTTCGACATCGAATTCCTTCTTCTCAGAATAGAATTGATTCGAAATCTCAACCTTTCCAACTTTTGATTAAAAATTCTCAGCCCTCAATGGTGGAAAATTAACCTCATCCATTGGAGGTACTGAGTTTTCATCATTTTTAACAACATGTGGCTCCTCTGATTTTGTGGAATCAGATTCATCGCCATGAATCTTCTTAACCATCCACACTTGGTTGTCCTTAGCTCTCTTTTTGTAAAAATGAGTCTTTGAGCATTCACCAACTTTATATGTTGAATTTTCAAAAATTTTAAATTTTTTCGTTGGTGGCTCATTTTTCTCAACAACTTCTTTTCCTTTGAGTTTCTTAGAGACTTCCTGTTTTGTCTTTGATGCTTGAGAACAATTCCATGCAATGTGACCAGCTTCATTGCACTTGTAACAGGTTCTTGTCTCTTTTCGTTGATCAGCTCCATTCTTCACATTCTCTTGCTTCTTGGCAAGGAATTCTCTGTTTGATTGCTTCCAGAATGGGCTTTTTGCTTCTTCTTCCGAGCTTGTCCCTGAAACAAATGTCATTTTTTATTTAAAATCTCGGACATATTTTTCATTTTTATAATTTTCTGGTGGAATAAAACCTAAACCTTTCTTTTTGAAATTACCGTTATGGTTTGGTTTCTTTTGAAAACCAGAACCAGAACTGTAACCCTTTTTCTTGTTTAATCGTTGTTGAACTCTTGAAGTATATTTTTTAGGTTTTTCAGTAAGATTTACATCTTTTATTTCAGAAATATTGATTTCTGTAAGTTTGAAAACCTTTTTGATCTTTTCAAAATTAACACTTCTTATTGGAAATTCCTCATCAGAATATAATTTGTCTGAATCAATCAATGTATATGCCACTTTGATTGTTCCATCATTCAAATTAGATTTTGATAATAGGAATTCTTTATTGTAAATCCGTTTAACCGGCGATTTTTTACTGTTGATCGACGAACTTGAACTTTTGACGGACGAACTTGAACACCCAGACTCGGACTTTGACTCAGACTTTAACTCCGACTCCTCATCTGTATCCAACACCTGATCGACCACCTTTTTTATTAACTTGGACTCATGATCAGTGTCAGACGATGTAAAAACGACGTCAATGTTTTCTGGTAATTCATCGGTTATGTCGGACTTTAACTTTATATTGATCGCTTTTTCGACTTGCTCCTCATTCGGTTTTCTAGGCGAATACCCTTCCCAAATTGGAGGCGGACACTTGTTATAACTAACACTCTATTTCTTACCAGTATCTTTCTTCTTTGGCTTCTCATCATCTTTAAATGCTTCAAAACCTGCAACAGTTGGATAAATTCGATCAATGAGATAATCAGAACTAGAATAACTCTGTAATAACCGTCTGATTCTTTCATTTTCTAACTCCCGCTGCAACTTTGCACATTCCTCAATGTAATGATTTATAGCTTTTTGCTTTGTCATCATCACAGCATTCATCATAGTCAGTGCATCTTCTCTTTCAGAATTTGTCTTTTGAAGACCAGTTACTGTTCTGTTTAGCACATCATAAGATTCTTTCACGTAGTTGAGATTGAACAATAATTGTTCTTTCATCTTTTCAAGCTCAATCAATTTCTCATCCTTTTCTGCACATTGCTTGCAAGATTCCAAACACTTCAAGCAAGGCTTGATGACTTCCACAATCTTTTCAAGTTCGATGACTTTCTCAACCTCAACCACTGGATCAGCTTCAATTACCTTATCAGCTTTAACTTCTTCATTTTGAACAATCTCTTCCTTTTTATCAATACTTTCACAATTCATTTTCTTTTGTTCTTTTGCTACTCGTCTCTCCTTCAGCTTCTCCAAGCGATCTGCAAAATAAAATTGAAAACTTTCAGGAGATAGATGAGTTTTTGCAATATTAATATGTCTTTCTTCCTCATCATCACCACTGTCATCAGTTGGTGATTGATCAAAATTTAGTTTCTTCTCAGAACTCTCATCTAAAGAACTAGAATCAGATGGTGTTTGATCAAAATTTAATGTCTTTTCAGAACTATCATCTGAAGAACCAGAATCATATGATGTTTGATCAACAACAGTTGCTTCTTCTGAGCTTTCATCGGATGAAACCGATTCTTCTTCTTGATTCTTCTCATGAACACCAATTGCTTTCATCCATTCTGTAAACAAATTGGGTTCTTGAACTATCTTTGCAATGAAAACTTTAAACTTCCTATTCTCATCCACAAAATTATCCCAGCTGAACCCTTCAGGTAACTTTTCATCATCTTGGTTTATTAAACATGCTTTACTATCAGCTGATATTTATTTTTCCCAACTGAAACCTGGATCCATTTTCTCATCATCTTGATTAATAATACCATAATAAGCTTTCTTATTTGCATCTTCAATCATCTTCCCATGAGCAGTTTGTGTTTCTTTTTGTTGATATGGTTGATGAGCAACTTGTTGATATATGGCTTTCCGATAGTAGTCATCTTTTCCAAATGGATTCTTTGCTCCACTAGCCTCTTGATTTTTGCATCCTCTTTTGAAATGACCTTTCTCCCTGCATCGAAAACAAGTAACTTTAGATTTATCAAAACCCAAAGTAGACACATGTGCATCCAGAAAATCATTTCTCCTTGTTATCATTTTAAACTTTTCTGCTCTCCTCAAGACACTAGCTAGACACCATTTGATGTCCATGAGCTCCATTTCTTCAGCGTCTATCTGATCGTAATCCTCTTTCGTCAGCATAGGATTTCCGATCCTTCCTGCAACCAAACCTTCATAGGATTGTAGCACAGTTGCAAGTAACGCCATGTGATCTTTAGCAATTTCTTCAGAAAAACTTTGACCTTCTGGAAGATTCAATGCAATGTTGCACTGTATCACACAATCATTTCCACTTTTTGAACTTTGAGAATGAAAGCTCACATTTGAACTCTTTGGATTAACACTTGGATATGAAGAAAATCCACTGCTGCTATTTGGACTTTGTTCAACATTTTCTGATGAGTTTCCAGCACTAAAAGCAGTTTGAATCTTCGGACTCATTTCAACTTCTTGAACATTTCCTTTGTAATACATTTTCACATCTTGTTTACCACTCGGATTACTCATCCTCACAATCTTCTGTCGTTCAAGATCTTGACCCTCAATCTTCTCGATGAACTGAGAAATCGTCAAACCATCGTAAACTCTGGTGTTCTTTAAGATCATCAAAAATGTACCCCATTCTTTCTGAGGTAAAGCATCAGCTAGTTTGTCGACCCATTCTTCTCGTTCTTTGGTTATGCTTAACAAAGACATGGAACGAACTAAGTGGCAATATCTTTCAATCAGTTTCTTTGTATCTTCCCCTGGTAGACTTGTGAATAGATCAAATTCTTTCTTAAGTAATGACTTTTTACTTTTGATCATATTTTCACTTCCCTCAAACTTGATTTTAAGAGCATCCCAAATTGATTTTGAAGTTTTGTCATGTTGAAGCAATACAAATATGTCTTCTTTAATAGCTTGCTGAAGTAGACTAATTATCATCTTTTCAGCTCTGTACATGTCTCGTTCTTTGTCATTGAATTAAGAGATTTCTTTCTCAACTTGCAGATCAGTACGTGGTAGAACATACTTCTTCAAAATACACTCCCAAGATCTCAAGTAATTGGCTTGAACCCAGTTTTCAAACCGATCTTTCCAACCATAATACTCCTCAATGCTCATTAGCTTCGGGGGTTTTTGCGTAGTTCCAGTCTCATTTTCCAAGTTCATGTTTTGAGCAATGGTAGCCGGAGTAGTCGGGGATGTTGCAAATGCGTTGTAAAATTCTTCACTCATGATTCGGTAACACGTTTCTCAAACAGACACTTTCAAGCGAGATTACTTCCAAGCAAGATAGCCTTCAAGCGAAATTACCTGCACACAACTTCAAGCGAAATTAAGATTTCAAGCAGAATATCAATTCAAGCGAAATAACCGTTTGAAGCGAAATCAGATTTGCACTTTCAAGCGAAATCAAGTGATTTTCAAGCGGAATAACCTGTGACAACCCGAACCCTTGATCTTGATCGTTGAGAGACGAGCATTTTATTAATGCTCATTTTCACTATTATTATTATTATAATTATTATTTTTGGTTGTTATTAAATAACGATAACGAGCGAAGAGAGATTTATTTATTTAGTTATTAATTTAATTACCGTTATAATATTAAGTGTTAAGATAAGCGGGCCGGTCAGTTAAGCAAGACACCCGATATTTTACAGACCCATGCGTACGAACCCAAGCCCAACCCAATTCCCTATCTCTAAAACCTACACTATATATTCATCCTAAACCCCTCCTCTCTCATCCTATTAATAAAAACCCTAAATCCATAACAACAACCGACACCATCTATCTATCATATTTCCCTCCCATCTCTTCTCTGCATTTTTGTTTTGGAGAAACCCTAAAACACCTCCTCTCGATCTCTCTACCTGTAGACACAAGGAGAAATGGCAAACACTCTCTCACATATTACTCTCACACCTCTCGATCTCCCTCATCTTTCTCTCTATGATCAATGACCGGAAACCCCGGGGACTCTGGCGGCCGTCGGCGGTTCGTCTTGTCAGGCGAGACCCCCCCCTGCTTCTTCCTTTCTCCGGTGAAACGACAACTACCCCCACCCCTTCGTCGACGAAACAGACCACCCCACAACCTTCCGGTGGTGGCGAGCAGTGAGCGACAACAAGATCAGAAGAGCCGACGGAGAGAGAGAACGAGAAAGGGGATTTACGGCGACGAACGTCGTTTTCCGGCGACTCATGCCGATGGCAGCGCCGCCGTGGCGGTGGCGGTGGTGCTCTGATTCGACAAGAAATTCCAGTAAACCCGTTTCCTTTTTATTTTCATGAAGCTTGAAGATGATGATGTTTAGCTCAGATCTGAGATATGTTCGGTTCACCAGATTCGTCTCGGTCAGTTTTATACCACTGCTTGTTCTTGTTTTTTGGTCTTGTATAATGGTTGGCAGTTTGTTCGATTCATGTATTTGATGATTTTAGATGTGTGATTTTGAGATGATGATGGTTGTATTAGAATGCATCGTGACCAGCTGCTTGTTTATAATTTCATCCTCTTGTGCTATGTGTTGGTTTAAAATCAATGTGTCTGTTTGTTTTGATTTGGTATAAAGAATAGTGTAAAGAATAGGGTGCACATAACTGATGGTAAACTGTTGGTTTAGATACACTAGTGTATGTTTAATTGTTAGATTAGAGCCTAAATAGAAGTGTTAATTTATGATTCTTATGGGTAACTAAAAATAGGGGCAGTCCTTGTAAACATGTTATCGAACAATTGATCCCGATAGACGGTGCGCATGCTTCTGTGATGATGATGATGATGATGATTATAGGAATTCTCATAGGTGAAATAAATGAGGGTATTATGTTGATAAAATAGTGTTAAGAATAGATTTGTTTGCACTAGTGTGAATAAATTAAATGAAGAAAATGACGAACTATTTGAAGGTACTATGAATATTTGAATTTTGCTGTTTTGATCCAAATTGGTAATGTACGGTATAGGGAACATGTTAGTAAAATCTGATTGGGCAGTACTGTTAAGGAAAATTGATTGGGTAGTACCATTCTGAGCATTCTAGAAAGATTCCTCAATGGTCTCGACTCAATAGATGTTTCATCCCAGTTGCGACTCGAGACCATTGAGCGACGACTCGAGATCAAGCATGCACATTAGGGGACTCGAGACCAACTTGGTTGCGACTCAAGATCTCCTAGTCTCGATTCGAGACATGACTCGAGACCCCGAGGTCCCGACTCATGCATGAACTACTCGAGATCATCTACTTGATACTCGAAACCTCTTGGTTACGACTCGAGACCTCATGATCTCGAGTCGAGACCACCCGATTTCGACTGGGATTCCTTGCTTATTTATTTATTGGGCCGCACAATGTGATATTATGTTTTGGATTGTGTGCTACCGTTAACTGCTAACTGTTTATATGCTAGGATAGGCCCAATAGCGTATATGCAAGTATAACATGCATGCTATGTGTTAGATTACGTGTAGGATTATACGTGACACTACTTGCATACGAACCTAATAAATGTTTAACAACCATAATAGGGTATGGTTGACCAACGTAACACGAGTAAATTAACTACCGAGCAAAGCAAAGGTGAGTTCACTACTTTTTACTTAAAGCATGCATTCCCGGTGGTTGGGAAACGGAACGAAACACTTACCTGGTTTGGGATTGCTTACTATCTCCTTGTGCGGGATACGGTATTTCTATCTCCTTGTGTGGGATACGAGTAACAACGCTATCCCCTTGTGAGGGATACAAACTACTTTTCTCCCCTTATGCGGGACTCTTAGTTAATTACTGTTTATACGGAAATACAACAAGCAACACTAAACGAAACTCTATCACTTAAGTCCCTACCATTTAATACTGATTAGTCGCCGGGGCCTGGCGAACAGGTTATTAGTTGATAGCGCTATTTAGGTGTAACCAACCTCACACCGACCCTTGTTACTGGGAACGGGCGTGAACTAATAGACTCAGGCAAACCGTCAATGATGATAGAACATTGACAAACGGGGCACTGCGGAAACGTACGGTTAAGTAAGTATTCGGTATTGGAAAAACAGTTTAGTCGCTCACTTATGGGGTAGCTCCCCATGGCATGTATAAACGGATAAATTAACTGGTTAAAACAAGTTTTTGGAAATAAAAACTGGAAAACTCTAAACTCGTGAACTCGCCAACGTTATGTTGACACTCTACTGCATGCTTTGCAGGTTGCTCGGTACAACTGGGGACGGACGTTGCAATCGGATGGAGTGCGTGGTTCGTAAGTTCCATATGAACAACTTGTGGTTTTAAATTACGAGGTATTCTTCTCTCCTTTCCGCTGCAAACTCAAACTATGTTTTGGAAAATTTAAAAATTGGTCGCCAATTATACCATTATTTGTAATAATAACTAAACGGTTCAAAATAATTAGTGGCTAAGATCCTGGTCGTCACACGCCTCGCGGTAATACCCCGCGTGTGGAATTTGAGGGTGTGACATAACCTTCTCGAGCGGAATCAGTTATATTCTAAGCGAAATCACTTATTTCGCTTGAAACAACTTCAACTTTTCAAGCGAAAACATATGTTACATTCAAGCGGAATCAGGTTTTTAGTCCAATTTTATCAGATTTAGTCCGAATTTTGATCTGATTTTCTCAAGGGTTTGTTAAAACACTGTTTCGCTTATGATATGTGAAATTCAGGTCATTTTAACCGTGAAAAATTGTTCAACTGATAAAAGAAAGTGTAGAAGTAAGAGAATGAGATGAAATCTGCAGAACTCCTCCTCCTGAGCTCTGATACCACTTGTAGGATCGTGTATAGACCCGAAACGAGTCGATCAGAGGTGTTCTACTCAAAATGAAAGGCGGAAACAGACATAATGAGTTGAATTCAGCTAGATATCACTTTTAACTGTCTTGTATATTGATTCTGAAACAATTACAGTTCTGAAGACACTTCGACAGAGCTTCGCCGTCGGAAACACTCTTCTCTAATTCCGCTCCAAATGACACAGACCTATACCTATTTATAGAATTCTGATTTCGCTTGAAACAGCTTCAAGCGAAATCTCATTACAAGTGAAATCATATGAATTACACTCAAGCGAAATTACAACAATTGCATTCAAGCGAAATTACAAAGCATCTTCAAGCGAAATCACTTATAAACTTGATTTCTTGAACTTCGTGCCCTGAGCAATGCAAGACTCGATACAAGACGAAGTCGACAGACGCATGCACCAACAATCCATTTGTCTGTTGACAAAGCATTTGGATCTTTCATAATTGCCTTCATCTCGGGAATCCCTTACCATTAGCATGCCAACTTCAAATTACAATAAAAACAAACACAATAAGGAAAATTTTTTTGCTTACTAAACTACGATCTCAAATATTTGTAATTAAACTTACACTTGCAATTAAACTTACACATATAACCCCAAGTATATCTTGTGGTGAATTTTAGAATCCAAACTATGATCTCAAATTTTTTATTTTTTTTATTTATGAGTTCGATGAGGTTAAGGTACGACTACGTACCTATTGCGCCCACCAAGATGTCCAACATGATATCCAAACTAAGATAATAAAGAATCTAAAACAAAATTCATAGAATCCACCATTAGAATATGAAACATGCTTTGCCACATATTATCCAGCACAACCTTCTCCTTAACTTTTTCTACATGAAATTAACAAAAGTGCCCTGCCCCAAGACTATGCCACCCAGCAAACTATAAATATTTATTTTGTACACCTAAAAATCCCAAAAAAAGAAAAGGTTGACATCAACCTGAGAGTAAAAAACAAACCTTGTAATGTCAGCCAACATCTGCTTAAGAATTAGAATCACCTGAGCACAACCAAATGCCCAATAAAGTCAATTAGATGATTATCATCCCATTGAGGGTAATCCTCTAATAAATTTCAAACATTTTTTTTGTGAATTTTGATTAACATCCAAACTTCAAATATATTTTTTATATGTTTTAATGAAACTGATTAGAAAACTCTAATTATTAACCTATTAAGACAAATAAACAACTTTACGTGTGTAATTACAATTTCCACAAAATACAGGATTCAACAATATAATTAAGCACTCATGATTATCAAACAAACCTTTGTATGATCAGACATGTTATTCTCATCAGGGGCAGACATGATTCCCCAACAATAAGTATTCCTTACCTATATCAAACAACAATAAAAATTCACTACAAAACAATGAAAAAAGGCATGCTGATGTCATTGCTGCAAAACATAATCTTAGGGTTTCAAACAGACAACTACAAATTAAAAAACCATTTATTGTTTGTAGATAAACGAATGAGAACCGGGTATTCAGGAATATCAAAGTATAGCATTGATTGAAAACAATAAACACAAAAAACCTTCGGTGTGGATTATAAAACCTAAATAACATTCAAGCAGTGAAAAAAAACGTAACGATGACGAATCTTTGATAAATCCCAATAATTCTATCATAATCAAACCTGGAGATTCACAATCGAGCAATTGATTACTCAGATCCTTTAATTATTGAAGATGCATCCTCAGATCCATTAAAGAGAAGATCGAAAAGAAACTTAAGAGAGCATAAAAAACATTTGTTGCTTGAAATCGTGAGAACCTGAATCGGCGAATGGATTTTTTGAACAGATTAAAAAGAAATATACCTGATTGAATCGCCAAAAAAATATACCTGATCAATTGAACTGGGATTTGAACAAAAAGAAGCGATCTGAAAGAAGAAGATCGCGATGGTGTTGAGAGAGAGAGAGGCAGAGGAATTTTTTTATTTAGGGTATGTTGAGAGGAACGGTTATGAGAGAATGAGAGAGAGTATAGAAGAAGGCATACACAAGAAGCTAATTCAATCCAGCCTTATGAGTTATGCCACATGTCCTCCCATTTGAGTTTTGCCACCTCATTGCTTATGTGGATGCTTAGTTGGCTTGCACCATTGGGTGACATGTGTCCCCAATGGTTTGCTTTATTAGAGATATAGATTTTTCCATCTTTTCACTTTTGGCCCCTATACCTTACCGTTGTTGCATATAACATGTTTTAACCAAAGTTTCACATAACTACAAAACTTGTAATTAACTAGGTTATTTATTTCCTAGTTATTTTATCTTGTTCACAACCCGTTTTATTTTAAGTCCCGTTAACTCGAACCTTTTATATACTTTGTTTTCTCACAATATTTATCATCCTTTTAATGAATATTAGACTTATTTATTTAAATCCTAATACTCACCGGGTTTACTTTTACCATTGACGGTACTTTACCCGTCTTTTAATATTAACGTGGTTTGATTACCAAACCCGTTTTCAGGGTGTTACAACTGAAAATGAAAGAAGGAGAATCTATTGAAGATTATTTCAATAGAACAATTCTTATTGTTAATCAATTACGAATGAATGAAGAAAAAATTAGCGAACAACGAATAGTAGAGAAGATTCTACGAAGTTTGACTCGAAATTTCGAGTCGGTGGTGATTACTGTGGAAGAAACGAAGAATCTAGAGGATGTTTTGACTGAAGAATTCTTCAATCTCATGAACTAAGATTAAAACGATATGATGATGCTCCGATAGAACATGCATTTCAAATGCAGAACTCCAATCAAGATAGGTTCAAGCAATCATGGAATGATACAGGAGGAAGAGGACGCAGTAAAACTAGGGGTCGAAACTTGAACTCTGTTAGATGTTACAATTGTCAAAAATTAGGCCACACAGCCAAGTTTTGTCAGCGGAAGGATGAGAGCGAGAAGCCTGACAACATGTTGATTCACAAAGACGATGAAATCGATGAACAAGATGACACGATGTTCATGATTTTCAATATGGAAGAGGCAGTCAAGGTTGACTGTTGGTACTTAGATAGCAGCTGTAGTAATCACATGACAGGAAACAGGGATTTATTTGTCAAACTGGATGACTCATTAAAGAAAGAAGTGAGGACAGGCGATGATAAAAGACTGGAAATAATCGGCAGCGGGGAAGTGTCTGTCTCTATTAGAGGACGAGTTCGGAAGATACCGAATGTATTTTACGTGAAAGGTTTGAAGCATAACCTTTTGAGTGTGGGGCAACTCATACAAAAGGGGTATACAGTTTTGTTTCAAAAGGATCGATGTATCATCAAGGATGCAAGTAATGAAGCTATAGGAAATATTAAAATGACGAGTAACAAAATGTTTCCCCTTCGTCCCGGTAGTGATCTAAACTTTGCAATGACCATGACAACGAAAGATATGTCAGTTCTATGGTAGTCAACTTTTGCGCCAAAGGACACCGCCTGCAAAAGGGTGTTAACGTAAAGGACAAAACTTGTAATTACTCATTTTCTTATTATGGGCAATGCTTTAAAACCCGGTTTTTAAAGCATATTGGGTTAGGCTTGGAAATGGTTCAACCGATTGAATGGGGTATTTCAACCGAGTTGACTAATCAACCTTCTAAATCCATAAAATACAATTCCAGCTCAAAAATAATCCAAAACTACTTTAATCCATAATAAAAAAGTAATCCAAAATTCACTATCAACGTGATCCTCATCAAGTTAATCCATTGGAGTCTTAAATACATCAATTCACGATCTCTTAACCCAATTTGATGTGGATTGTGGGTGTTTGTTTTACTAAGAAGGTAAATTACCAACTTTTTTGGCCCATAAGGGATTAAAAGTTCAAATTTTAACCTTTGGCTCGGTACCAATATACCGGTTTTAACCAGTATAATCCAATTTACCGTCGGTACAACTTCTTTGTCATTCCCTCGGTTTTTCTGGTATGATTCGTGCCGGCCAAGCTTTCAGCATCCGGTTTAACCGACCAGTATAAACCGGTTTTTAAATCTTAATTATGGGATGCAAAAAGCAAATTTAACTTAGTAGATTAAAATCATAATTAATCCATATTAAGTCGTTAACCAAATTATGTATTCCAAAAGATCGATAGTTTTCACTTGGTACTAGAGGTGTTCAAAACTATCCGTATCTGAAAATCCGTTCCAAAATATCCGAATCTGAAATATCCAAAAATTCAGATATCCCGAAATTCGAATACCCGAATTTTTCGGATTAAGATTCGGATAGTGATTTTAAATTTTTTCGGATATTTCGGATGTCCGAAATATCCGAAAATTTAATTTGTATTTTTTTCAGATATTCGAATATCCGAAGCATCCAAAAATATCCGAAATATCCAAAATAACCAAAAAAATATCCGAAAAACTTATATTTGGATATCTGAAACTATCCACAATATCTAGTTCCGAATATGAAAAATAAAAAAATTAAAAATTAAATAAAAAGTTAGATTTTCGGATATCCGATTCACTATCCGATCGGATATCTGAAATTTCGGATAGAGATTCAGATAGTGAAATCTGGTATCCAAAAATTTCAGATATCCGGTTTTGAACACCGCTACTTGGTGCCCTGTGATGCAAACTCAACAAAAATTTAAATCATTTTTATTTCTTTATTTTTTCATTAACATCTGGATTTAAATCAATTTAGTCATTTAGGTTGTCAATGATGTTGTTTGAAAAAAGGAGCACGTACGTGCCTTTATCATATCTTGCATATATATACTAGGCCCTCGAGAAGAAAATGGAGCAACAAAAGGAGCACCTGGATTGTCAATAGGCTCACTTCTTAAAATTTGGACCAGAGGTTCTCTGTGAACAAATTTGAGTAACAATTAGGTGCTGCATAATATGCATATTTGTAGTTAAACAGAGAAAATACCTCTACCAAGGTATATTTTAAGTGTCGTGCAATTACTAGAAGTCATCCAGTCGCACAAATGTCATAAGAACGTTAAAATGTCGATATACGCGGTTGTGGCGGCAACATGTTGGAGCATTTGGCTGATGAGAAATGATTTTATTTTCAAACAAAAGCAACCCTCGGTGCAGAAATTGGTGATGGATATCAAAGCTGTCTCGTATACTTGGATCAAGAATCGAGCTGGCCTCTCGGACTTAGAATGGAAAAAATGGTTGTCTTTTAATCTTTAGTATGTATTCGTGTCTTTTGTACTTTTGTTTATTGTTTGTACTGTTTCTTGAGCACCTTGCTTGAGTTTTATAAAATTCCGCCATTTCTCAAAAAAAAAGTTAAACGGAGAAAAGGGTCATTACATGGTAGACTTTTTGAATTTTTTGACCGAGTTAAGATCACCTCTACTTAGGGCTACAACAGGCAATGGCATGACCAGAGAATAATTATCAAGATATTTTGTTGTCATTCCATCTAAGATTGAAATGTAGGTATTTAAATTACTATGCCAAACAAACCAAGTGTACCCAAAGGCAATGGGTTAAAGGAAGTCAAGTGAATCATAATTCATTGTCCAATTAAGATATTTAATGCTAATAAGTAGATAAATAAATAAAAAGTAGTAGCATAATTATATCCGAATCCGAAATATCTGAAAATTCGGATATCCGAATTTTTCGGATTCGGATAGTGATTTTCAAAATTTTTGGATATTTCGGATATCCGAAAATTTAATTTTCATTTTTTTCCGGGTATTCGAATATCCGAAAATATCCGAAGTATCCGAAAATATTCAAAATATTCAAAAAAAATCTGAAAACGTATATTCGGATATCTGAAACTACCCAAAATATCCGTTTCCGAATATAAAAAAAATAATAAAATTTAAAAAAAGGTTGGATTTTCGGATATCCGATTCACTATCCGAATCCGTATCCGAAAGTTTGGATATCCGAATTTCGGATATCTGAAATTTTGGATACGGATTCGGATAGTGAAATCTGGTATCCGAAAATTTCGGATATCCAAATTTTCGGACATTCGGCTTCGAACACCCCTAGGCGTGATAAAGCCCCCAAAGGCTTTATACCACATACTCCGGCCTAATTAAGAAAAGGGCAAGAATAGAAGTTGCAAAGATGCTTAAAGAAATTAAAAGTTGTTTTGGGCTCAAATTCCAACCCAAAACGAAGAACATGAAATATCTAATCAAACAACAGTTTAAATATCATATTGTGTGAAGCACAATAGGACTCCGCACTTTGTGAACACCATCTGTCCACAATAGTGCAAGACGTTTTATGCTTGCTGGGTTCATTCTTTTCCCCCTAATAGTCACCACAAACTTCATCTTCTGGTTCAGTGTCGTGAACAGAAGATTGTTGGGCTCTACATTGATACTAAGGTTTGAGTGGTTTCCTTCAATAAATGCAACATATTTTGAATTGGTGTGGCCCACATTTGTCACAGTTCTAGGAAACGACACCGTGAATGTGTTTTTCATGTCTAGTTGAACCGCCACAGAAGGGTAATTGATCTCTTTAGGCGTCAACGTGTGTAGGCAACTAGCATTCGCAGGGATCACACTTCCTCGGCTTCGAGATATGTTGCACCATACCCTAAGATACTCTTCGGTAGAAGTTTCATACACAAGGCCTAACACCCATGAACGGAATCGTGGACCTACCAAGCATCACATTTGCCCCCTTATCTTCATCACTTTGTGCAAATATCCGAAAATTTAATTTTTATTTTTTTCGGATATCCGAATATCCGAAGCATCCGAAAAATATCCAAAATAACCAAAAAATATCCGAAAAACTTATATTTGGATATCTGAAACTATCCAAAATATCTGGTTCCGAATATGAAAAATAAAAAAATAAAAAATTAAATAAAAAGTTAGATTTTCGGATATCCGGTTCACTATCCGATCGGATATCCGAAATTTCGGATAGAGATTCAGATAGTGAAATCTGGTATCCAAAAATTTCAGATATCCGGTTTTGAACACCGCTACATGGTGCCCTGTGATGCAAACTCAACAAAAATTTAAATCATTTTTATTTCTTTATTTTTTCATTAACATCTGGATTTAAATCAATTTAGTCATTTAGGTTGTCAATGATGTTGTTTGAAAAAAGGAGCACGTACGTGCCTTTATCATATCTTGCATATATATACTAGGCCCTCGAGAAGAAAATGGAGCAACAAAAGGAGCACCTGGATTGTCAATAGGCTCACTTCTTAAAATTTGGACCAGAGGTTCTCTGTGAACAAATTTGAGTAACAATTAGGTGCTGCATAATATGCATATTTGTAGTTAAACAGAGAAAATACCTCTACCAAGGTATATTTTAAGTGTTGTGCAATTACTAGAAGTCATCCAGTCGCATAAATGTCATAAGAACGTTAAAAGGTCGATATACGCGGTTGTGGCGGCAACATGTTGGAGCATTTGGCTGATGAAAAATGATTTTATTTTCAAACAAAAGCAACCCTCGGTGCAGAAATTGGTGATGGATATCAAAGTTGTCTCGTATACTTGGATCAAGAATCGAGCTGGCCTCTCGGACTTAGAATGGAAAAAATGGTAGTCTTTTAATCTTTAGTATGTATTCGTGTCTTTTGTACTTTTGTTTATTGTTTGTACTGTTTCTTGAGCTCCTTGCTTGAGTTTTATAATGTCACACCCCGATATTTCCATGTATTACTGGTGGGCCCGGTGGGGAGTATCGTGATGTAGTTGATATCATCATAGTCAAACAACACAATTTAAATGCACAGCGGAAGTCTTGAAATATAAAATATTATTACAACACAATTGTCTGATAATATAAAAGTATTATGTACAGACTAGCTTGTAATAATCCACAAGACGATCAAAACAACAAAAGAAGTTATCAGACTAATGGCTTATGTGAAGGAGTTGCAAAGTCCTCAACTAACAAGTCCTGAGCAGCTTCCAGCCTGTTACGTACTTGTACCTGTCACTTAGACTTTGGAAAATACGTCAATTTTCACTGGTAAATACACTCAACCGACTCATTTGAAAAGAGTTTAAGAAAATTGATTTAGATGCACCAGGCACAAAAATATTTTGACACTTTGATTAAAATGCACAAGGCAAAGTTAATCTTTTATACTTGGGACAAACTATATCTCATGTTATCAGTTTTACATAACTTGCTCTACATACGGGGCCAGGTTCTATGCCGGTTCAAGATTAACCGACACACCACTATTCCCTTATTGGGAATCTCATATTGGGTATAATTAATTAATAAGCATATGGCATCTGTCAGGTGTATGCCTACACCCCGTGCTTAGGTCGTGGCCATTGCATTTAATGAGTCAAGGATATCCAGGACACGGTCGCATTAACCCCCAATGTTTCAGTCAAGCAATACGAATTAAAAACAGGTTATTTGGATTTCCCGACTTATTGGTCTTTGAATCCCATACCTGACCATGCGGTATTTATATTACCGTATCCCAAGCCCGTAATAGGGAAAATAAGTTAATAGTATTTACCTGAGCTAGCTTCTGTCTTAAATAGCAAGAATTATAAAACTCAGTCGTATTCACTTAAGTAAGCGTAGGTACAATTAACCGGAAGGCTCTAGTCTAGAATGATGGTATAAATAACCAATTAGAATACTAATGGGTCTTAATTATGTCATAGACTTAGACCGGCTAGTTTATAAACAGAACAACGGTACGACACGCTAGATTAAGCGGAGGCCGGATTAGAATGTGATTTAGACCCAATCAAGTATGAAGACTTGTATAAAATGGGTAAACTAAATACATTCTGGATTTTGAAATGAAAATGATAAGGTTCGACCCCTTTCCGGTTAATTTATGTAAACTAGTTACATAAACTGTACCGGGCGCGTATATGCGTAACGGGTAACCGAAAGAGTCATACACAAGTTCCATAAGTTAATATGCTTTAAATATGTTGTGATATCAGTAGGATACCTTCCATTATGCCCAAAACGAGTTTAATCTCAATTTAAGCCCCGTAGGGGTATTTTGATCATTTAAAAGATTATAAAAGAGATTAATTTTAATTCTGAGACTCGGGTCTCAAATAATCAGTAAAACAACTTAATTTAATAGGTCATATCATTTGGTGATAAGTCTTATGTGACAAAATGGTTTTAAACCCATACTAGGTGTTTAATACGCGTAAAAAGCCATTTTAAGCGATTTCCGGGTTATACAGGAAATCTGAGTTTTCTGATCAGGTTATAAAGTTCAAAATACTTTATTTATTATATAAAATCAGTAGCAATTGGATTGGTGTCAAAATATTATGCAAAACTCATTTTACAAGCAAAAAGGGTATAATCGGTATTTACCGAATTAAGGCGATAACCTTAGGTTATGATCAGTTTAAAAATAATTAAAAATCTTTAAAAATCTCAAAATATTATATTACATCAGTGGGTATAAGGTTTGGTGTCAAAAACAGGGTTTGGATAGGCTATATGCTAATGACGCCGTTTATTTACTAAAAGGCATTCTAATTACGTCATTGAGCATAACTCCTAATCTAGACCTCAAACTGATGTGAAAATTTAGGGACATGTTTATAAATCAGTAATAAAGATTATTGTCCTTTCATATTTCCAAAATTCTCGTTTTATAGACAAAAGGGAATTATGGTCAACATTAAGCAATTAACGGAAACGTGTAAACGGATCGGACAATCAACGATCCAACCACAGAGGGTTATACTATCATGTAACCTGATCCTAAGGAAGCTCTAAGGCATTTCCAAATCCATCTAAATCGGATCAGAACTGAAGTCAAAGCAAAAGTCAAAGTTTTGCGACTTTTGGTTCCGAACCGGGTCTAAACAGAAAATTATCGGATCAAACAAGCTTAGACCAGTTCTTATACTTATTACCAAGTTATATGAGTGATAAAATAGGTTGCACACTTTTTACATTGCTAATTACGTGTAAAATCAAAAGTTAGGATCCTGTTGACTCTTTATAATAAACTTTGACCCGACAATTGATCTAGTTAGAATGGGAATCAGAGGGTGCCCTTTTAAGGGTTTATTGCCCACATAAATACCAACTTATAACTACTATCAATTTGACAAATCACTAGACCATTAGTGATTAATCGATAAGTCAAACCTTAATTACGACGGTTTGACTTTTAAGCTAATAACTAAGCAAAACTCAATTAAGGAAGGTTAAGGACACTTACCAAGGTCTAATGCACGACCAGAGATGCTTAGGGAAAAGCCTTGAGCTCCAGAAATGATCAGAAGTTGAGTTGGGAAAGAATGAACAAGAATTGAAACAATGTGGCCTTTATATAGTGATCTTGATTGCTCAAGATCATGCCAAACAAGGCTATACATGTTCTCTGATCATTAACAAGTGTCCCTAAGGCCTAAGAATTAGTTTAGGCAGCTCCTGGAAGTGTAAAAGGGCAATATAAGTCGTTTACATGGGCTGAACAGATAACAGACGAGTTGCTGCATCTGGGACATGCTTACGGACCGTAAGGTCCAAAGTGTTACGGTCCGTAAGGACCTGGTCAGCATGATACATCTTTCAAAAGTTGACAGTTTGGCCCCTGAACTTCCAAACTTGGTTTTTAACATGGTTTCTTGCACTGGTAACCCCCGAACTTGACTTTTAAGGACTCCAAGTCATAAAACAACTTTTTTAGGTCCCGGGTTATTCATACGATCACCGAAAAGTCTTAAATTTTGACGTTGACGCTTTTAACCCCTCGTATACGAATTTTATCATAACTTTCTCATACGATAACGAAACTTGGTGAAATTTTTATCACGCATTCTAGTGAGCATAATTAATTGTTACAAAGCTTCGGGTTTGCTAAAAGGTCACTAGGAGGTATATTTTAAACATGTTGACACATTTAACCCCTGTAGTTTGAAATCTCTCACTTTCTTTCACAATTAGCTTCGTATGATCCATGAATCATTCGTTTAAGGGTATAAACATCATGTATGGTTATTGTAAAGTATATTTATCCATTGTTGACATTTTGAACCCTTACATTCACATACTTTTCTTGTTTGTCAACTTTAGTCCCTCTTAAGTAATCCTTTAGACGTTCCAAGCTTATGAGACGTGTCAACACATTATAGGACGTGAATTTTCGAGGTGTTACATATAAAATTCCGCCATTTCTAAAAAAAAAGTTAAACAGAGAAAAGGGTCATTACGTGGTAGACTTTTTTAATTTTTTGACCGAGTTAAGATCATCTCTACTTAGGGCTACAACAGGCAATGGCATGACCAGAGAATAATTATCAAGATATTTTGTTGTCATTCCATCTAAGACTGAAATGTAGGTATTTAAATTACTATGCCAAACTAACCAAGTGTACCCAAAGGCAATAGGTTAAAGGAAGTCAAGTGAATCATAATTCATTGTCCAATTAAGATATTTAATGCTAATAAGTAGATAAATAAATAAAAAGTAGTACCATTATTATATCCAAATCCGAAATATCTGAAAATTCGGATATCGGAATTTTTCAGATTCGGATAGTGATTTTCAAAAATTTTGGATATTTCGGATATCCGAAATATCCGAAAATTTAATTTTCATTTTTTTCCAGATATCCGAATATCCGAAAATATCCGAAGTATCCGAAAAATATCCGAAAATATTCAAAATATTCAAAAAATATCTAAAAACTTATATTCGGATATCTTAAACTACCCAAAATATCCGTTTCCGAATATAAAAAAATAATAAAAAATAAAATTTAAAAAAAGTTTGATTTTCGGATAACCGATTCACTATCTGAATCCGTATCCGAAATTTTGGATATCCGAATTTCGGATATCTGAAATTTTGGATACGGATTCGGATAGTGAAATCTGGTATCCGAAAACTTCGGATATCCAAATTTTCGGACATTCGGCTTTGAACACCCCTAGGCGTGATAAAGCCCCTAAAGGCTTTATACTACATCCTCCGGCCTAATTAAGAAAAGGGCAAAAATAGAAGTTGCAAAGATGCTTAAAGAAATTAAAAGTTGTTTTGGGCTCAAATTCCAACCCAAAACGAAGAACATGAAATATCTAATCAAACAACAGTTTAAATATCATATTGTGTGAAGCACAATTGGACTCCGCACATTGTGAACACCATCTGTACACAATAGTGCAAGACGTTTTATGCTTGATGGGTTCATTCTTTCCCCCCTAATAGTCACCACAAACTTCATCTTCTGGTTCAGTGTCGTGAACTGAAGAGTGTTGGGCTCTACATTGATACTAAGGTTTGAGTGGTTTCCTTCAATAAATGCAACATATTTTGAATTGGTGTGGCCCACATTTGTCACAGTTCTAGGAAACGACACCGTGAATGTGTTTTTCATGTCTAGTTGAACCGCCACAGAAGGGTAATTGATCTCTTTAGGCGTCAACGTGTGTAGGCAACTGGCATTCGCGGGGATCACACTTCCTCGGCTTCGAGATATGTTGCACCATACCCTAAGATACTCTTCGGTAGAAGTTTCATACACAAGGCCTAACACCCATGAACGGAATCGTGGACCTACCAAGCATCACATTTGCCCTCTTATCTTCATCACTTTGTGCAAATATCCGAAAATTTAATTTTTATTTTTTTCGGATATCCGAATATCTGAAGCATCCGAAAATATCCGAAATATCCGAAAAATATCCAAAATAACCAAAAAATATCCGAAAAACTTATATTTGGATATCCGAAACTATCCAAAATATCTGGTTCCGAATATGAAAAATAAAAAATTAAATAAAAAGTTAGATTTTCGGATATCCGATTCACTATCAGATCGGATATCCGAAATTTCGGATAGAGATTCAGATAGTGAAATCTGGTATCCAAAAATTTCAGATATCCGGTTTTGAACACCGCTACATGGTGCCCTGTGATGCAAACTCAACAAAAATTTAAATCATTTTTATTTCTTTATTTTTTCATTAACATCTGGATTTAAATCAATTTAGTCATTTAGGTTGTCAATGATGTTGTTTGAAAAAAAGGAGCACGTACGTGCCTTTATCATATCTTGCATATATATACTAGGCCCTCGAGAAGAAAATGGAGCAACAAAAGGAGCACCTGGATTATCAATAGGCTCACTTCTTAAAATTTGGACCAGAGGTTCTCTGTGAACAAATTTGAGTAACAATTAGGTGCTGCATAATATGCATATTTGTAGTTAAACAGAGAAAATACCTCTACCAAGGTATATTTTAAGTGTCGTGCAATTACTAGAAGTCATCCAGTCGCATAAATGTCATAAGAACGTTAAAAGGTCGATATACGCGGTTGTGGCGGCAACATGTTGGAGCATTTGGCTGATGAGAAATGATTTTATTTTCAAACAAAAGCAACCCTCGGTGCAAAAATTGGTGACGGATATCAAAGCTGTCTCGTATACTTGGATCAAGAATCGAGCTGGCCTCTCGGACTTAGAATGGAAAAAATGGTTGTCTTTTAATCTTTAGTATGTATTCGTGTCTTTTGTACTTTTGTTTATTTTTTGTACTGTTTCTTGAGCACCTTGCTTGAGTTTTATAAAATTCCGCCATTTCTCAAAATAAAAAGTTAAACAGAGAAAAGGGTCATTACGTGGTAGACTTTTTTAATTTTTTGACCGAGTTAAGATCATCTCTACTTAGGGCTACAACAGGCAATGGCATGACCAGAGAATAATTATCAAGATATTTTGTTGTCATTCCATCTAAGATTGAAATGTAGGTATTTAAATTACTATGCCAAACTAACCAAGTGTACCCAAAGGCAATGGGTTAAAGGAAGTCAAGTGAATCATAATTCATTGTCCAATTAAGATATTTAATGCTAATAAGTAAATAAATAAATAAAAAGTAGTACCATTATTATATCCGAATCCGAAATATCTGAAAATTCGGATATCCGAATTTTTCGGATTCGGAAAGTGATTTTCAAAATTTTCGGATATCCGAAATATCCAAAAATTTAATTTTCATTTTTTTCCGGATATCCGAATATCCGAAAATATCCGAAGTATCCGAAAAATATCCGAAAATATTCAAAATATTCAAAAAATATCTGAAAACTTATATTCAGATATCTGAAACTACCCAAAATATCCGTTTCCGAATATAAAAAAATAATAAAAAATAAAATTTAAAAAAAAGTTGGATTTTCGGATATCCGATTCACTATCCGAATCCGTATCCGAAATTTTGGATATCCGAATTTCGGATATCTGAAATTTTGGATACGGATTCGGATAGTGAAATCTGGTATCCGAAAATTTCGGATATTCAAATTTTCGGACATTCGGCTTTGAACACCCCTAGGCGTGATAAAGCCCCTAAAGGCTTTATACCACATCCTCCGGCCTAATTAAGAAAAGGGCAAGAATAGAAGTTGCAAAGATGCTTAAAGAAATTAAAAGTTGTTTTGGGCTCAAATTCCAACCCAAAACGAAGAACATGAAATATCTAATCAAACAACAGTTTAAATATCATATTTTGTGAAGCACAATAGGACTCCGCACTTTGTGAACACCATCTGTCCACAATAGTGCAAGACGTTTTATGCTTGATGGGTTCATTCTTTTCCCCCTAATAGTCACCACAAACTTCATCTTCTGGTTCAGTGTCGTGAACTGAAGAGTGTTGGGCTCTACATTGATACTAAGGTTTGAGTGGTTTCCTTCAATAAATGCAACATATTTTGAATTGGTGTGGCCCACATTTGTCACAGTTCTAGGAAACGACACCGTGAATGTGTTTTTCATGTCTAGTTGAACCACCACAGAAGGGTAATTGATCTCTTTAGGCGTCAACGTGTGTAGGCAACTAGCATTCGCGGGGATCACACTTCCTCGGCTTCGAGATATGTTGCACCATACCCTAAGATACTCTTCGGTAGAAGTTTCATACACAAGGCCTAACACCCATGAACGGAATCGTGGACCTACCAAGCATCACATTTGCCCCCTAATCTTCATCACTTTGTGCAAATACACGGATACAACCCCAGTGTCTCCCAAACCTACAGCTACACACATACAACCACATAGTCACCTTGACAATATGCAATCAACATCCTTCACCCGTCAATTTCTAGTTCACTTGTCGGATCAATTGAACTAATCTCAAGAACCGGATAACATCCATAAACCAAGTTATCACGAGGACACACCTATACAAACTCCCACTGGAGTATCGTAGCATTGAAAAGACAAAAGTACCACCTATACACACGTGTTAAATAAAGCAAAAGTTATCATTAAGAAATAATTATGTATACAATAGAAATTCTTTTTCTCATATAGCTTAGTTCAAATGGACGATAAGAGATTTTTAAGTGAATAGGATACTAGACATTTTTCATTTCCTTTTTTTGTAGTCCAACCTGGTCTTTCTTTTAAAATCTCTATTGTAATAATATTGCACATATGTTGTTGTTATTGTATTGTATTGAACCAAAGGTAAAGTTTTATATTTTCTTTGACAAAAACATAAGCATAGATTTGCAACAAATTGTGTGAGTGAATTTGAACCATCTTTTATCTAGAAAGAAATAAAAAAAAAACTGTTACCTTCTGTTATGAAACAATTTTAAAGAGCAAGTAGAGGTATTAATTGCAAGATTTAATCTGTATTTTAAAATCAGTCTATTGCAAAAGCCCAAACCGTTAATATGAAACAATTTTAAGGAGCAAGTAGAGGTATTAATTGCAAGATTTAAATCGGTATTTTAAAATTGGTCTATTGCAAAAGCCCATAAAATCAGTCTATTGGCCCAAACCGTTAATATGAAACAATTTTAAGGAGCAAGTAGAGGTATTAATTGCCCATGGCTTCATAGCCTAGTGGCATTCTGAGGGTAGGATAAGACTTTGTGACCTATAGGTCCTGGGTTCGATTCCCACAAGGGGGTTTTCCCGATATTTATTGGGTTTCCTCCTGAATTGGTGTATAGGCATTATGTCTAATGGGGATGGATATGATCGGGTGGTTCCGCTGGTGGCACGATGATACTCCAGTGGTCCGTCAGTGATCCAAATTTGCCGTTCAAAAAAAAAAAGTAGAGGTAATAATTGCAAGATTTAAATCCAGTTCAGTTTGGTTAGATTTTAATTTTCAATTTTTTTTGTTTCAGGCTATGATGATTAAAAAAAAAAGCGTTACTAAAGATTCGGCTTATAGGTTGCCTAGACTAGGCGGTATGGGGGCCGGCTTAGGCCCGTCCTGGCCCGTCGCCGGTCCCCCACACCGCCCCCTAGCCCCGTCGCGTCGTATCCGGCTCCCACCCGACGTTCTTCACGGGCCTTGAATTCAAACAATTAGCCGTTACAACGGCTATATTATATTAAATAAAAAAAAACTTTTTCACTTTAAATAAATACCCCTCTTTTCATCCATTTTTATACCATTTTCTCAATACTTCTCCCATTCTCTTCCATTTTTATAAAAAACACTCCCCTTTTTTTATATAATCATGAATCCATTCAACCCGAACAATCCCAATGAACAAGACCGTCAATGAATTTTGCGGGTATTATAACCAAATTTACACTTGTCCTCCTATTGGGAGTAACGACGAGGAAATTCTTAACCTTGCGATGGCTAAATGGGATTCAAAAAATCCGGCGCTTTTCCCGCACCTCCGAGCATGGAACGTTTTAAAGAAAGAACCAAAATGGATGCCGGTTCCAAATGAGGTCGCAACCGCCAAACGGACTAAAACTTCCGAGTCCAGAAGTTATAGTGCGGGAGGCTCCACCGCTCGTTGTCAAATCGACATAAACGACGACCCGATATATGACGAGGATGTGTTGCCCGTTCGCGAGAACGAACGTCCCACCGGAAGGGACAAATCAAAAAAAGAGGCGGCCGGAAAACGAAAAGGGGGCGGCTCGAGTGGAGGGGGCGGTTCGGGTGGAGGGGGCGGCTCGGGGGCGGCTTCGAAAATGGACGAGTTGATAAACAAATTTCGTTCGTTCAAAGAGTTCGCGGCCGAAAAATATAGTCACAAGAAAAACGTGTCGGCCGACTATGCTCGAGCGGAGGATTTTAGGATTATTAGGTTGGATCTCGACTCGGTTCCGGAGGATGAACGCGAGGTTTATCGGCGGATGAAAGAGGAGGTTAAGAAGAAATGGACGTCGTAGGTTGTGAGCGGAGGACCTTTTTAATCGTATCGTTATTTTTTTTTTCGTTTTTATGTTTACCGTTTCTAGGATTAGTAGTTTTAATTTTTAGGAAATGTAATTTTATTTTTATGTTATGAAATGAATTTATTTATGTTGTATTTTTTAATTTTTATGAAGTTTTTATTTAAGTTAACAAAAAAAGTTAGAAAATTATAAAATAAATAAAAATATTTTTTTTTTTTGAAAATAAAACTTCATTAAAACAACCTCCGACCCAACTGGGCAAAAGGTCAAACAAAACAACTCCCCCGACCCAAACGGGCAAAGGGCCAACACTTACAGCATATACATATGATATTTACATCACTACTTGCAACAAATATATTTACATGAAAATCTATTTTTAACCCACCCAAAACGACTTAATCTCTACTATAATATCTTGATGACTTCTCCTGACTTGATTGAAGACCAACTCATTCCTCTCTTTCCAAATACACCAACACGAGATTATAACCAGACCCCGGATAATCTTTTTCGCTTTCTTCCCAGTCTGAATAGAGATATGAGAGATATGAGAATTCAATAAATCTTTGAACTATTTTGAACTGCTTGTTCGATGGCTATTTTATTGTTTGGAAAAAGATAAAAACCTTTGAGCACAAGAAAAAGCCCGTTGGGTCGGCTATATTCTCCCATCTTCTAGACTCGTTATATAAAGAAACGCACGCTCAAATTGCAACCAACAAACACGCAAGCCCTAACCCTAATTCCCTCTTTATTCTCCCACAAGGGTTTATCATATCAATATCACCCCTTCGTAATTCCAGTTGTGAATGGTGGAACCCTTATTTCATTGTTGGATGATCTCCCCTTTTCCCTTGATCAGGGGGATCTCTTCTTTTGGATCTTGCAAACAAGGCTGGTACTACCGCTGCATCGGTGTCGACCCGTGAAACCCGACTCGTATTTGATTACACATCTTTTTTTTACTTTAATCACACCCGTTGCAGTTTTGTTATTATAATTCGCATTTGTTTGATTGTTTACTTGCTTGGATATTTGTTAAAAATTGTTAAAAAGAAGAAGTGTTTGTTTTGAGAAGATGTTGCTAACTAAGAATAAGAAGAATCAGGCCTCGAAAGTATCCGGAAACCGGATTTTGATCAATGTTACTGTCGTTGGAAGCGCGGGTCCTATTCGGTTTGTTGTGAATGAAGGAGAACTCGTGGCGGATGTTATCGATACCGCGCTTAAGTTGTACGCTCGGGAAGGCCGGCTTCCTGTGCTTGGATCTAACTATAATGAGTTTGTTTTGTATTGTCCTGTTGCTGGGACCGAAGGTTGGGCTTGTTTTCAATCTTTGATGTTGTGTATGATTTGAATTGAATTGAATTGAATTGGTTTTGTACAGCTTTGAAGAGTTGGGAAACGATTGGATCGGTTGGGGTTAGGAATTTCATGTTGTGCAAGAAACCGAAACCGCAGAAGGTGGTTAATGATGACGATGGAAAACCGGTTGGAGTAACAAGGAAGGGTTCTGGAAGCTGGAGGGCTTGGTTCAACAAATCAATTAATCTTAAAGTATCATCTCATTGAATGGTACATCAACTGATTTTTATGATTTTTGAATATGAGTTTAAGTTGAATGGTACATTGGTACAACAAACTGGTTTTTGTAATTTGTTGAATTTGAGTTTGTTTACGTTTGGAGTATTCTTGATTGTTGTTATAAGAATGAGTTGTGATGAGTTTTGATGTTGTATGTGATTAGGATTTTGTTTGCTACTTTGCTTTCAAATCAATTGTCTGTTTCATATATTGTTTTGTAAAAATACTAGTGTTCGTACTGTCCTGTGTAATGTTTCTTTGTTCTCTGTCAAATCACTTAACTAACCAATATGATAAAAACAATTGAAATTATTTTTGTTAAAACGTCATTGTAGAGAAAACACCCGATCCGACGGTGGTGATGGTATGGTGTTTAAGGTGTGTGGAAATTAGCAATTTTGACTGTTGTAAATTGCGTTTACGGTTTCTTTCTATCTAAAAATTATTTTTTTTGAAAGGAGACTATCATTAAAAAACAGCAACTGCCTCAAACCGAGGCAGCCAAAACAAACTACAAGTTTACATATTTACACCAATCATTCCAAGTAATAGACTTGTTTTTGGATCTAGAAGAATACCAAAGAAAACCCAAGTTTTTAATCTCACTAAAGATCCTATCTAGCTTCCCCGGGATGTTGTTAAAAATGGCATCGTTTCTAGCCCTCCAAATGCACCAACATCCGATCCTAAATTAATGTCAATGTAAACGAAAGTTCACAGTACTTAAATTAAAATATCCAATTTAGTGGTGGTGTATTATACAAGATTTCCTTCTTTTTATCGGTATTTTACAGTACCTAAAATACCTAAATTAGGTGGTGTGTTATACAATATTATTCCCTTTTTCTTATCGGTAGTCTAGACTTGTGGGGTTGGTTCCAGTACAAACCATATTTATCCTACAAACCGTAAGAACATATCCTAACACTTAAAAAAAGTTAAATTAGTACATACTAAAACAATACATACATAAAAGGAGTTAATAGCCAAAATGGTCCCTGAGGTTTGCTCACTTTTGCCACTTTAGTCCAAAATCCAAAATTTTTTAATCTGGGTCCCTGAGGTTTGCATTTTGTTGCAATTTTAGTCTAAATTTCAAATCAGGTCAGATTTCTAAAAAAAACCTAGTTTTTGTCCTTTTTCTCATGGGCATTTTAGTCATTATACTTTTATTATAACTAATTATTAAATAAAAATAAATATATATAACTAAACCCCTCTCCCTCTCCCTCTCATACGCATCCCCTCTATCTATCTCTCTCTCTCTCTTTCTCTCTCTCTCTCTCTCTCAGTTCTCTCTCTCTAACTCTTTTGAATGCTTCACATCTTCCCAAACAAAACCTAAACCCCCACCCCTGCTACCTCTGTGAGAACCACCGCCACTGATGGAGGGTGTGAAACCCGAGGGTTAACGTGCGTATTTTGTGTGAATTAGTGTCATTTAAGTGATTATGTGCTTGGAATATGTTCACTACGTGTGTTTGTGGTTTTACAGATTAAACGCGTAATACGGTGAAGTTAGAGAGTTTAGTGATGAAACAGAACGAGCAAGGATGATGATCGCGATATATTACACCGTGCGGGACTTGTTCGGGTCGAAGAGATGGCTTAGATGCGCGAGCAACATGATATAACAAAGTTTAGGGGCCGTTGGTAATTAAGTGGAAGTTGAATCATAGCCAAAAGGTTACAGAAAATGTGGAACGTAACCTATGGCTTCAAGCGTAGCTTATGGTTGGGCAAAGACAAGACAAACAGAAACAATGGACCGTAACTTACGGTAAAAAACGTAAGCTACGGTGTATGCATGGCAATGCAATGAAAAGTTACTTTATTCAAGAAAAAAAAAAAGAAAAAAAAAACTTAAAGCCCTATAGTGGACGGCACATGCAAGGAGGAAAGTCAACAACATCATGAATTCACTTTGGCTTGATCACGTGGCCTTGGGTGCAGCCTTCTTTCACGCAGCCCAAGATCAAAAATATCGATATACATCATCAACATATTGGCGGCAGACATTAAGGGACAACAGGCAATTGGGCTTTGTTTTTGTTAAACATAAAAACACCAATCATCCATCACTTAAATGGGCCGAGATTGAAAGAAAAAAAAAGAAGGAAGTAATATATCATCATCTCGACAGCAGAAGAAAGGGGCGGGGGCGGCTACCTCACAGTGTTTTTTCAACCATGGTTCGAGTGTGTGAAGATCAACCCAGCAAGATGAGCGGCTAGTCTTTTATGGTTTCCTCCGGATGGAGGGTTTGTGTAATTAGGTACTCTTATGTGTTTTTAATCATTGTAACTTGGTGATCTAAGCATTCGATGTTTTTCACCATGGATTTAATTGACTGATTGTAACTGGTTGCATTTATTTAAACCTTAATTTCTAAGCATTCAGTTCCCGAGAGTTCTAGTAATTGGGATATATTTGACATGGGATTAGGGTTTGTAATTGTAATTGATAATCATTCGATAACCTCCCGTTATGTATTGACCGGCATACTTAGTCGTTGGTTATCACAATTGGTTAATTAGATTCAACACTTATGTCTATGTAAGTGTTTCGATTAAACACATAACTGAATCTAGCTGCAAAACCTGAAATCTGGAGGAACCATTGTTTCTCTATTGATTTAAACTTCACTTTTTAGTTTGTAATTTTAGATAATCAATCAACTCACAACAAAGTTTTATCTTTTTCGTCTTAGTTAATCAACACTTAACCTTATAACACTTTCCACAATCCTCCCTTGGTTCGATACCCTACTTATTCTATACTAATAGTTTAAATAGGTTTTTGTATGTCACTAACGACAGACATCAAAATGGCGCCATTGCCGGGGAGGCGTGCGCAAAGTGTTTAGTGTTAAGTTTTTAGTAAAATAGATAAAAAAAAAAATCCAAAAATAGTATTTTATTCGTCACATATTCCACTGTTTGCTTTTACCTTGGGTATACTAGTTTTGTCTGTGCAGATTTATTGCAGATCTTATTATGGAAAGTGCTTACTGGTCATGCCGAGGTTGTGATAGTCCATGTCACACGCGTGACGATTGTCCTGTGTTCCGGAAAATGTGTGAAGAAGAACAGAGGAGAGCAAATGAGTTGGATTTTTATTCTGATGATCATGTTCACCCATACTATTCTTATTCCGATTCGCTGCGAGTTGCATATGATTACCAATCGGATATAAATTATTGTTATGATGAGCAGACATGGTATGAGAGTAGCTATGATCCGGGGATGGTACAAAGCATGAGTTACCAAGAGGAGTATGACCATTGTTATGATGAATACTCCCAACTTTCTTATGAAGACCATCCGGTACACTATCAGGATGCCTATCATACCCAGTATACAGTTGATCAGGATGAGTCTGAATGTGCACCCCATTCATCTAGTTACTATCAATCACCCCAATTTAGAAGTCTTATGGAATATATGAGACAACGAGAACTGGCATACATTGAAAAGGAATTGGCAAAACCTGACCTGTCAATAGAGGACCAGTTGGAGATGTGGATTACTAAGTATAACCTTTTGATGGCTGAAGTGAAGGATGCTGGGCCAAGAATGACTCCAATGGAAAAACGCCAAGCCAGGGATAGATGGGTGTCTCTACAGATGTCTCATTCTCAAGTAAGGGATGAGGTTGTGGAGGTTAATACCACACCGGTGATTCTCTCAATTGTTGAACAGTCAGATGTGGAGAAAATTGTTGAAGTTGATGAGGTGAAAGAAGACATTCCACAAAATAAGTGTGGGGATGCATGTATAGAGAGGAGGAAGGTGACGGTGAAGGACATCGGGCGGATCATCATAAAGTGGTTGTGCAATAATCCAACTTATCTGCTGATATGGAGTAAAAAGAAACGCTTGTGGAGAATTAACTATCGAGTGTATGTTGGGAACTCAATAGGAAAGTGCGGATTGAGGCCGGATTGCAGTGCGTCAGTGGACATCTTGATAAAAATTAGACCCCGCTGGATCAGTGATGTCAGGTACCGTGCATTCATGGGAAATACAAGGGGTAAATGTGCACTGAGACCACCATAGCGCATATCAGGTACGGTCTGGCTGAAGACCTTTAAACTTAGCGCTCTCGGGAGGCAGCCCGAGGATGTAGAGTATTGTACTTTAGTTTGGTTCGTTTTGGTGTGGTTGTGTTTTGACAGGTTATTGATTCAATCATCACGGATGCAACAATTCAAGTGTGGCGATGTTTTGCAACATCCCCGATGAGATTTCAAAGAATCTATGAGGGCGTATGTTCCGGCTAGATCACAGCAGCTACACCACTACAAACACTCACTTGTTTTCTGATCAGGTGCATGTGTTTATCTATCTTGTGTTTTATTTGTTTTCGTGTATTTGGTGGTGTGAAATTTTTGTGTTGGGAGTGGTTTCCTTGTGTTGAGTCGAGTTGGTTATTAGCCGTTCATGGTTTGCGGGTGGTATCTCTCGAGTTTAGAGTATAAATTGCACCATACATTGGGGACAATGTATCCCAAGTGTGGGGATGCGGTAACTCGAGAGAGGGTTGGTAGGATTGATGATCTTAAATGCTTGAAGGGTTAAAATTGAGAAAAATTGAGAAAAATTGAAAAATTTTTAAAAATTTTGTGTCTCGAGTATGCTTGAACTACATGAAAACCAACATTTTCAATTGCTAAAGGGTTCCTACTGATATTAAGCTAACTTAGATCCCTAGTCATGGTTGTCCCTTTAAGTTTCATGAGAGTATTTCTGACAAGTTTTAGAAAATAGTTGAGAAGAGATGCCTAACTAGGGGTAACATGCTTTAGGAATTACACATGCTACGTGTCGGTAACCCAAATTCCTTTTGTTCGGTGAGATATTTGAGCCTACTTAGTTATGAGTTGAATTTGCAATAAATGTTCAATTGTTGAGTGTAGGCCATATGTTGCTTTGTGTTAGAACTTGTGTGGTATGATACATGCTGAGACTGTGCTTTAGCGTATGCACATAGATGATAAAGGCATTAGGATCCCTTCATTGTTTCATATGTTGATTGCTTATCCATCCTACCTTAGTAAACCATGTTGAGCTTTATACTGTAACAACTCTCATCAAAAGTCATATTTATTTAATTAAATTGTCCAGTAGGAAACCCTAATTGAGAAACCCAAGTGATTCTGCATAATCCCTAAAATTTTCAGAATAGTTGGAATTAGAATCAGGGCCCCTAAAAATCAAGGGGGGTAAACCCTAATTCACGATTATTATTAGAATGCGTTGTCTAAATTGAAAATTCTCGAACTATCAACTCAGCAGGCCTATACCAGTGACAAGCCTACCCTACTCTACTTTGACATCCCAGGCGACACGCGACAGGGACCATGTATTCTGTCGCGACACGCGGGAGATGTCAATTTAGGGTATAAATACAAGGGCTTGGGACTTGATTCCTGGCTTCAGTTCGACGTTAAAATTCTTTACGTACACAAAGTTAGACACTGTTTACTACAAAAACACACACTGATCACGAAGTGCTGCCGCAATTCAGGGTAATAACTCGATCGCTGCTACGATTCAATGTCCGATCGATTAAACTATCCAATGGATGTTTAAGTGCTGCCCACATTAGGGTTTATGCTTTGTCATTCGTCGTTAAATCGATGGATGTTTAAGTATCGCACTTTGTCATTTGTTGTGAAGGTTTTAATCTCGTGAGTTATCGTAAATGCTGTATTAAGTTACTAACCTAGTTTTTGTGCCTGATTATTTAAACTAGGTTATCAAGGCTAATCAGTAGGCTAAGCTCTGTTCAAAATTAAATCTGCAATGTGAGTCATTCTCTTTTTATCAAAACTATTTACAAAAGCATGTTTATTTTCAAAGTTATAATTACAGGGATTAAGTCTTTGTAATCACCAAATTACAGCCGGTATGTGGGGTTTTGTATACATTACTTGATAATCATCACCATTGGGGCAGCCAATGGGGGATATGATCCGGTCGAGTGACAAATACCGTGGGTAGTTGGTTTGATATCAGAAACATTGTAATCGCTCTTAATACTGTAAATTATAACAAAAGCGTCGTTTTATTAAAAAGAATGATTCACTCAGTATTTCCCGCTGACAAAACCTTTTTCAAACATGTTTCAGGTGATCTGTTGTGATCCAGGAAAAGTGCCGAGAAGCACTACAAGCTTAAGGAAGTGGCTCAGTATAAAATAAAGAAACATGTTTTGTAAAATAAAAGATTTCTGTGTGAAATCTCAAGATTGTAAATTACCGGGTTTTATTCCGAATTGTGAAATAAAATAATCGGGAAATATTTCAGTTTTTAAAAGATCCTGAATAAACTTCCGCTGTTAAATAAATACCACGGGGTTTTCTGTCCCGCGGCTCCTGAAACAGGTTAAACCGGGTCGGGGGCCGTGACAGAAAAAGGTGGTATCAGAGCCACTGATCTAAGCCTATTAAGTATTTAGAAATACTTAATTTTACTGATTGCCAATTATGTGATTATGTGTTTTATTAACTGATTATTTGTTAGTTACAGTATGGGTAAACAAAAGCTGTCAAACATCTATCTTAAACTAGATAGGTCATCCAACGAGAAGGGAAGTTCATCCCAACCCAAATCCTCAAATCACTCTGTAATTCCTAAAGAAGGAATATTTGTGAGAAAGACACATTATGAGAAACCACTTTCTCCTAATAAAAGAAGTTTGATTATTAGGAAAAGTCAGGAGGAAATAAGGAAAATCCGAGAAAAGAAAGTTAAACAGGAAACCCATGAATTAACCAGTAAAACACCCTGGGAGGACAAATTAGATGAGAAATGGGCAGATCTTTATATGCTAGCCACAATAGCAGAAAATGCAAATCTCTAAATACTCTAACTCAAGTTTTAGCACCTTTATTTATCTACAATTCCGAAACCTTATTCAGTAAATAAATAAGTTCACAGTAAATCGTAGTATATTTTACTTGTCAGTTGTTTATGTATGGTATGCAATAATATTTAAGGGTTATTTATGAAATTTTGTTATTTTATTTTAACATTTGGTATGTATTTTGCATATATGCTAAACAGCATGAATGAGATATCTGAAGCTTTAGAAAATCTTAACCTCTATCCCGTTAAGATAGAAGTTTCCAAGGAATTCACCGGTTACTTCGCTGATAAAGAAGAACCCATGGAATTTCAATCCAAACCACTGGCAAAACCTAAACCCAAGAAAAGAAGCAGATTTGTGGGCTGGAGGCGTGTACGTAGGAAAAAGCCAGCAACAAGAAAGGTTACCAAAACTGAAGAACCAAAAGACAAAGGAAAATGGGTAGAAATTGAGGAAAATGTTAATCAAGTAGAGATAGAAGCTGAGAAGAGTTTTAAGCAAAGAGAAAGAGAAATCGGAGAAAGTTCTAGACAGAAACAGAAAATGACTCCCTGGGAAGTTTTAGATCATAAACTAGTAATGAGTGACCTCATCGGACCTGCCGATGGAAACCTTGAACCAGCTAATCCAAACCTTATATTTACTGAAGAAGATCTTTTCAGCTACCCACTAGAAGCTCCAATTCCAATCAATCTGGAACCTGCTATTCCAGATCCTATTGTCCAACCTCAACCACTACCAGTAGAATTAGATGAATGGTGGACAACTGATTGGCAATACCAAAATCTTTTAAACAACCCTGATACATTTTTCCCACAAGTTGACCCAGAACCTCCACTATACCCAACTATGAGCCCGGAGAATCTGGCTGAACTTCGTCTCTGGGGCGAAGAGTTAATTAGTGCAGGAAATAGGATTAGGGATGTTGGAGAAAGAGTTACTTGGAAGTACGACGAAAGGGAGCGTCGTTTTTAAGAAATTAGCTGACCAGATAATGGGAGTTTGCAGGAATATTTGTTTAAATAAACAATCATAAGAACCAGTATGTGTAATAACTTAACAATAAAATGTTGTATGATAATCGTGTGTACGAGGCATAATATAATATATAGAAATGAAACTCGGGAAATCGATAATTTTTTATTATACATGTTAATTGTAACACCTCAAAAATTTACGTCCAATAATGTACTGACACGTGTTATGGGCTTTGAATATGTGAAAACATACTTTAGAGGGACTAAAGTTGACAAACAGTGAAACTATGTGATTATAAGGGTCCAAAGTGTCAACAACAGATAAATAGGCCCTACAATAACCCTACATGATGTTTATAATCTTAAATGATTAGATCATGGATCATACAAAGCGGAAAATGAAAGAAAGTGAGGAATTACAAACTACAGGGGCTAAAAGTGTCAACATGTTGAAAGTATACCTCTGAGTGATCTTTTGGCAAACCCGAAGCTTTGTAATGGTAAAATATACTCACTAGAATATGTGGTAAAAATTTCATCAAGTTTCGTTATCGTATGAGAAAGTTATGATCAAAACCGTGCACGAAGGGTTAAATGCGTTAACATTGAATTTCGTGACTTTTCGGGTAAGCACAAAGTTAACCAAGGACTTTACCATGTTTGTAAATGTCCCAAGGTCCTTAAAAATCAGATTTGAGGGTCTAATGAGCAAGATAAATAGCCAAAACCACGTATCTAAGGACCAAGGACCGAAATGCAAAACAAAGGAAACTTGTAACCTGAAGCGCCACTTGTACGCGCCCCGCGAGGGGTCTCTCGCGCCCCGCGAACAAGTGTCCAGCGACAAAACAGTGCGCAGCTGCCAGTCAGTTCTGTTTTCGAGTTGTTTCCAGCTGTTGTCGACTCCAGAGCCTCACCAATCGACTTACATGCATTTAGGGGCACTTGTCCTCTTCTCTTATCACTCCTAGACCTCTGTGGCAGCCTCTAATCAGATCAAAATGGACATAAAAGGATCTTGAAGCTTACTACATTGAACACTTGCATTCACAAATTTCACAAGGCAACTTCTGGAGCTCTCTGGACGACACGACAACTTCCTAGTGATCTCTAAGCTTTGTTAGGACTCTTGTAAGTGTTCATAACCTTCTCAATTCCGTTCTAGCTTAGTTTATTAACCGAAAGTCAATCCATCGTAAATTAAGTTTGACTTCGTGATTAAACAAAATTGGCTCAGTCTTTTCTCAAATTGAAAGTACCTACAAGTTGGTATTTATGTGGGTAACAAACCCTCAAAAGGGTATTTTCAGATTCCCACTCTAAGTATGATAATTGTCGAGTCAAAGCTTGAGATCTGCCTTAGAGCTTATTTTTGACCAATTTTCATATAAGTATAACTCTCTGAAATTTTACAACTTGGTTCAACACTTATCCGATTCATATGCATGTTTCCGATTTATGCTTAAAAGTTGACTATTATGCCCTTTTGACTATAAAACGTGATTTTTGAAAAAGTGAAAGAGTAGAAACATTTTTTACTGATTTATAAACTTGCACCAAAAATTTGATATCAGTTTGAGGTCTAGATTAAGAGTTATGCTCAATATCGTAATTTGAAAGCTTTTTGTTACTTAAACGGCGAAATTAACATATAACCCATTTACACCCACTTTTTGATATCAAAATTTTTACCCACTGATGTTATATAATATTTTGGGATTTTTGAAGATTTTTATTTAATTTTTGGCTGAGCATAACATAGGTCTCTAGGTTTGATTCGGTTATGACGGTTTTGCCCTTTTTAGCCATAAAATGAGTTTTATAAATCATTTTGACCCCAAACCTTTTTCTACTGATTTTAGTTGTTAAATAAAATATTTTGAGCCTTCTGGAATTATAAAAATATCAGCTTTCTTTTAAAAACCCGGAAATGGCTCCAAATCGCCTTTTTAAGCGTTTTATCGCATAGTATGCACTATAACCATATTAGACATATAAGATTGATACCTACTGATGTTTTTAGAATATTTTTATATAATAACAGTAAGTACAAGTTTATAAACTCAGGTTTCTAATTTTGACATTTTTAGCCCTTGTGAAATTACCAAAATACCCCTAAGGTGCATAGTTTGGTTTTAAATGATAAGTTTCACATATGGGTCATACCCTACTGTTATAACATGTTAAATTAAGTATATTTACTGTATGAACCAGACCTGTAACTCAGATTTCTAATTTAACTCTTTTATAATCTTTTAAATGACCAAAATGCCCTTATGAGGCATAAATTGGGTTTAAATTCATTTGGGGCATAACAGAAGATATCTTACTGATATTATAACATATTTAAGCCATATTATCTTAGGGAACTTGCATATGACTCTTACGGTTACCCGTAACGCTCTTTTCGCGTTCGGTTCGGTTTATGTAACTAGTTTGCATAAATTGACCGAGACGGGTCAAACATTATCATTTTTGTCTCAAAATCCAGAATGTATTTAGTATACCCATATTATACAAGTATTCAAACTTGTCGGGTCTAAATCACATTCTATCCGGTCTTCGCTTAATCGTGCGTTTGAACCGTTTCGTCCTTAAAGCTAACCGGTCTAAGCTTAAGCTTAAATAAAGACCCGTTAGAAATCTAATAGGTTATTATAAACCTTCATTCCAGATTAGGAGCACCAGTAAAAGCTACCTTCACTTGCTAGTTGTGATTTATACCTTACTCAGGTAAATACTTTTAACTTATTTTCCCTATACGGGCTTGGGTTACGGTATATAAAATACCGCTTGATCGAGCATCAAATCTTACATCTTTGGGTGGTTAATTGAATAATTTGATCGGCTCGTTTAAACAGTCTTGTTCACTTAAAGCCTTTGGGGGGTTAATGACCATGTCCCGGATATCCTTGGCATCATCTTACGAGATGGCCACGACCTGAGCACGAGGAGTAGGCGTACACCTGTCAGTGTATAACTCTATAATGTGGTGTGTCTATTGATCTTTAACCCGGACAAGATCCGGGCTACTGAACGCACAAGTAACATGTAATTCGTTCACATGATTATATTGTATAATTAACCCAAGTTATAAAAAAAAAGGTTTTGTGCCGCGTGCATTCAAATCAAATTTCAACCATTTTCAAAATGAGTCAGTTAAATTGTATTTACCAGTGTAAACTGACGTATTTTTCCCAATAGGTTAAGTGCAGGTGCTACACGTAATAGGCTGGCTGTCTTCTAGAGCGTCCACAATAAGTCTCGCAAGCTTGGACGACAATAAACTGTTGAACAACATCTTATTTTTATTTTGATCCGCCTGTGGATCCATTTCAACTATTGTGATATTTAATATTACACTTTATTAAAGTTGAAATGAATCTATCTTTGCTTCCGCTCTGCATTTATATATTGTGTTGTTTGTCCATGATGATACCAACTACGTCACGATACTCCCCACCGGGCCCACCGGTGACACGTGGAAAATAGGGGTGTGACAGGTTGGTATCAGAGCCAACTCTGAGTGAATTAAACACTAGCCTTTTGTGTTTAATCTCAGATACACAATTGCACAATCCTCGATTCTCGAGTCTAGGCAAAGAACTTAGGAATTTTCCAAATTTTGGTTTTTATTTCTAACTTTGTCTTATATATTTTTGTGTTGTATCACTTGTTGTTTTTGACAGGATCACAAAAAAATGCCGCCACGTATGAGAGGATGAGGAAGGGGACAAGGAGCTCATGTAGCCCCAAATGACCACGAGGCCGGACCATCACACCGGCGAACACCTTCGGACCCCCACAACACAGATGCTCAGGATCTTTGGAGGTCCTTTACTGAACCAGCTAGGCGCTCAGTTTCACTGAGTACCTCACCTTCCATCCCACACTCCTTTGGGCCTCATTCTGAGAATGAGCCCCATAACTCTCACCAGTCCGATATTCCTCTAGGACACCAATCACCTTTTGACCAACCATAACCTGTTTTCCAGGGCTTGTTCAACCCTGCTGACTACCTGGATGTGCCTATGGGTGTTAACCCACTTGGGCCCGAAGACCACTTTTCTGGTGGCAACCCGATGGACATCGATGAGGATACTGATCCTGCAATGCCGCCATCTGGAACTCCAAACCACCCCATCGAGATTTCTGATGGGTCACCTTTTATGGGATCACCGTACAATGGTCCCGATAGTTATGAGGAGATGTTCAAACAGTATGACTGGGCTTTTACTCCCAGTTACCATAACTCTCCCCTGCACCAGCCACACCACTCTCCCCTGCACCAGCCACACCACTCTCCCTTGCACCAGCCACAGCAGCAGCCACAGCAGCAGCAGAATCCTTCCGAGGATTCCAGACTTGTCGCGGTCACTCCACCGGCAGCACCACCTTTGCTTCAGCCCCCCTCGCCCCCGAGGCGAAGGAGAACTACCGTGCGAATATCCGCACGAGGGGGAATACGCATCAGCACCCCTCCACATTCGAGTGGCAGCCGGTACTCGCCTGTCCACGAAGAACCGGAGACGGGAGAATCTTCACACCCCATCTCAGAGGTGAACACTGCGCCAGTCGCGCCACAACCACCATTGGGTTTTGGAGACCCAATCCCCACTTACACTGGCGCGGCTGGATTCAACCCTTTCGAGCAGCAGATCCACACAGGCTACAACTTTACAGAAGATCCCTACTGGATAGCAGCAAACTCTAACACTCTCCATCAGGAAGGTCCCTACGGAGGTCCCTGGGCTACGGGACAATCGACCTATGGATACCCACCATATGGGTATCAGCAACCGCAGCCTCCTCAACCTCCACATTATCAACAACAGCCTCCTCAACCTCCGCATTATCAGCAACCACCTCAGGCGCCGGCGATGTCACCGCCCCAAATGCAAGAAATCCTTCATGAGATACAAGAGGTGCGTCAAGAGATGCGGCATGAGTTGCGGCATGATCGGAGGCATAACCGGGGGATGTTTAAGAAGATGGTGGATTTGATTAAGGGTAAAAGCAAGAAGGGTCACTGAATCCTTTGTTTGTTTATTTATGTTAGTTGTAATCATGTCCCTGCGTGGACATATATTTATTTCTGTACTCTACCCCTGCGTGAGTATTTCCTTCTGTTCTGCCCCTGCGTGGGCATGTTGTTCTATTTTTGACCCCTGCGAGGGTTTGTTTTGTTAGTTGGCCCCTGCGTGGGCATGATTTTTGTAAAAGTCCCGTTTAGGGCAAACTCGTACTGGTTTAATTTTTAATTGGAATGGTTAATTTAAGTTTCTCATTTTTAAAATTATGTACATAGACATAGTATATGAGTAAATGAAAAATAACATTTAATATTTTGATTTACCATTTTAATAATATAATAAGGATCTTAAAAGGTAAAACCTAGCTGTTATGTTATCATAAATTTAGCCAATATGGTAGAACCTGTTTAAAAGATTCAATTCTCTGTTGACATCTGTAAACTTGTTAACATTCTTGGCTAGTGTGATCCGTAAAATCACACATGTCACCCTTTTTAATAAATTACCCAAATTTATATTTTTATATATTTGATTGTGACAAAATACCTACGGGTTATAAATAATGTCACATAAAACAAAGGCAGCCGTAGTTTATAAACTCCCTGCCAAGAAAAGGATTGATTTGTCATATTTATTCAAACTTTAATCCTACAAGATCTAAATTTATAATTTAGAAATTTGTCTACGTGACTAGGCTTATTATGCCAATATTATATTTCATTCTAAAAAGATTACTAGTAAAAGTCCTGAATGAAATACTTAACAAATTAACTAATATGGCCTTTATTTACCATGGTTAATAAATCGTCAAGAACGATAATACTGTTTAGGCTTCTAAATAGACCTTATCCTTATTTTTATGTAGCACTTAAAACTACATGGCTAAGTCTGAAGAACTAAACAGTCGTCCAGCAGAAAACTCTGAAAATGCTAAGATATTAGTAACTGGTGCAGAGTTGAAAGCATTAGTGAATGATGCTGTTGTCGAAGCACTAAATAGACAGTATAGTGAATCGAGCGGGACCCGAAGTAGGACCCGATCCGCGCCACATTCCAAACCCAAAGTTCACTCTGAGGCTCATAGCAAACCGCCCTCTAAGAGAGATGTACCCAAGAAGGATAAGCCAAAGAAGGATGATGATGAACGTCACTCCTCGAACCAAAACAGTGTCCCATCAAGGAAGGTCGAGCCTAAACAGGAACCGCATGGTAAGTCCTGTACATACAAATACTTTGTCTCATGTAAACCCCGGGACTTTACTGGGGAAAAGGGAGCGGTAGATTGTATAACTTGGTTGGACGAAATGGATACGGTTGTAGACATCAGCGGTTGTGCTGAAAGGGACGTAGTAAAATACGTATCCCAATCGTTCAAAGGAGAAGCACTGGCATGGTGGAAGTCTCTCATACAAGCTGCTGGGAAGATCCCGCTCTACAATCTATCATGGGATCAGTTCGTTGCTCTTATTAAAGATAATTATTGCCCGCAGCACGAAGTTGAGAGAATTGAGTCAGACTTCCTATCTTTAGTGATGAAGAATTTAGACTGCCAGGCATACCTCACCACTTTCAATACTCTATCTCGGTTGGTTCCGTACTTAGTAACCCCAGAGCCTAAGAGGATTGCTCGCTTCATTGGGGGTTTGGCCCCAGAGATTAAATCAAGTGTCAAGGCATCAAGGCCTGCAACCTTCAGATCAGCAGCTGATCTATCTCTCTCTCTTACCTTGGACGTAGTCAGGTTGAGAGCACTCAAGAATTCAGAAGAGAACAAAAGGAAGCGTGAGGACGATACCTCACGAAGATCAGGTAAGAAACACCGAGGTAATGACGACCACAAGAAAGGGTCGGGATCTAGGAGAGATGGGCAACAATCGGGGGATAAGCCAAAATGTAAAACATGCAAGAAGAATCATTTTGGGAAATGTCGATTTGAGTCGAAATCCCAGTCTCACACGAGATCCTGTGGGATTTGCAAGTCTACTGATCATAAGACTTTGGAGTGTAAGAAGCTGAAGGATGCAACATGTTACGGTTGCAATGAGAAAGGGCACATTAAGTCTAATTGCCCAAAGAACACCAGGAAAACCGAAGATGGAAAGAAGACCAATGCGAGGGTCTTCAAAATGGACGCTAAGGAAGCTGTTCAGGATGACAACGTGATTACAGGTACTTTTCTCGTAAATGATGTTTTTGCTAGAGTATTGTTTGATTCTGGAGCAGATAAGTCTTTTGTAGATAATAAGTTTTGTAAGTTGTTGAAATTGCCTGTAAAACCCTTAAGCGTGAAATATGAGGTGGAATTAGCTGATGGAACCATAGAAACCGCCTCGACTATTTTAGATGGATGTGTTATATCCATTAGGAATCACTCTTTTCCTTTATCCTTACTTCCCTTTAAGCTAGCCGGCTTTGACATAGTGTTAGGCATGGATTGGTTATCGCATAACCAAGCCCAGATTGTGTGCAATAGAAAGCAAGTGGTAGTCAAAACTCCGTCTGGTGAGTCACTCACCATCCAAGGAGATACCCAGCATGGATTGCCTGAGCAAGTGTCTATGCTCAAGGCATCCAGATGTCTGCAGAAGGGTTGTGTCATTTATATGGCACAAGTTACTATAGACGAGCCAAAGCCTAAGATTGAAGACATCCCTGTCATTTTGGAATATCCTGAAGTTTTTCCCGGAGAACTACCTGGTTTACCACCGGATAGGCAAGTGGAATTCCGAATTGACATCATTCCGGGTGCGGCACCAGTAGCAAGAGCACCTTATAGGTTAGCACCAACGGAGATGAAGGAGTTAAGGACGCAATTAGATGATCTGCTAGCCAAAGGTTTTATTAGACCTAGTTCGTCTCCTTGTGGAGCGCCGATCTTGTTTGTCAAGAAGAAGGATGGATCGATGCGTCTGTGTATCGATTACCGTGAGCTTAATAAAGTCACTATCAAGAATAGGTATCCTTTGCCCAGGATCGACGATCTGTTCGATCAGTTACAAGGGGCAAGCTATTTCTCTAAGATCGACTTGAGGTCAGGCTATCATCAGTTGAAGGTCAAGGATGAAGATGTGCACAAGACATCGTTTAGGACTCGTTATGGACATTATGAGTTCCTAGTGATGCCTTTTGGGCTCACTAATGCACCGGCCGCATTCATGGATCTCATGAATCGCGTCTGCAAGCCTTACTTGGACAAATTCATCATCGTCTTTATTGACGACATCCTTATTTACTCGAAGAACCAAGCTGACCACGAGAAACACCTTCGTTGTATTCTCAAACTTCTACATCAGGAGAAACTCTACGCCAAATTTTCGAAGTGCGAATTTTGGCTTCGGGAAGTCCAATTCCTTGGACATGTGGTAAGTGAGCGTGGTATCCAAGTGGATCCCGCTAAGGTAGAAGCAGTTATGAATTGGCAAGAGCCGAAGACACCTACTGAGATTCGTAGCTTCCTGGGTTTAGCAGGATATTATAGGTGTTTTATCGAAAACTTTTCAAGGATTGCTGCGCCCCTAACTTCGTTGACACGTAAGAAAGTTAAGTTTGATTGGGGCCCTAAGCAGCAGGAATCCTTTGACATTTTGAAGAAAAAGTTGAGCAATGCACCAGTGTTAACATTGCCCGATGGTATAGAAGAATTTGTGGTGTATTGTGATGCATCCCACACTGGTATGGGCTGTGTACTCATGCAGAAAGGCAAGGTTATCGCCTACGCTTCACGACAGTTAAAAGTACACGAGAAGAACTACACCACCCACGACTTGGAGCTGGGTGCTGTTGTATTTGCATTGAAACTATGGAGGCATTACTTAATGGAACCAAGTGTGTGATCTATTCAGATCACAAGAGCCTTCAACATTTGTTCAATCAGAAAGACTTGAACATGAGACAAAGACGATGGATGGAAACTCTAAATGATTATGATTGTGAGATAAAATACCATCCAGGCAAGGCAAATGTAGTTGCTGATGCCTTGAGCAGAAAAGAAAGAGTAAAGCCGATAAGAATCAATGCTAAGCGCATCGAAATAAGGAATAGTTTGAACGAAAGGGTGCTAGCAACACAGAAGGAAGTTGTGCTAGAAGCTAACTACCCTGAAGAAAAGCTAGGAGTAACTGAGGAGCAGTTATCCCACGATAAAGACGGAATGCTTAGATTGAATGGACGAATATGGGTTCCCGTTTATGGAGGACTTCGGGATGTTATCCTCCAGGAAGCCCACAGTTCCAAATATTCCGTCCATCCTGGAGCTGAAAAGATGTACCAGGATCTAAAAGCAAATTACTGGTGGATTGGTTTGAAAAAGTTTGTAGCTGCCTATGTAGCTAAATGTTTGACTTGTGCGCAAGTCAAAGCCGAACATCAAAAGCCGTCAGGTTTGTTACAACAACCTGAAATTCCCACATGGAAGTGGGAGATGGTGACAATGGATTTCATCACCAAGTTGCCAAAGACGAGAAAGGGAAATGATACTATATGGGTCATAGTGGATAGACTGACGAAGTCAGCACATTTCCTACCCATTAAGGAAACTTACAGCTCAGATATGTTAGCCCAGTTATACGTAGATAAGATTGTAGCTCTGCATGGTATACCTGTGTCTATTATCTCTGATAGAGATACTAGATACACGTCGCATTTTTGGAAAAGTTTCCAACAATCTTTGGGCACCCGTTTAAATTTTAGTACGGCTTATCATCCTCAGACTGACGGTCAGAGTGAGCGTACTATTCAAACGTTGGAAGACATGATACGTGCATGTGCGATTGACTTAGGTGGAAATTGGGATAAGAACCTACCACTAATTGAGTTCTCCTACAACAATAGCTACCACACGAGCATAAAAGCTGCGCCGTTTGAGGCCTTATACGGTAGAAAGTGTAGATCGCCCATTTGTTGGGCGGAAGTTGGAGATGTCCAACTATCAGGACCAGAGATAGTTTTTGAGACGATGGATAAGATTGTCCAGATTCGCGATCGTTTGAAAGCTGTCAGGGATAGGCAGAAAAGTTATGCGGATCCAAAGCGTAAATCTTTTCACTTCGAAGTAGGTGACAAGGTATTGCTAAAAGTATCACCCTGGAAGGGAGTGATGCGATTTGGTAAGAAAGGCAAGCTAAGCCCGAGGTACATAGGACCTTTCAAGGTTATCGAACGTGTCGGGTCAGTTGCTTATAAGTTAAACTTGCCCGAAGAACTTAGCGCTATCCATAATGTGTTCCACATCTGTAATTTGAAGAAGTGTCTAGCTGATGACTCACTAGTCATACCGCACACAGATGTACATATAGATGAAAGCTTGAAATTTGTGGAAAAGCCATTTTCGATTGAAGATCGACAGGTAAAGAAGCTTCGAAGGAAGCATGTACCTATTGTTAAGGTCAAATGGGATGCCCGTAGAGGTCCCGAATACACATGGGAGGTAGAATCCACGATGAAAGAAAAATACCCTCATTTGTTTCAGTAAATCTCGGGGTCGAGATTTCTTTTAAGGGGGTGAGGATGTAACACCTCGAAAATTTACGTCCAATAATGTACTGACACGTGTCATGGGCTTTGAATATGTGAAAACATACTTTAGAGGGACTAAAGTTGACAAACAGTGAAACTATGTGATTATAAGGGTCCAAAGTGTCAACAATGGATAAATAGGCCCTACAATAACCCTACATGATGTTTATAATCTTAAATGATTAGATCATGGATCATACAAAGCGGAAAATGAAAGAAAGTGAGGAATTACAAACTACAGGGGCTAAAAGTGTCAACATGTTGAAAGTATACCTCTGAGTGATCTTTTGGCAAACCTGAAGCTTTGTAATGGTAAAATATACTCACTAGAATATGTGGTAAAAATTTCATCAAGTTTCGTTATCGTATGAGAAAGTTATGATCAAAACCGTGCACGAAGGGTTAAATGCGTTAACATTGAATTTCGTGACTTTTCGGGTAAGTACAAAGTTAACCAAGGACTTTACCATGTTTGTAAATGTCCCAAGGTCCTTAAAAATCAGACTTGAGGGTCTAATGAGCAAGATAAATAGCCAAAACCACGTATCTAAGGACCAAGGACCAAAATGCAAAACAAAGGAAACTTGTAACCTGATGTTCCACTTGTACGCGCCCCGCGAGGGGTCTCTCGCGCCCCGCGAACAAGTGCCCAGCGACAAAACAGTGCGCAACTGCCAGTCAGTTCTGTTTTCGAGTTGTTTCCAGCTGTTGTCGACTCCAGAGCCTCACCAATCGACTTACATGCATTTAGGGGCACTTGTCCTCTTCTCTTATCACTCCTAGACCTCTGTGGCAGCCTCTAATCAGATCAAAATGGAGATAAAAGGATCTTGAAGCTTACTACATTGAACACTTGCATTCACAAATTTCACAAGGCAACTTCTGGAGCTCTCTGGACGACACGACAACTTCCTAGTGATCTCTAAGCTTTGTTAGGACTCTTGTAAGTATTCATAACCTTCTCAAATCCGTTCTAGCTTAGTTTATTAACCGAAAGTCAATCCATCGTAAATTAAGTTTGACTTCGTGATTAAACGAAATTGGCTCAGTCTTTTCTCAAATTGAAAGTACCTACAAGTTGGTATTTATGTGGGTAACAAACCCTCAAAAGGGTATTTTCAGATTCCCACTCTAAGTATGATAATTGTCGAGTCAAAGCTTGTTTCAAAAAGTCAACAGAATTGTTATTTGCAAATTTAAGCATAATTAGCAATGTAGGGTACATGCAACCTGTTTGATCGTTAAAATAACTTGGTAATTAATGTAAGAACATGTCTCAACATGTTCATCTCGACAATTTTCAGTTTAAACCCGAATCGGAACCGAAAGTCGCATAAATTGACTTTTTCTTTGACTTTCAGTTCGGATCCGTTCATGCATGTTTGAGATCTGCCTTAGAGCTTATTTTTGACCAATTTTCATATAAGTATAACTCTCTGAAATTTTACAACTTGGTTCAACACTTATCCGATTCATATGCATGTTTCCGATTTATGCTTAAAAGTTGACTATTATGCCCTTTTGACTATAAAACGTGATTTTTGAAAAAGTGAAAGAGTAGAAACATTTGTTACTGATTTATAAACTTGCACCAAAAATTTGATATCAGTTTGAGGTCTAGATTAAGAGTTATGCTCAATATCGTAATTTGAAAGCTTTATGTTACTTAAATGGCGAAATTAACATATAACCCATTTAGAGCATTCACATCCAATCCACTAAAAATATACATACATTCCACTAAAAAACAACTCCTATATCAATATATTTCCACTAAAAACAAATACTTTTTCTCTCTCCTTTTCAATATATATTACATTTTCTCTCTCCTCTACTCACAACCACTTTCAAAATATATTAAAAAATTATACAGGGTGAACAGTGTCCCCCCAAATATACAGATGAACAGTAACATTTTCTCTCTCCTCCACTCACAACCACTTAAACCACTTTTTATAATTTAAAAACCTATCTCTTAAGATTTGGTGGATAGAATGTGAATGCTCTTACACCCACTTTTTGATATCAAACTTTTTACCCACTGATGTTATATAATATTTTGGGATTTTTGAATATTTTTATTTAATTTTTGGCTGAGCATAACATAGGTCTTTAGGTTTGATTCGGTTATGACGGTTTTGCCCTTTTTAGCCATAAAATGAGTTTTATAAATCCTTTTGACCCCAAACCTTTTTCTACTGATTTTAGTTGTTAAATAAAATATTTTGAGCCTTCTGGAATTATAAAAATATCAGCTTTCTTTTAAAAACCCGGAAATGGCTCCAAATCGCCTTTTTAAGCGTTTTATCGCATAGTATGCACTATAACCATATTAGACATATAAGATTGATACCTACTGATGTTTTTAGCATATTTTTATATAATAACAGTAAGTACAAGTTTATAAACTCAGGTTTCCAATTTTGACATTTTTAGCCCTTGTGAAATTACCAAAATACCCCTAAGGTGCATAGTTTGGTTTTAAATGATAAGTTTCACATATGGGTCATACCCTACTATTATAACATGTTAAATTAAGTATATTTACTGTATGAACCAGACCTGTAACTCAGATTTCTAATTTAACTCTTTTATAATCTTTTAAATGACCAAAATGCCCTTATGAGGCATAAATTGGGTTTAAATTCATTTGGGGCATAATAGAAGATATCTTACTGATATTATAACATATTTAAGCCATATTATCTCAGGGAACTTGCATATGACTCTTACGGTTACCCGTAACGCTCTTTTCGCGTTCGGTTCGGTTTATGTAACTAGTTTGCATAAATTGACCGAGACGGGTCAAACATTATCATTTTTGTCTCAAAATCCAGAATGTATTTAGTATACCCATATTATACAAGTATTCAAACTTGTCGGGTCTAAATCACATTCTATCCGGTCTTCGCTTAATCGTGCGTTTGAACCGTTTCGTCCTTAAAGCTAACCGGTCTAAGCTTAAGCTTAAATAAAGACCCGTTAGAAATCTAATAGGTTATTATAAACCTTCGTTCCAGATTAGGAGCACCAGTAAAAGCTACCTTCACTTGCTAGTTGTGATTTATACCTTACTCAGGTAAATACTTTTAACTTATTTTCCCTATACGGGCTTGGGTTACGGTATATAAAATACCGCTTGATCGAGCATCAAATCTTACATCTTTGGGTGGTTAATTGAATAATTTGATCGGCTCATTTAAACAGTCTTGTTCACTTAAAGCCTTTGGGGGGTTAATGACCATGTCCCGGATATCCTTGGCATCATCTTACGAGATGGCCACGACCTGAGCACGAGGAGTAGGCGTACACCTGTCAGTGTATAAATCTATAATGTGGTGTGTCTATTGATCTTTAACCCGGACAAGATCCGGGCTACTGAACGCACAAGTAACATGTAATTCGTTCACATGATTATATTGTATAATTAACCCAAGTTATAAAAAAAAAAGGTTTTGTGCCACGTGCATTCAAATCAATTTTCAACCATTTTCAAAATGAGTCAGTTAAATTGTATTTACCAGTGTAAACTGACGTATTTTTCCCAAAAGGTTAAGTGCAGGTGCTACACGTAATAGGCTGGCTGTCTTCTAGAGCGTCCACAATAAGTCTCGCAAGCTTGGACGACAATAAACTGTTGAACAACATCTTATTTTTATTTTGATCAGCCTGTGGATCCGTTTCAACTATTGTGATATTTAATATTACACTTTATTAAAGTTGAAATGAATCTATCTTTGCTTCCGCTATGCATTTATATATTGTGTTGTTTGTCCATGATGATACCAACTACGTCACGATACTCCCCACCGGGCCCACCGGTGACACGTGGAAAATAGGGGTGTGACATTAATGTGATTATGTGCAAACTGTTTTATTATATTTGTATCTATACTAATTATTTATATAAAATTAATTATCAGATGGCAAACATTGGTAACGAACCAGTAAATGAGGTTAATCAGTCTGAGCAACATCCAGGAGATCAATATATGACTAGGCAAGATATCGAAAATATTGTTGCTCAAGGGATAGCCAATGCTATTCCCGCAATCGTTGCTGCTGTAAAGAATCCAATCGAACCGCAACAAATCGTTCCTAGTAAACGTATTTTTGAAGATAACTTCAGTAATAGTGTAAACGGAGGCAATGATCATGTTAATCATAATGCGGAACCACATCAAGCTCCATTTCCTAAGAAAATGAAAGCCGCGACGCCTGGTTGCACTTTCAAAGAATTCCTTGCTTGTAAACCCACTGAATTTGCAGGCAATGAAGGAGCAACTGCATCACTGCGTTGGTTAGAGAAAACCGAAGCAGTAATTGCAATAAGTAAATGTGCTAAAGATGATCAGGTCATGTACGCATCAAATCTCTTCAAGGAAGGAGCACTCGATTGGTGGAACACTGTGTTACAATCAAAAGGAAGAATAATAGCTTATGCCATGAATTGGGAAGAATTTAAGGGTCTTGTAGAAAGAAAATTATGTCCCGAGTATGAAAAGGAACAAATGATAAATAAGTTCCTAAATCATCGGATGATGGGTGTAGATTGTCGCGGTTATACTTCGACATTCTTTGAATATGCTAGAGTGGTACCAACGCTGGCTTCGCCAGAACCGGTACTCATTTCTCGCTACATTTGGGGACTGATTAGTGAAATCCGCAATATCGTTAAAGCTGCGAGACCTCGCACTATTGACGATGCTGTGGAATTAGCTAACACCCTAACTGACAAACTGGTACGTACAAAAGATGAAAACAAGAAGAAAGAATTGGCTCAGAAAATTACTCAAGGATTTCGTGCGGGTAACAGAAGTAATTTCAAGAGAAGATGAACTGGGCAATTCTCAACTCCATCATTCTGCAGGAAATGCAAGAAGAAACATTATGGAAGATGCGATATAACCTGCAATTTTTGCAAAACTGTAGGACATCGTGAAGAAAACTGCAGAAAGAAAACAATAGTTTGCTATAACTGTGGAGAAAATGGACATTTTAAAACAGAATGTCCTAAATTGGGCAAACCAGCAGACAACAAAACCAAGGCGACCGACGGAACTATTAAGAAGAATGCCAGGGCATTTCAGCTGACCACTCAAGAAGCAGAACTCATCCCAGATGTGATAGCGGGTACGTTCTTAGTTCATAACGTATACGCAAAAGTATTATTTGACTCTGGTGCAACCCAAAGTTTTATAAATACTTCATTCTGTCAAGCTCTTAATTTACCTTTAACCAATATTAGGCAGATTTTTACAGTTGAAACGGCAGACGGAAATTCAGTTAAAATAGATAAAGTTTTGCAAAAAAAAAAAATATAGAATTTTTAGGACATAAATTCTCTGCAAACCTATTGCCAATGAATTTAGCTGAATTTGATGTTGTATTAGAAATGGATTGGTTAGTAGCCAACCATGCTAGAATCCTTTGTGATCAGAATTCCATAGAAATTCAATCACCCACCGGAGAAGTAATTAGGATTACATGAGATAAACCACTGTCACACCCCGAATTTCCACGTATTACCGGTGGGCCCGGTAGGGGAGTATCGTGACGTGGTTGGTAACACAATAGTCAAACAACACAATATTTAAATGCACAGCGGAAGCAAAGTATAGATTCATTTCAACCAAACAATATTGTAATATTAAGTATCACAAGTAGTCGAAAATAAATCCACAGGTAGATCAAAATAAAAAGAAACAATGTTCAACAGTCTACGACATCCAAGCTTGCGAGACTTATTGTGGATGCTAGGAGAAAAGCCAGCCTATTACGCGTAGTACCTGCACTTAACCTTTTTGAGAAAATACGTCAGTTTACACTGGTAAATACAATCAACCGACTCATTTTGAAAAGAGTTTATGAAAAAGCATTTAAGGCTGTAACGCCCCAAGATCCGAATGTTAATAATTGTTGTGTGTTCATAAATGACACGTCATGAAATAAATAACTAGGCTATTTAACCTAGTTAAGGGTATGGTCAGAAGTATTAAATGATAAAGGTAGTGTCAGTTATGTTTTAAAAGGCAAACCCGAGGGGCTAGAGTGGAACAGATGAAAGTTGACTACTAATTAAAAGGTCAATACACATACAAACACACACATACGTGCGTGTTCTTGAAGCTTCAGGAGCTCTCAAGAGCTCCAAACCCTAGTTCCACTAAATCACCAAATTAAAGGGTGAATCGAAGCTCAAATTCAAGAAGGAACACGGATTAATGATCACCTTCACGAGGGGATCATAAGGTATGTCTTAAATCTAAGATTTGTGATCATGTGTAAAGTGGGTTATGTTCTAATCCATGAGTTCAAGTGGAATTGAGCATGAGTATGTGTTATAATCAACATATAGAACATGAATTATGAATGGTTTGTACTAATTTGATGTTTAGATGATAAACCCATTAGTTATGGTGATGAAGATGACTAGAATCACCTCCTATGTTCAAGTCTTGTTGAATGATTGATGTATTATGTGGGTATGATGAATTATTGTTAGATGAAAGTATAGGAATATGATGATGTTATGTTTAATGTTCATTTGGAATGATATATGATGATTAGTAGAAGGATTTGATGAGTTATGTATGAGTTTAAAATATTCATGCATGAATTAGTTGTACGTTATGCTTACAAGGTGGTACGCACACCAAGCGTATGATAAGATGTATATAGTGTAGTCCGTATAGTCGATTATGATGTTACGGGTATATGATGATAAGTCGATAGTTAAGTATGGTTAATAGTTGACTTTTGAAAGTCAACTAAGTATAAGAAACATAATTTGACTCGTTGTCGTAAATGTAGGTTGATGGGAAGTCGTATGGTACATGTTATAGCAATCCGTGTTAAATGTAATGACATGATGAGTTACATGAGTTTAACGTATACGGATATGATTATATGAAGTTGATTATGTATTTTAATGTTTGTTAGAAATGACTAAGGAAAGTTAAGTGTGAATTATGCGAGTGATATGATTGTTACATGTACAAATGTGTATGCTAATAAGAGCGTGATTTCGATGAAATGAAAGTATAGGAATCACGTCGAGACGGACTCAAGCATGAGGTGTTAACGGGTCAAGAAGAGGCAAGGAATCGGATACGAGCACGGACGCATAAGGTAAGTGATTTCCGTAATCACTTCTTAGTTCAAGTAAGTAATAAAGTGTTGTAATTAATTAAACATGATGTTTGAGGTCAAATATGTGTTAAAGTCTTTCGTCGTAAATGATGGGATTAAAGTTGACCAAAATGCCCTTGATGGGTATTTTGGGGTAAACGATCTTAAAAGTAGTTTAGAAACAAGTTATTCGATTAGAGTAATGTTTTGGACAAGTATGGAAGTGGGGATGATGGTTTGGTTAGTCATAGACCATTTAATGCGCGAATACCCTTAACGGGTCAAAATAAGCATATGAACGATAATGTGCTAAGAGGATGCAAGACATCCAAGAATTTAGTAATTTATGATAGACGTCACTGATATTGTTAGATTTATAAGAGGTTATGGTAAAATAACCAAGTTATGTTGTTGAATGCATGAACGGGTCAAAGTTTGGTAAAAGGGTAATAAGCCGAAGAGTTAGAAGTCCGAAATTTTATTATGTTGGATGTTGGTTTTTAACTCCACTAGGTGGAGGATTAAATTACGGACGCGTAGGAAAAAGAATCGGGCAAAACGGATAAAAAACGAGAGAGTTATGCTCGTTTCCGTGAAACGGGATCGTGTTGGGAATGTGCAGCACCTGTTCTGTGAAAACAGGGGCCTAGCGCGACGCCAAGGCCCTTGGCGTCACGCGAGCCCCCCCCCCCCCTGGTTGGCGAAAGTTGCTCGTTTTGGCTTGGGAACTCGTTTAAACGCGTTTCAAGTTACGTTTGACTAATTTAACTTACGTTTTAATGAGCATAAATGTATGCATCTATGTAGATAGGCAAGTATGTATGTTTGAATGTATCTAAACACGTATGTAGAAGTGTATGTGAGCATGTATGTGCAAACGTATGTAAGATTATAAGTGTGTGAGCAAGTACACGCGAATATATGAAGACGTATATGATTAGGTAAGTATGAGTTGAGTATGTTGCAATAGGTGATTATATATATATATATATATGTAAGTAAGTATGTAGGTATATACGTATGTATGTTTTATAAATCTAAGTGTATGTATGTAGGTGTGTATGTAGGTAGTATGTATATGTACGCAAGTGAGTATGTACGAATGTATGCATGTATATAGGTTTGTGCGAAGGTATGCAATAAGTATGTATGAATATATGTATGTATATATGTATGTTTGTATGTATGTATGTATGAATGGATGTATTTAGGTATGCACGCATGTGGGTACGTACGTATGTATGTAAGTTGTTACGTGTGATCGTAGGCATATGTATAAGTTTGTATGAAAGTATGTAAGCAATGCATTCACTGAAATTGAGTACTAACGATGATAATAGCGTGCCTGGTGATGAAGTGTAACGCAGGAATACCAAAGAAGTCTCACTACGGATCGTATGATCAGAGGGAAAGCCGGGATGTAAAGAGTTAATGAAATGAAAAGTAAACGTGAACAAACCTTATATGCTTATGATACGTACTAACGTTATGAATTTTATGTGGTGAGCGCAGGTAGTACAAGCCATGAGGATTACTAAGGAATAGAGATCGAAGATCGAGTCAATAGAGAGATTGTACGGGAACGTTGACGTGTATATTGTAGTAGACATAAGCTATGTTTTTAATTAGTAAATAAGAGGATGACGGATTTATGAGAAAGAGCTATGTTAAAGTTAAATTTTAAATAAGTTGAGGTATTTATAATGAAAGAAATTTTATGGTTCGTGTTTCCGCTGCGACTTTTGTCATGTACGAATTAGGGTCTTACAAGTTGGTATTAGAGCCCTGGTTTGAGGGAATCAAGTACGAGAAGGTAAGTACTTGAACTCAAACTTGTGTGCTTTTGAGATAAGAAATCCGTACAATCTAAGACTCGATCAAGATCCAAAGGTAAAGGCTAATGTAAGTATGTACTTATGTATACGTATAAAGAAACTGACGGTTTTGTATGTGCAAGGTAAGCATAAGTGTTGGAAGAGGATGATCCGTGAATGCAGTCTAGGATGAATACTAAGGCAGACAAAGAGGTAATAAGACAAGTAGGCAAATGAACCCAGGTACGTAAATTTAATATGTGGGTGTAAGAAATGGTAAAATTCATTAAGGGAAGGAGAATTTTAAAATGAAAGACAATGATTGTGTAGTAATGAAGTACTGGAAGTGATACACGCGCCGAAACCTAAGTCTACGGACATAAGGTGACAATTACATGAAGGCACGAAACTACTATGTGGATTGTGTACCTGGCCAGTACACGAGAAACGTATGACGTTCGTGAGATCATGATAATTGTTACAGGTATGTCCGGTAGAGTTGGGTAGCAGGCGGGCGTGTGGGTGAAATGGGAAGTAAGACTCTCGGGAAATTGAGAGTACTATGTAAGAATGAAAAACATGCCTGATAAGAATGAAGAATGTTGAATCTGTAATTAAGTACGGATCAACAAGATATGAATAATATGTCTGAATCCGGGAGACGGATTCAGGGAATGAAAGGTATGAATGTAATGTTTGAATCCGTGAGACGGATTCAAGGATGAAAGGCATGGATGATATGTTTGAATCCGTAAGACGGATTCAAGGATGAGAGGCATGGATAATATGTTTGAATCCGCGAGAAGGATTCAAAACACAGAAGTAATGAAAGGCATGAATGTAATGTTTGAATCTGAAAGGCGGATTCAATGAATGAAAAAGCATGAATGATGCGTCTGAATCCGTGAGACGGATTTAAAAATATAAAAAGATGAAATTAATCCGCATAAGAAGATGTTGGCAGTTTGACCATGATTGAGTCGAACGGGTCATAGAAATAAGTATAAAGTAAAAGGTGATAGTATAATAGACGAAGTTTTGTATAAGTTACGTGTTAGATGTGCTAGTAATTGACTCTTAGAAGTCAGAATGCTGACGGGCTGTGACCCGAACAATAACTTGAGTATGGGCGGGAATGGTAAGCTTAGTAAGAAATATTGAAACGATGTGATAAGGTCTTTGCAAGTAAGCATGAATGGAAGTAAGTACGAGCGTGTACTTCAGTTGGCGAAATGATTAATAGAATGAAAGGTTGCATGTAAGAGTTAGAATGTGTGGTACGTTATAGTAGGTACGTAGGAAATTGTAGAAGAGTTATAGGTGGGTAATCACCTAGTGTAATGAATGTTTAAATGACATATGCTAATCGCCGATGTTGTTGATGATAATGTTAGAACTATTGATGAGATGAAACCAAATTGTATTGGTGAAAGTATGTGCACGAGCTAAAGCTCATTGCAGGGATGGATGAAACCTGGCCTGTTAAGGCTAGTGCTCGAGGAGAAGATGATCGATCTGGGTTGCGGATCGTGGTTTGGGGAAAATGAAAAAGAGGTTAGTAAAATGTTTAACTCATGTTGGAGAGATATGAACTATTTACATACGTAAATTAAGTAATGCATGAAATGAAAGCAATAGTAATGTGAAATGAACGAAATGATTTAAAGATAATATAAAGGTATGCAAGGTATACGTAACTGTGGAAAATGCAGAATAAGGTTAACGTTAAAGATAAGCATTTATAAGTATGTATAGATTACAAAGTAAGGTCGTTTAGTCGACGAAAACGATATGAATGTGCAAATAAACAGAAAGAATGTTAATAATGAAATGTTGGAATTTTATTTAGTAAACAAAAGGATATATTGCACATGATGAAGGAATATTTGAACGAGGAATAAACCACTAGCTATGAAGGTTGTTAGAAATTAGCGCTATTAGTGAAAGTGACACTAATAAGAACTCCGGAACGGGTTCTTGAAGCTAGAAGATTCTCATTAGGATGGGCTAGTGGTCGTATAGATGGATTGGAAGAAAAGATAATGTGTGTTCGATGAAAGTAAGAAAGGTTTCGGGGACGAAACCTCATTTAAGGGTGGTAGACTTGTAACGCCCCAAGATCCGAATGTTAAAAATTGTCGTGTGTTCATAAATGACACGTCATGAAATAAATAACTAGGCTATTTAACCTAGTTAAGGGTATGGTCAAAAGTATTAAATGATAAAGGTAGTGTCAGTTATGTTTTAAAAGGCAAACCCGAGGGGCTAGAGTGGAACAGATGAAAGTTGACTACTAATTAAAAGGTCAATACACATACAAACACCCACATACGTGCGTGTTCTTGAAGCTTCAGGAGCTCTCAAGAGCTCCAAACCCTAGTTCCACTAAATCACCAAATTAAAGGGTGAATCGAAGCTCAAATTCAAGAAGGAACACGGATTAATGATCACCTTCATGAGGGGATCATAAGGTATGTCTTAAATCTAAGATTTGTGATCATGTGTAAAGTGGGTTATGTTCTAATCCATGAGTTCAAGTGGAATTGAGCATGAGTATGTGTTATAATCAACATATAGAACATGAATTATGAATGGTTTGTACTAATTTGATGTTTAGATGATAAACCCATTAGTTATGGTGATGAAGATGACTAGAATCACCTCCTATGTTCAAGTTGTTGGACCGTTCTACGACCTTGAAACGTCAGTTAAGGCAGTTCATCTTTGAGTACGAAGGCGGAATCAACGTAAACAAAGTCATAACAGCTAGTTTCCTTTTAATCTTTCTTTTCTGATTGATTTTCGTGCTTGTACAATGTATTCTGATACAAAACCGACAGCACTTCGTCTCACACACAATGACCAAGTCCTTTACAAATGACACATACATCATCTATATATACACCTGTTGATTTCGCTTGAACCTATTTCAAGCGAAATCTTCTGCTGTTGATTTCGCTTGAATCATTTCAAGCTAAATCTTCAGTGTTGATTTAGCTTGAAACACACATAAACCCTTTCAAGCGAAATCTACAAGTTTAAACATATAAAACCCTAATTTAAACTCTATTGTGTGCTCGTTCATTCTATCTAGACCTAAGACTTAATGCAGACGAAGTCAACAGACATTCCATGCACCAACAGACTCCCCCTTGGATGTTGACGAAGTCTTCAGCTCCGAGTCTTCAGTCTTGGTCTTTTCTCTAACTCTGTCTTTTCATCAAAAACACTCTATCTTCACAGGTTTAGAATCACAACCTGAATCTAACTTCCATCTTCCCTTTGACTGTTGATCCAGACTCCCCCTTTCACATACTCCCCCTCTCGATATGCTAGAATCTGAGATATCTGGTTCAAGCTTTAACATTTAGCTTCCGTTGGGAATAATGAAGTCCAATCCTGTTTAACCTGCACATCCTCTACCTCAACATAAGTTTCACAAATTTATAACATTTGAATTTAATAAACTTACTGGTAGACATCATTAATTCAACAAACATACTAGTTACATCAAGTTCAAATGAATGACCTTGATTAACTAAACACACAATCTTTCAAAAACATTTATATATAACATTCAAAGTTATCAACATATTCTTCCAACCCAATTCATCATGTTTAGCAGTTGGAATTTTGAATATCAGCTCTTCAACATCAGTTGTCGAAAATCTTTTTGAATTTTGTTTTAGAGAAATGCAGTAAAAAATATATACAAACAATATTTTTGTGAGTTTGTGTAAGAGGATCATATCAGTTTATGAGACAAATCACTAGCACCGTTAAGCTTTTGACATTTTAAGTTCTAAACGATTCACGTAGATTGACGATATATTTGTCCACTTAAGCTCAATCTAAAAACTTTCGACATGCTTACCGATACTTTAAGTATATTAATTTTGCACTAAATTCTTATGGACCCCACGATCTCAGCATATCCCCTCATCATGCAATACACTATCTCAAGTAATGCCTTTAAACTTTCATCAACTGTGATATGTGCGAAAATAACACAGAATGTTTAAACATTAACAATCAGGTCGATACTTCCGTATACGCAGAGAAAGTCCAATGTTTAAACAAAATAAGAAAATAAAAAAAATTGAAGTTGTTTAGGCTTTAACCACCAGGTCGATACTCCCGTATACGCAGAGGTGATCCAAAGCTTAAACGAAACACCAAAGAAAATAAAGCAGAATGTTTAGGCAACAACATCCAGGTCGATACTCACGTATACGCAGAGGATGTCCGATGCTTAAACAAAATAAAGAAATAAAACAAGTTTAAGTCATTGCAAAATAAAATGCACAATCACAGCGACTTTTTCAGCAAGTTGTGAAAGTTCACAGACTTAACCAGTTTTTATGTCTTTCGACATTCAGCGATTACTGAGTAGGTACACAATCACGAAGGACAAAACCAAGTACTATGCTTTTGACCATGTTTCCCACTAGAACTAAGCTTTTTTCATTTAAGTTTGTATCGTTATCACAAATCTACTAGTCTAGCTGAGCCTATCGTCACATCCTTAGTGAGACCGTTTATCACATTCGACATTCCATATCTTTAGCATGCTGTGATAGTCCACTGATTTACTATCATTTTCTCTTTTTCACAACAAAACTCATTTTCAAATTTTCTATTTTTTTTTAAATTTTTCTCCCCCTAAAATCAAAATATGTTTCAATTTTGATTTTCAAGGAAAATTTGAAAACAAACTATACAAATAAAGTGACAAACTGATATCAAATCACTTCAATTCGCCATTCACCTGGCATAAACAATCAGAACTCCCTGTCAACAAACTATTTTCCCATTATGATTTCAAAACACTTAAGTTTGTTTTAATCAAAATGGTTTTTCGGGAAAATTAGTTTTGTTGAATTAACAAACCACTTGTTGGTTAGGGGATTACTTCATCACATTGTTCTCCTTTAACCATTTTGAAAGATTTAACAGTTCAAGATTCTATCAACACAAACACTTGTAGAAAATCAAGTACAACTTAATGTCCCTGATTTACCACATGTAAGGCGAAAAATCACCAGAGTGAAATTTCTCAAGAAATGTGCCGATTCATGTTCCACACTTACCAACCTGGGAACTCCGGCAAGTCAGGTTTTTCTATTTGAATAGATTCACCCAAGCCTGGCCAGCCTTGGGTTTGACAGTTTTTACCTCAACATATGGCTCTTCTGGTTTTGACGAACCAGAATCATTGCCTGAATATGGCTTGTCTGACTTTGAAAAATCAGATTCATTGCCAACACGTGACTCCTTTGTTTTTGAAGAAACAAATTCATCGCCAACCTTCATTGGTACCCAATTCTTACTAGATCTAGGTTTTCCATATATATTAGCCTGTGAAATGAATAAACTTTCACGATCTCTTTTATATTCGAAAACCTTGATTAATATTTTGTCTGAAAAATTAACTTTCTTTGATTGATTATCATTTTGCTTAGTTAATTTTTCTTTCTTTAACTTCCTTTTCTCTTTCCCGTTTGTCCTCAGATTTGTATCTGATGAATTCGTTTTGCTTGCCTTTGCAGTTGAGAAAAGCAATTCATCAGAACTTTTTCTCGGATTACCAGTTTTATCCAAGGACAAAATCCTTTCCAGATACTCTCTCGCCTTCTTCCTTTTCTTCCTCAGTCTGTCTTTCTGCCCTTGTGAAAGCTTAATTTTCTTTTCTTGAACTTTCTGTTCTTGAACTTTTGGTTCTTGAACTTTCTGTTCTTTGGGCTTGACACTGACTGATTTCTTTCCCATTTTCTGAGATTCGGCCCTCGATCTTCCTTTTGATCTCATTGGGCAATCTCTGGCAATGTGTCCTCTGATGTGGCATTCATAGCACCTTCTCATTTCGAATCTCTGACTTTGGCAGTTAACAGCAATGTGTCCTTGATAGCCACAAGTGTAACACACTCTGTTATCATACCTTTCACTACTTTCATACCACATACCGTCTTCACACCACACACTTAGATCAAAGCATTGATTTGCCTTGTGGTAATCACCATTTCTTTGTTTTCTATCATTGTAATGATTTGTCCTTGAAGAATCTTCATCCCATCTTCTCTTGTAAGCTGGATTTGGCTTTTGAGCACTGTGGTCAAACCTGCACCACTTATTACCAACATTTTGTGAGTTTTCATTTTTAGATTTTTGTGATTTTTGATAATGATTGGATGACTTATCTGATGAGCTTTTATTTTCATTTTTAAAATTTTTCAAATTTTTAACTTTTTGTTTCTGTTCTACACTCTTCTTAACAGATTTTTGTTTAGAACATTCACCTGTTTCAGTAGATTGCAAAACAGTATTTTTAAATTTTTCTTGTAAATCTAAAAATATTTTTCTTTTCTTTTCTTTTTCATCATCAGATATTTCATCACAATCTTCAATTTTGACTTTGTCAAAATTTGTGACATTGTCACTTATTAGAACAGAATTGATCGGTTTTGGACACTCATATGGTGTCGAAGTCACAAAACCTTTCAATTTATTCTCTAACTCAGCAATTTTGTTCCGAGCAATTTCAGCTTCATTTTCAAGTCGAATGATTTTCTGAAGATGAGAATTTATTTCAATTTGTTTTTCAAGATTATTCTGAAAAATAACAGACTTTTCATCTTCTAAAACCTTCATTTGACTTTGAAAATCTTTTTCAATCTTTAATTTTTCATTTTCAAAAACATTTTCTTTTTCTTTAAAATTTTTAATTTCCAATGTCAAACTGTCCAAACTACTCAACAGTTTGATATTTTCAGACTTCAGTTTTTCACAATTCAAACGCAACTCCAAAATCTGTTCATCATCAGATTTCTTCTCGTCTTTCAAAGCTTTGTTTTCCAATGTCAAATTCTCCACATCTTTCAAGAGATTGACATTTTCTGCTTCGGATTTTTCGCATTTTGAGCAACCAGCTTCACTTTTTGAATTTTCATCCTTCTTTAATTCTTCAATCTTTGTCATTCCTTCTCTAATCCTTTTGATTAATTCACTAAAATCAACCAAACTTATATTTTCTAAGTTTCTTTCTATTTCATCTATTAACTCTTTCTTTTTCTTTTTCTCTTCTTCATCTCCCCACCATTTCTTTTGCCAATAATCATCTTCTTCTTTATACTGCTGGATTATGGCTTCAATATCAAGCGTACTATCATCAATTGCAATAATTCCATATTCATCAAGATAACACTCTCTGTTCGGATCCCATCTATTTGCTCTCCTTGCTTCTAGATAGATACGAGAGATTCTAATGATTTTGTTTTCAGCAATCATTTTTCTATATCTATACTTTTGCTCTTCAGTTCGATCGTCTTTCCACGGAATAGGTTCGGAATTTGCCATCTTTTTATGTCCTTGAATTACCTCGAAATCACCTGCAAACAAAACAAACAAACTATCAGTTCAAACAAACTGAATATGTAACAGTGTGTTTGATGAAATCAATCTAAGACTCGTTTTCGGAAAAACAGCAAGTTCAAGCGAAATCACTTGAAGAGTAAACAGCTTCAAGCGAAATCAACAAGTAAACTGTTCAAGCGAAATCACAAATTTATACTCAAGCGAAATCTGAGCCAAACTATTTTCAAGCGAAATCTACTATTTCGATTGGACTTTCAAGCGAAATTGTTATTCTGAAATGGTTAGTTCAAGCGAAATCCAAGAAAACTATTTCGCTTGAACTTGTCAAGCGAAATTGTCTAACAAGTCCAATCAGTTCAAGGGAAATCCCACACTCCTATTTCGCTTGAACTTTTCAAGCGAAATTGTCTGATACAAGTTCAATCAGTTCAAGCGAAATCCAACACTTCTATTTCGCTTGAACTTTTCAAGCGAAATCTACGATCAGTTCAATTACAAGCGAAATCAACAGCAAAACTCAAGTTTCAAGCGAAATCTTTAATATATTTCAAGCGAAATCTGCTGATGTCATCTTTTACGAACAGATTTCAAGCGAAATGTTAATTTTTTATATGAATTCAATCGATTTTAAGTCCAAATATTTCAAGGATTAGTTATCACACTAATTCGCTTGTTATATGTCAAATTCAGGTCATTTTCACTGCTGAAATATGTTCAAATCAGAAAAGTATGAGAAAAAGTGAGTAGAAATATGAAAATCCAATAGAATCAAGCTGTAATGGTATGAACTCCTTGTCCTGAGCTCTGATACCACTTGTTGGACCGTTCTACGACCTTGAAACGTCAGTTAAGGCAGTTCATCTTTGAGTACGAAGGCGGAATCAACGTAAACAAAGTCATAACAGCTAGTTTCCTTTTAATCTTTCTTTTCTGATTGATTTTCGTGCTTGTACAATGTATTCTGATACAAAACCGACAGCACTTCGTCTCACACACAATAACCAAGTCCTTTACAAATGACACATACATCATCTATATATACACCTGTTGATTTCTCTTGAACCAATTTCAAGCGAAATCTTCTGCTGTTGATTTCGCTTGAATCATTTCAAGCTAAATCTTCAGTGTTGATTTAGCTTGAAACACACATAAACCCTTTCAAGCGAAATCTACAAGTTTAAACATATAAAACCCTAATTTAAACTCAATTGTGTGCTCGTTCATTCTATCTAGACCTAAGACTTAATGCAGACGAAGTCAACAGACATTCCATGCACCAACACAAGTCTTGTTGAATGATTGATGTATTATGTGGGTATGATGAATTATTGTTAGATGAAAGTATAGGAATATGATGATGTTATGTTTAATGTTCATTTGGAATGATATATGATGATTAGTAGAAGGATTTGATGAGTTATGTATGAGTTTAGAAGATTCATGCATGAATTAGTTGTACGTTATGCTTACAAGGTGGTACGCACACCAAGCGTATGATAAGATGTATTTAGTGTAGTCCGTATAGTCGATTATGATGTTACGGGTATATGATGATAAGTCGATAGTTAAGTATGGTTAATAGTTGACTTTTGAAAGTCAACTAAGTATAAGAAACATAATTTGACTCGTTGTCGTAAATGTAGGTTGATGGGAAGTCGTATGGTACATGTTATAGCAATCCGTGTTAAATGTAATGACATGATGAGTTACATGAGTTTAACGTATACGGATATGATTATATGAAGTTGATTATGTATTTTAATGCTTGTTAGAAATGACTAAGGAAAGTTAAGTGTGAATTATGCGAGTGATATGATTGTTACATGTACAAATGTGTATGCTAATAAGAGCGTGATTTCAATGAAATGAAAGTATAGGAATCACGTCGAGACGGACTCAAGCATGAGGTGTTAACGGGTCAAGAAGAGGCAAGGAATCGGATACGAGCACGGACGCATAAGGTAAGTGATTTCCGTAATCACTTCTTAGTTCAAGTAAGTAATAAAGTGTTGTAATTAATTAAACATGATGTTTGAGGTCAAATATGTGTTAAAGTCTTTCGTCGTAAATGATGGGATTAAAGTTGACCAAAATGCCCTTGATGGGTATTTTGGGGTAAACGATCTTAAAAGTAGTTTAGAAACAAGTTATTCGATTAGAGTAATGTTTTGGACAAGTATGGAAGTGGGGATGATGGTTTGGTTAGTCATAGACCATTTAATGCGCGAATACCCTTAACGGGTCAAAATAAGCATATGAACGATAATGTGCTAAGAGGATGCAAGACATCCAAGAATTTAGTAATTTATGATAGACGTCACTGATATTGTTAGATTTATAAGAGGTTATGGTAAAATAACCAAGTTATGTTGATGAATGCATGAACGGGTCAAAGTTTGGCTTGGGAACTCGTTTAAACGCGTTTCAAGTTACGTTTGACTAATTTAACTTACGTTTTAATGAGCATAAATGTATGCATCTATGTAGATAGGCAAGTATGTATGTTTGAATGTATCTAAACACGTATGTAGAAGTGTATGTGAGCATGTATGTGCAAACGTATGTAAGATTATAAGTGTGTGAGCAAGTACACGCGAATATATGAAGACGTATATGAGTAGGTAAGTATGAGTTGAGTATGTTGCAATAGGTGATTATATATATATATATGTAAGTAAGTATGTAGGTATATACGTATGTATGTTTTATAAATCTAAGTGTATGTATGTAGGTGTGTATGTAGGTAGTATGTATATGTACACAAGTGAGTATGTACGAATGTATGCATGTATATAGGTTTGTGCGAAGGTATGCAATAAGTATGTATGAATATATGTATGTATATATGTATGTTTGTATGTATGTATGTATGAATGGATGTATTTAGGTATGCACGCATGTGGGTACGTACGTATGTATGTAAGTTGTTACGTGTGATCGTAGGCATATGTATAAGTTTGTATGAAAGTATGTAAGCAATGCATTCACTGAAATTGAGTACTAACGATGATAATAGCGTGCCTGGTGATGAAGTGTAACGCGGGAATACCAAAGAAGTCTCACTACGGATCGTATGATCAGAGGGAAAGCCGGGATGTAAAGAGTTAATGAAATGAAAAGTAAACGTGAACAAACCTTATATGCTTATGATACGTACTAACGTTATGAATTTTATGTGGTGAGCGCAGGTAGTACAAGCCATGAGGATTACTAAGGAATAGAGATCGAAGATCGAGTCACTAGAGAGATTGTACGGGAACGTTGACGTGTATATTGTAGTAGACATAAGCTATGTTTTTAATTAGTAAATAAGAGGATGACGGATTTATGAGAAAGAGCTATGTTAAAGTTAAATTTTAAATAAGTTGAGGTATTTATAATGAAAGAAATTTTATGGTTCGTGTTTCCGCTGCGACTTTTGTCATGTACGAATTAGGGTCTTACAAAGGCACAAGGCACAAATAATATTTTATAACTTGGGATAATTATTAGAATATAATACTTGTAAAGGATTTACATGTTACTTATGCGTTCAGTAGCCCGGATCGAGCCGGGTTAAAGATCAATAGACACACCACATTATTTAAATGAGACACTGACAGGTGTACGCCTACACCTGTGTGCTAAGGTCGTGGCCATTTCGTAAAATGATGCCAGGGATATCTGGGACATGGTCATTAACCCCCCAAAGGCTTTAAGCAAACAAAACAAATTAAACGAGACATCTCAATACTTTAACCATAAAACAATTAAAGATTCAATGCCCGACCAAGCGGTAATTTATATACCGTACCCCAAGCCCGTATAGGGAAAATAAGTTAAAAGTATTTACCTGAGCAAGTATAAATCAAAATCAGCGAGTGCAAGTATCTTTTGCTGGTCCTCCTAATCTGGAACGAAGGTTTATAATAACCTATTAGAATCCTAACGGGTCTTTAGTTAAGCTTAAGCTTAGACCGGTTAGTTTTAAAGATACGGTTCGTACGCACGATTTAAGCGAAGACCGGATAGAATGTGATTTAGACCCGACAAGTTTGAAGACTTGTTTAATATGGGTATATTATACACACTCTGGATTTTGAGATAAAACCGATAAGGTTTGACCCGTTTCGGCTTATTTATGTAAACTAGTTACATAAACCGAACCGAACGCGTATGAAGCGTAACGGGTAATCATAAGAGTCCTAAACAGGTTTCCTAAGTTAACATGCCTTAAATATGTTGTGATATCAGTAGGATATCTTCCATTATGCCCAAAACGAGTTTAAACTCATATTAAGCCTCGTAGGGGTATTTTGGTCATTTTAAAGATTATAAAAGGGATTAATTAAACTTCTGTGATCCGGGTCTGATTTTATCAGTAAAACAACTTAACTTAACAGGTTATATCCGTTGATGTTAAGTCTTAGGTGGCAAAATGGTTTTAAACCCTTACTATGCGTTTAATACGCGTATAACGCCGTTTTAAGCGACGTACGGGTTAAAATAGGATTCTGAGTTTTCTGATCAGTTAAACAGGTTCAAAACACTTCATTTATTATTTAAAATCAGTAGCAATTGGATTGGCGTTAAAAGGATTTGTAAAACTCATTTTATAGCTTAAAAGGGCATATTCGGTATTTACCGAATTAAGGCGATAATCCTAGCTTATGATCAGTTTAAAAATAATTAAAAATCTTCAAAAAATCCCAAAATATTATATTACATCAGTGGGTAAAAGGTTTGGTGTCAAAAATTGGGTTTAGATAGGCTTTACGCTAATGACGCCGTTTAATTACTAAGAAGCGTTCTAATTACGTCATTAAGCATAACTCCTAATCTAGACCTCCAACTGATGTGAAAATTTAGGGACATGTTTTATAATCAGTAACAAAGATTATAGTACTTTCACATTTCCAAAATTCTCGTTGTATGGTCATAAGGGCATTATGGTCCATATTTAAGCACTTAACGGAAACGTCGGACACTTAAGGATTTAAGTGGTATAAACGCAGAGGGTTATACACACATGTAACTAGGTCCTAATGGAACTTTAAGGCATGTCTAAACCTATCAAAACCGGTTCAGAACCGAAGTCAAAGCAGAAAGTCAAACTATGCGCCTTTCGGCTCCGAATCGGTTCAAAACAGAAAGTTGTCGAATCAAACAAGTTTAGACAAGTCCGTACACTTATTACCAAGTTATATGAATGATAAAACAGGTTACACGCCTTCTATATCGTTAATTACGCGTTTAATCAAAGTTTAGCATTTCTGTTGACTTTTTCGGACAACGTTTGACTCGACAAACGACCTAGTTAGGATTGGAATCAGTGGGTACCCTTATAAGGGTTTAATACCCATATAATTACCTACTTAACGGTACTTTTAAATCGAGATAAGACTGAGCTAATTATAAATAATCTCGAAGTCAAACCGTAGTTACGACGGTTTGACTTTTAGCTAAATAACTAAGCTAAACTCAAAACAAGAAGGTTAAACAAACTTACAAGTGACTAATGAAGGATTAAGAAGGTCTTGTGTCTGCTGTTGTGCTCCTCAAATGATCAGAAATGAATGCAAGAATGTTTGCAACCTTGTGTGACTTATATAGTGAGTCAAACTCACTTAGATTGATGCCATGCAACTCTACAATGATGTTAGATCATTCCCATGTGTCTCTAGAGGCTAGAAACCAGTATAGGAAGGCCCAAGGTATTGAAACAAGTCAATCTAAGTCGGTTACAAGGCTGAAACAGGCACCTGTCATGTTTCTGTCGCTGGTACCTGTCACGCGGCCCGCGTAAGATATTGTCAAGTCTTACGCGGCCCGCATGGACCTCAAGTTCAGGTTTTCAAATTTCTTGTTTATTGCATTTCAGCCCCCGGTCCTCCTAAACGTCGCTTTCACTTTCATTCTTGCATTTTAAACCTTTAAAATTGACATTTAGGGGCTTTAAGGCTTATACCATCTTTGTCAAGTCCTCGGGTAACTTTGTGATCACCCGAAAAGCCCTAAATTTCAATGTTGACGAATCTAACCCTCACACACGAATTTTATCATAACTTTCTCATACGGTAACGAAACTTGGTGAAATTTTTATGTGCATTCTAGTGAGCATAGTTAATCGTTACAAGGCTTCGGGTTTGCTAAAAGTTCACTCAGAGGTATATCTTAACATGTTGACACATTTAACCCCTATAGTTTGTAATCTCTCACTTTCTTTCACCATTCGCTACGTATGATCCATGATTTATTCGTTTAGGGTTATAAACACCATGTAAGGTTATTGTAAAGTATATTTATTCATTGTTGACATTTTGAACCCTCAAATTCACATAGTTTCTATGTTTGTCAACTTTAGTCCTTCAAGAACATTCTTTCACACGTTCAAACCTATGACACGTGTCAACACATTATAGGACGTAAATTTTCGAGGTGTTACATCCTCACCCCCTTAAAAGAAATCTCGACCTCGAGATTTACTGAAACAGATAAGGGTACTTTTCTTTCATCGTGGACTCAACCTCCCACGTATACTCGGGACCTCTACGGGCATCCCATTTGACCTTTACAATCGGTACATGCTTCCTTCGAAGCTTCTTAACCTGTCGATCCTCGATCGACAATGGTTTTTCCACAAATTTCAAGCTCTCATCTATATGCACATCTGTATGTGGTATGACCAGTGATTCATCAGCGAAACACTTCTTCAGATTGCAGATGTGGAACACATTGTAAATTCCATTGAGCTCTTCAGGTAAGTTTAACTTATAGGCAACAGACCCGACATGTTCGATAACCTCGAAAGGTCCTATGTATCTCGTGCTTAGCTTGCCTTTCTTACCAAACCGCATCACTCCCTTCCAGGGTGATACTTTAAGTAAGACTTTATCACCTACTTCAAAGTGAAAAGATTTACGCTTGGGATCAGCGTAGCTCTTTTGCCTATCTCGGGCAGCTTTGAGACGGTCACGAATTTGGACAATCTTGTCCGTCGTTTCAAAGACTATCTCCGGTCCTGATAACTGGACATCTCCAACTTCCGCCCAACAAACGGGCGTTCTACACTTTCTACCGTATAAGGCCTCGAAAGGCGCAGCCTTAATGCTGGTGTGGTAGTTATTGTTGTAGGAGAACTCAATTAGTGGTAGGTGGTTATCCCAACTACCACCCAAATCAATCACGCATGCTCGAAGCATGTCTTCCAACGTTTGAATAGTACGCTCACTCTGGCCGTCTGTATGTGGATGGTAAGCCGTACTAAAATTCAAACGTGTGCCCAAAGATTGTTAGAAGCTTTTCCAAAAGTGTGACGTGTATCTAGTATCTCGGTCAGAGATAATAGACACAGGTATGCCATGTAAGGCTACAATCTTATCCACGTACAGTTGGGCTAACATATCGGAGCTATAAGTCTCCTTGATAGGTAAGAAATGAGCTGACTTAGTCAGTCTATCAACGATCACCCATATAGTATCATTGCCTTTCCTTGTCTTTGGCAGCTTGGTGATGAAATCCATCGTCACCATCTCCCACTTCCATGTGGGAAGTTCAGGCTGTTGTAGCAAACCTGACGGCTTTTGATGTTCTGCTTTGACTTGCGCACACGTCAAACATTTAGCTACATAGGTAGCTACAGACTTCTTCAAGCCTATCCACCAATAATTTTCCCTTAGATCCTGGTACATCTTATCTGCTCCAGGATGAACGGAATATTTAGAGCTATGGGCTTCCTGGAGGATAACATCTCGGAGTCCTCCGTAAATTGGAACCCATATTCGTCCATTCAATCTAAGAATTCCATCCTTGCTAAGAGATAACTGCTCCTCGGTTACTCCTAGCTTTTCGTTAGGATAGTTAGCTTCCAACACAGCTTCCTTCTGTGCAGCTAACAACCTTTCAATCAAATTGTTCTTTATTTCCATGCGCTTGGCATTGATTCGGATGGGTTTCACCTTCTCCTTTCGACTCAAGGCATCGGCGACTACATTCGCCTTGCCGGGATGGTATCTTATTTCACAATCGTAATCATTCGGAGTTTCCATCCAACGACGTTGCCTCATGTTCAAGTCCTTCTGATTGAACAGATGTTGAAGGCTCTTGTGATCAGAATAGATCACACATTTTATTCCATATAAGTAGTGCCTCCAAAGTTTTAGTGCGAATACAACGGCACCCAACTCCAAGTCATGGGTGGTGTAATTCTTTTCGTGCACCTTTAACTGGCGTGAAGCATAGGCAATTACTTTGCCTTTCTGCATAAGCACACATCCCATCCCGGTGTGTGATGCATCACAATAAACTACAAACTCCTCGATTCCATCAGGCAATGTCAGTACTGGAGCATTGCTCAACTTTTGTTTCAGAATATCGAAGGATTCCTGCTGCTTAGGACCCCAGTCAAACTTAATTTTCTTACGCGTCAGCGAAGTTAGGGGTGCAGCAATCCTTGAGAAGTTTTCAATGAATCGCCTATAATATCCTGCCAAACCTAGGAAGCTACGAATTTCTGTAGGCGTCTTTGGCTCGTGCCAATTCATGACAGCTTCAACTTTAGCAGGATCTACTTGGATACCACGCTCACTAACAACATGTCCAAGAAATTGGACTACTCGAAGCCAGAATTCACACTTCGAGAACTTGGCATAGAGCTTTTCTTTATGAAGTAGTTCCAAAATGCAGTGAAGATGCTTCTCATGGTCAGCTTGGTTCTTCGAGTAGATGAGGATATCATCGATGAAAACGATGAAGAATTTATCTAAGTGCGGCTTGCAAACGCGATTCATGAGATCCATGAACGCGGCCGGTGCATTAGTGAGCCCAAAAGGCATCACTAGGAACTCGTAATGACCATAACGAGTCCTAAATGCTGTTTTGTGCTCGTCTTCATCTCTAACCTTCAATTGATGGTAGCCTGACCTCAAGTCAATCTTCGAGAAGAAACTTGCCCCTTGAAGTTGATCGAATAGATCGTCGATTCTGAGCAAAGGATACCTATTCTTGATAGTGACCTTATTAAGCTCGCGGTAGTCGATGCACAGACGCATCGATCCATCCTTTTTCTTGACAAATAAAACTGGTGCTCCCCAAGGAGACGAACTAGGTTTGATGAAACCTTTGGCTAGTAAATCATCTAACTGCGTTCTCAATTCCTTCATCTCTGTTGGTGCCAACCTATAAGGCGCCCTTGCTACCGGTGCTGATCCAGGAATAATGTCAATTATGAATTCTACTTGTCTATCTGGTGGCAAACCAGGTAGTTCTTCAGGAAAAACACCAGGGTATTCAGAAACGACGGGGATATCCCCAATCTTGGGCTTCGGCTCATCAATAATCACTTGTGCCATGTAGATGACACAACCCTTCTTTAAACACTTAGAGTCCTTGAGCATTGACATTTTCTCAGGCAGCCCATACTGGGTATCTCCCTGTATAGTAAGTGATTCACCAGACGGAGTCTTGATCATCACTTGCTTCTTGTTACAGACAATCTGGGCCTGGTTATGAGATAACCAGTCCATACCCAAAACTATGTCAAAACCGGCTAGTTTCAAAGGAAGTAGAGACAAAGGAAAAGAGTGGTTCTTAATGGATATGAAACATCCATCTAATAAGGTTGAGGCGGTTTCTAAAGTGTCATCTGCTAGTTCCACCTCATACTTCACACTTAAAGTCTTAACAGGTAATTTCAACAATTCACAAAACTTATTATCTACGAACGACTTATCAGCGCCTGAATCAAATAACACTCTCGCATAAACATCATTTACGAGAAAGGTACCTGTTATCACATTGTCGTCCTTGACGGCTTCCATAGCATCCATCCTGAAGACTCTAGCATTGGTCTTCTTAGCCTCTTCAGGCTTCTTGGCATATTTTGGGCAATTGGTCTTGATGTGCCCCTTTTCATTGCAACCATAGCAGGTCGCATCCTTCATCTTTTTGCAATCCAAGGTCTTGTGTTCCTTGGACTTGCACAACCCACATGCAAAAGTTTTCGATTGTGAATTCGAATTCGATTCATACCTGCACTTCCCAAAGTGTTGTCTCTTGCAGATTTTACATATGGGTTTTTCAGCCGTCTGCTGACCATCCTTCCTAAATCCTAACCCCTTCTTATGGTCATTGTTTCCCTTCTGCTTCTTGTCTGAACGTCGTGAGTTGTCATCCTCACGCTTCCTCTTTTCGGTATCAGCGTTCCTCTGCGATCTCTGCCTGACCGCATCCAAGGTAAGAGACAATGATATGTCCGCTGCAGACCGAAAAGTAGCTGGTCTGGAGGCCTTCACACTTGCCTTGATCTACGGGGCCAAACCCCCGATAAAACGAGCTATACGTTTGGGTTCCGGGGTTACTAAATATGGAACCAATCTTGACAAAGTGTTGAAACTGGTAAGTTAGGCCTGACAGTCTAGGTTTCTCATGACCAGCGACAAGAAGTCAGATTCAATTTTCTCAACCTCGTGTTGAGGGCAGTAGTTTTCTTTGATCAGCGTCATGAACTGTTCCCAGGTCATATTGTATAACGGGATTTTCCCCGTAGCTTGGATCAAAGATCTCCACCAAGCTAATGCTTCTCCCTTAAAAGACTGTGACACGAATTTCACAATATCCCTATTATTGCAACCACTGATATCCACAACCGTATCCATCTCGTCCAACCAAGTCATGCAATCTACTGCTCCTTTTTCCCCAGTGAAATCCCTGGGTTTGCACGAAACGAAGTACTTATAGGAGCAACCCTTATTACGGGGTTCTTGATTCGGTATGACTCTTTGGGATGGAGCACTCCTCTGGTTTGATGAGTGGTGAGAATTACTGTTGTGGGCAGTGTGGGTCCTGGAAGGTGTTCTAGAGTGTGGTGCAGATTGGGTCCTTACACGGGTACCACTGGATTCATGGAGCTGTCTATCCATAGCTCGATTAACGGCATTATCTATCATTGCATGTAATTCTGCACCCGCTACATTTACTCGGGCATTATCATGCTCTCTCCCTGGGTGACTGTTGACCTCATTTGAGTCTGCCATGTAGCTTGAACTGTTACATATCGACAACAATTTATTGGTGAGTTTATTATAGAATTGTCTTTTATGGTAATTTATTAACCGTGGTAAACGTAGACCATATATGGTTAATTTATTACTCACATTAATTTAGGATTTCTAATATAATTTATCCTAATTATAAAACAATAACAGTTTTATTAGCACATAAGGCCTAGTCACAGGGACAAATTTTAAATTACAAGCCATGATTTCAGAGAATCAAAGCATGAAGGTTTGAACAAAGTTCATTACCTTTATCAGACAGGGTCACCGACTATTACTGTCTTTTGTCTCATATGAAAATGAGAAGGGCCCGTAGGCATTCTATTACCAATGGATGGTAAAAAGAACTGATCATATTTATTGATGATTTAACCCATGATTCAGAGATCATTTAGTTGGGTTAGGAATCCTTGAAAAGATCCTTATATAATAATAACACGTGTGATTTTAACGAATCATGTCTGCCAGGAGTGTTAACATGTTTTCAGATGTTAACAGGGATTTGAATCTTTTTAACGGGTCTTACCATCTTGGCCAGGTCTTAAAATGACATGCAGGCTAGGTTATACCTTTAAGATCCTTAATTAATAATTAAAATAGGCAGATAGATTTTTAAAAGGAATGATTCCGCTTTATTTATTTCATATATAATTTAATTATGAATAACATAGCAAAGATGAAATTTATAAACTTACATTCCATTTAAAACTTAAAAGTAGTACACTTTGCCCTAAACGGGACTTTTCACAGAAACACTTGCCCACGCATGAGCTATACTAATAATACAAGTCCACGCAGGGACTGTTTACAAAAACAATTGTCCGCGCAGGGACTAATAGAGACAAGTCCTCGTAGGGACTAAGTACAAAGATAGATGTCCACACAGGGACTACATACAAACATAAATAAATGTCCACGTAGGGACTTGATTTAAACAAGGAAATACAACAATACATATTGGGATTTAACGATCCCGTTTCTTCTTTCCCTTCAGCAAACTTGCCAAACCACTCATGAATCCCTGATTCTTCCTACGCTCTCTCTGGAGGTCTCGCTCAACCCTGTCCAGCCTATGACGGAGATCATCCTGCTCTGGCAGGGAAAACCGTGGTGGCTGATGCTGAAGTGGTGGCTGAGTAGGTGCTTGATACCCACGAGCTGGGTATCCCATTCCCCAAGGGGTTCCATATGGTCCCTCAGGATTTTGGGCCAGGTAGTTTGCTGCCACTTGGTATGGGTCGGCCTCGGCATAGTTATAGTTATGGTATGTCGGCGGTCCGTATGGGTTGTAAGCTGCCGGAGCAGTATAAGCAGGGATAGGGTTGCCAAAACCCGGTGATGGCGGTGCAATAGGTGCCGAATTCACCTCTGAAACTGGAACTGAAGGTCCACCCATTTGTGGTTCTTCATATAGAGGCGGATAGTGGTTGCCGCTAGAGTGTTGAGGGGTGCTGAAATGAAAATCCCCTCCTCTTGCGGACATCCGAGCGCCAGTCCTCCTACGTCTTGGTGGTGCTGGAGGCGCTAGATTAACTGGCGGCGGTGGAGGCGGTGGCGTGACTGCCACGAAACGTGGATCCCCAGAGGGATCTTGCTGCTGAGGCGATGAATGGTGAGATGGTGTAAAGTACCACTCACACCGATCGAACCGTGCCTGATGACTATCCGGACCTTGGTAAGGTGTTCCGTGAAAAGACAAACCATCAGAGATCACAAAAGGATGGTTCGGGGTTCCGGTTGAAGCCTCGACGGGATCTGTGTCCTCGTCCATGTCCATCGCTTGATCACCTGAAAAATGATCCTCCGGTCCTAGTGGGTTAAAGCCCCCTTGTTCTGGTAGGTAGTCCGCCGGGTTAAACTGGCCCCGAAAGACAGGAGTAGGGTCGTCGAAGGAACGGTGCGAAAAGGATCGCTGTAGGGGTATGTATGAAGGTTGCGGGTTGTTGGGCTCATTCTCGGACTGAGGCCCATAGGTGTGATGATATGGAGGCGTTGAGCTATACGACGTAGATCGTCTGGAAGGCTCCTCATAAATCCTCCAAGGTTCTTGCGGATCTGCACTCCTTGTAGAAGAAGGAGTTCGCCGGCGCGAAGGCCCGGCCTCGTGGTCGTTAGGAGCGCTGATCGGCTCTTTTCCTCGTCCTCCTCGCCTGAATCTTGGCGGCATTGTTAAACCTGTCAATATAAACAAAGGTAACAACAAGGAAAAATAAAGGACAAAGTAAAAAGTAAAATAAAAATCTTTTGGATTATTCCTAAGTTCTTTGTCTAGACTCGAAGATTTAGGAATGTGCAATTGTATCATTGAGATTAAACACAAAAAGGCTAGTGTTTAATTCACTCAATGTTGGCTCTGATACCAACCTGTCACACCCCGAATTTCCACGTATTACCGGTGGGCCCGGTAGGGGAGTATCGTGACGTGGTTGGTAACACAATAGTCAAACAACACAATATTTAAATGCACAGCGGAAGCAAAGTATAGATTCATTTCAACCAAACAATATTGTAATATTAAGTATCACAAGTAGTCGAAAATAAATCCACAGGTAGATCAAAATAAAAGGAAACAATGTTCAACAGTCTACGACATCCAAGCTTGCGAGACTTATTGTGGATACTAGGAGAAAAGCCAGCCTATTACGCGTAGTACCTGCACTTAACCTTTTTGAGAAAATACGTCAGTTTACACTGGTAAATACAATCAACCGACTCATTTTGAAAAGAGTTTATGAAAAAGCATTTAAGGCACAAGGCACAAATAATATTTTATAACTTGGGATAATTATTAGAATATAATACTTGTAAAGGATTTACATGTTACTTATGCGTTCAGTAGCCCGGATCGAGCCAGGTTAAAGATCAATAGACACACCACATTATTTAAATGAGACACTGACAGGTGTACGCCTACACCTGTGTGCTAAGGTCGTGGCCATTTCGTAAAATGATGTCAGGGATATCCGGGACATGGTCATTAACCCCCCAAAGGCTTTAAGCAAACAAAACAAATTAAACGAGACATCTCAATACTTTAACCATAAAACAATTAAAGATTCAATGCCCGACCAAGCGGTATTTTATATACCGTACCCCAAGCCCGTATAGGGAAAATAAGTTAAAAGTATTTACCTGAGCAAGTATAAATCAAAATCAGCGAGTGCAAGTATCTTTTACTGGTCCTCCTAATCTGGAACGAAGGTTTATAATAACCTATTAGAATCCTAACGGGTCTTTAGTTAAGCTTAAGCTTAGACCGGTTAGTTTTAAAGATACGGTTCGTACGCACGATTTAAGCGAAGACCGGATAGAATGTGATTTAGACCCGACAAGTTTGAAGACTTGTTTAATATGGGTATATTATACACACTCTGGATTTTGAGATAAAACCGATAAGGTTTGACCCGTTTCGGCTTATTTATGTAAACTAGTTACATAAACCGAACCGAACGCGTATGAAACGTAACGGGTAATCATAAGAGTCCTAAACAGGTTTCCTAAGTTAACATGCCTTAAATATGTTGTGATATCAGTGGGATATCTTCCATTATGCCCAAAACGAGTTTAAACTCATATTAAGCCCCGTAGGGGTATTTTGGTCATTTTAAAGATTATAAAAGGGATTAATTAAACTTCTGTGATCCGGGTCTGATTTTATCAGTAAAACAACTTAACTTAACAGGTTATATCCGTTGATGTTAAGTCTTAGGTGGCAAAATGGTTTTAAACCCTTACTATGCGTTTAATACGCGTATAACGCCGTTTTAAGCGACGTACGGGTTAAAATAGGATTCTGAGTTTTCTGATCAGTTAAACAGGTTCAAAACACTTCATTTATTATTTAAAATCAGTAGCAATTGGATTGGCGTTAAAAGGATTTGTAAAACTCATTTTATGGCTTAAAAGGGCATATTCGGTATTTACCGAATTAAGGCGATAATCCTAGCTTATGATCAGTTTAAAAATAATTAAAAATCTTCAAAAAATCCCAAAATATTATATTACATCAGTGGGTAAAAGGTTTGGTGTCAAAAATTGGGTTTAGATAGGCTTTACGCTAATGACGCCGTTTAATTACTAAGAAGCGTTCTAATTACGTCATTAAGCATAACTCCTAATCTAGACCTCCAACTGATGTGAAAATTTAGGGACATGTTTTATAATCAGTAACAAAGATTATAGTACTTTCACATTTCCAAAATTCTCGTTGTATGGTCATAAGGGCATTATGGTCCATATTTAAGCACTTAACGGAAACGTCGGACACTTAAGGATTTAAGTGGTATAAACGCAGAGGGTTATACACACATGTAACTAGGTCCTAATGGAACTTTAAGGCATGTCTAAACCTATCAAAACCGGTTCAGAACCGAAGTCAAAGCAGAAAGTCAAACTATGCGCCTTTCGGCTTCGAATCGGTTCAAAACAGAAAGTTGTCGAATCAAACAAGTTTAGACAAGTCCGTACACTTATTACCAAGTTATATGAATGATAAAACAGGTTACACGCCTTCTATATCGTTAATTACGCGTTAATCAAAGTTTAGCATTTCTGTTGACTTTTTCGGACAACGTTTGACTCGACAAACGACCTAGTTAGGATTGGAATCAGTGGGTACCCTTATAAGGGTTTAATACCCATATAATTACCTACTTAACGGTACTTTTAAATCGAGATAAGACTGAGCCAATTATAAATAATCTCGAAGTCAAACCGTAGTTACGACGGTTTGACTTTTAGCTAAATAACTAAGCTAAACTCAAAACAAGAAGGTTAAACAAACTTACAAGTGACTAATGAAGGATTAAGAAGGTCTTGTGTCTGCTGTTGTGCTCCTCAAATGATCAGAAATGAATGCAAGAATGTTTGCAACCTTGTGTGACTTATATAGTGAGTCAAACTCACTTAGATTGATGCCATGCAACTCTACAATGATGTTAGATCATTCCCATGTGTCTCTAGAGGCTAGAAACCAGTATAGGAAGGCCCAAGGTATTGAAACAAGTCAATCTAAGTCGGTTACAAGGCTGAAACAGGCACCTGTCATGTTTCTGTAGCTGGTACCTGTCACGCGGCCCGCGTAAGATATTGTCAAGTCTTACGCGGCCCGCATGGACCTCAAGTTCAGGTTTTCAAATTTCTTGTTTATTGCATTTCAGCCCCCGGTCCTCCTAAACGTCGCTTTCACTTTCATTCTTGCATTTTAAACCTTTAAAATTGACATTTAGGGGCTTTAAGGCTTATACCATCTTTGTCAAGTCCTCGGGTAACTTTGTGATCACCCGAAAAGCCCTAAATTTCAATGTTGACGAATCTAACCCTCACACACGAATTTTATCATAACTTTCTCATACGGTAACGAAACTTGGTGAAATTTTTATGTGCATTCTAGTGAGCATAGTTAATCGTTACAAGGCTTCGGGTTTGCTAAAAGTTCACTCAGAGGTATATCTTAACATGTTGACACATTTAACCCCTATAGTTTGTAATCTCTCACTTTCTTTCACCATTCGCTACGTATGATCCATGATTTATTCGTTTAGGGTTATAAACACCATGTAAGGTTATTGTAAAGTATATTTATTCATTGTTGACATTTTGAACCCTCAAATTCACATAGTTTCTATGTTTGTCAACTTTAGTCCTTCAAGAACATTCTTTCACACGTTCAAACCTATGACACGTGTCAACACATTATAGGACGTAAATTTTCGAGGTGTTACATCCTCACCCCCTTAAAAGAAATCTCGACCTCGAGATTTATTGAAACAGATAAGGGTATTTTTCTTTCATCGTGGACTCAACCTCCCACGTATACTCGGGACCTCTACGGGCATCCCATTTGACCTTTACAATCGGTACATGCCTCCTTCGAAGCTTCTTAACCTGTCGATCCTCGATCGACAATGGTTTTTCCACAAATTTCAAGCTCTCATCTATATGCACATCTGTATGTGGTATGACCAGTGATTCGTCAGCGAAACACTTCTTCAGATTGCAGATGTGGAACACATTGTGAATTCCACTGAGCTCTTCAGGTAAGTTTAACTTATAGGAAACTGACCCGACACGTTTGATAACCTCGAAAGGTCCTGTATCTCGGGCTTAGCTTGCCTTTCTTACCAAACCGCATCACTCCCTTCCAGGGTGATACTTTAAGTAAGACTTTATCACCTACTTCAAAGTGAAAAGATTTACGCTTGGGATCAGCGTAGCTCTTTTGCCTATCTCGGGCAGCTTTGAGACGGTCACGAATTTGGACAATCTTGTCCGTCATTTCAAAGACTATCTCCGGTCCTGATAACTGGACATCTCCAACTTCCGCCCAACAAACGGGCGTTCTACACTTTCTACCGTATAAGGCCTCGAAAGGCGCAGCCTTAATGCTGGTGTGGTAGCTATTGTTGTAGGAGAACTCAATTAGTGGTAGGTGGTTATCCCAACTACCACCCAAATCAATCACGCATGCTCGAAGCATGTCTTCCAACGTTTGAATAGTACGCTCACTCTGGCCGTCTGTATGTGGATGGTAAGCCGTACTAAAATTCAAACGCGTGCCCAAAGATTGTTAGAAGCTTTTCCAAAAGTGTGACGTGTATCTAGTATCTCGGTCAGAGATAATAGACACAGGTATGCCATGTAAGGCTACAATCTTATCCACGTACAGTTGGGCTAACATATCGGAGCTATAAGTCTCCTTGATGGGTAAGAAATGAGCTGACTTTGTCAGTCTATCAACGATCACCCATATAGTATCATTGCCTTTCCTTGTCTTTGGCAGCTTGGTGATGAAATCCATCATCACCATCTCCCACTTCCATGTGGGAAGTTCAGGCTGTTGTAGCAAACCTGACGGCTTTTGATGTTCTGCTTTGACTTGCGCACACGTCAAACATTTAGCTACATAGGTAGCTACAGACTTCTTCAAGCCTATCCAACGACGTTGCCTTATGTTCAAGTCCTTCTGATTGAACAGATGTTGAAGGCTCTTGTGATCAGAATAGATCACACATTTTATTCCATATAAGTAGTGCCTCCAAAGTTTTAGTTCGAATACAACGGCACTCAACTCCAAGTCATGGGTGGTGTAATTCTTTTCGTGCACCTTTAACTGGTGTGAAGCATAGGCAATTACTTTGCCTTTCTGCATAAGCACACATCCCATCCCGGTGTGTGATGCATCACAATAAACTACAAACTCCTCGATTCCATCAGGCAATGTCAGTACTGGAGCATTGCTCAACTTTTGTTTCAGAATATCGAAGGATTCCTGCTGCTTAGGACCCCAGTCAAACTTAATTTTCTTACGCGTCAGCGAAGTTAGGGGTGCAGCAATCCTTGAGAAGTTTTCAATGAATCGCCTATAATATCCTGCCAAACCTAGGAAGCTACGAATTTCTGTAGGCGTCTTTGGCTCGTACCAATTCATGACAGCTTCAACTTTAGCGGGATCTACTTGGATACCACGCTCACTAACAACATGTCCAAGAAATTGGACTGCTCGAAGCCAGAATTCACACTTCGAGAACTTGGCGTAGAGCTTTTCTTTATGAAGTAGTTCCAAAATGCAGTGAAGATGCTTCTCATGGTCAGCTTGGTTCTTCGAGTAGATGAGGATATCATCAATGAAAACGATGACGAATTTATCTAAGTGCGGCTTGCAAACGCGATTCATGAGATCCATGAACGCGGCCGGTGCATTAGTGAGCCCAAAAGGCATCACTAGGAACTCGTAATGACCATAACGAGTCCTAAATGCTGTTTTGTGCACGTCTTCATCTCTAACCTTCAATTGATGGTAGCCTGACCTCAAGTCAATCTTCGAGAAGAAACTTGCCCCTTGAAGTTGATCGAATAGATCGTCGATTCTGGGCAAAGGATACCTATTATTGATAGTGACCTTATTAAGCTCGCGGTAGTCGATGCACAGACGCATCGATCCATCATTCTTCTTGACAAATAAAACTGGTGCTCCCCAAGGAGACGAACTAGGTTTGATGAAACCTTTGGCTAGTAAATCATCTAACTGCGTTCTCAATTCCTTCATCTCTGTTGGTGCCAACCTATAAGGCGCCCTTGCTACCGGTGCTGATCTAGGAATAATGTCAATTATGAATTCTACTTGTCTATCTGGTGGCAAACCAGGTAGTTCTTCAGGAAAAACACCAGGGTATTCAGAAACGACGGGGATATCCCCAATCTTGGGCTTCGGCTCATCAATAATCACTTGTGCCATGTAGATGACACAACCCTTCTTTAAACACTTAGAGTCCTTGAGCATTGACATTTTCTCAGGCAGCCCATACTGGGTATCTCCCTGTATAGTAAGTGATTCACCAGACGGAGTCTTGATCATCACTTGCTTCTTGTTACAGACAATCTGGGCCTGGTTATGAGATAACCAGCCCATACCCAAAACTATGTCGAAACCGGCTAGTTTCAAAGGAAGTAGAGACAAAGGAAAAAAGTGGTTCTTAATGGATATGAAACATCCATCTAATAAGGTTGAGGCGGTTTCTAAAGTGTCATCTGCTACTTCCACCTCATACTTCACACTTAAAGTCTTAACAGGTAATTTCAACAATTCACAAAACTTATTATCTACGAACGACTTATCAACGCCTGAATCAAATAACACTCTATTGAATAAGGTTACAATTAAGAATCGATACCCATTACCTAGGATTGATGATTTGTTTGATCAACTTCAAGGAGCTAGATATTTTTCTAAGATAGACTTACGCTCCGGATATCATCAATTGAAGGTACAAGAAGAAGACATACCTAAAACTGCTTTCAGAACTAGGCATGGTCATTACGAGTTTACAGTCATGCCCTTTGGGTTAACAAATGCACCTGCTGCATTCATGGACATGATGAATAGGATTTGTAAACCATATTTGGATAAATTTGTAATTGTTTTTATAGACGATATACTTATTTATTCCAAAAGTCAGACAGAGCATTGTGAACACCTTCATGCACTCTTAACTTTGTTAAGAAAAGAAAAGCTTTATGCCAAATTATCAAAGTGTGAATTTTGGTTAAAGGAAGTGAAATTCCTAGGACACATGGTGAATCACGAAGGTATTCACGTAGATCCTGCTAAGATAGAGGCAATTACCAATTGGAAGGTTCCACAAACAGCAATGGAAATTAGAAGTTTTATAGGTTTAGCTGGGTACTATAGACGGTTTATTAAGGATTTTTCCAAGATAGTCGTACCATTAACTAAGTTAACCTGTAAAGCAGTTAAGTTTGAATGGGGATCAAAGCAAGAAGAAGCCTTTAGAATATTAAAGCAGAAATTAACAAATGCACCAATCTTAGCCTTACCAGAAGGAACTGAAAATTTTGAAGTATATTGTGATGCTTCAAAACTAGGATATGGATGTGTGCTTATGCAACGCAAAAAGGTGATTGCATATGCTTCAAGGCAATTGAAAAAGCACGAAGAAAACTATACGACTCATGATTTAGAATTAGGAGCCGTAATTTTTGCCCTTAAGATTTGGAGACATTATCTGTATGGAAGTAAATTTACTGTTTATACAGATCATAAAAGTTTAAGATATATATTTGGGCAAAAAGAGTTAAACATGAGGCAATGGAGATTGATGGAAATCCTAAGTGACTACGACTGTGATATTCAGTATCACGAAGGAAAGGCAAATGTAGTTACAGATGCCTTAAGTCGTAAGTATTATGAGAAACAACGACAGGTTCGTGCTCTCAGATTAAATCTACAAATAGATTTAATGGAACAATTGAAGAATGTTCAAGCTACAGCAATCAAGGATGATGCTGAAGGAATGAAAGGACGAATAAAGGAATTAGAACAAGGAGCAGATGGAATTTGGAGATTCCACAAAAGTAGAATTTGGGTACCTAAGCAAGGAGACTTAAGACCTAAGATTTTAGAAGAAGCCCATAAATCTAGGTATACTATGCACCCAGGAAACAATAAGATGTACCAAGATTTAAGAAAGAACTTCTGGTGGATAGGAATGAAAAAGGATATAGCGCGATATGTTTCTAAATGTCTCACTTGTTCACAAGTTAAGGCAGAACATCAGAAACCTTCAGGGTTACTACAACAATTAGAAATGCCTATATGGAAATGGGAACTTATAACAATGGATTTTGTTACTAAGTTACCCAAAACAAGAAAAGGTAATGATGCGATTTGGGTAATTGTGGATCGATTAACCAAATCAGCTCACTTTCTACCAATGAAAGAAACCTTTAATATGGAAAGGTTGGCAAAATTATATGTAGATGAAGTTGTATCCTTACATGGAGTTCCACTCTCCATTGTTTCGGATAGGGATAGTCGTTTTACTTCTCATTTCTGGAAAAGCTTCCAGCAAGCTATGGGAACTCGACTCAATCTGAGTACTGCATATCATCCCCAAACAGACGGACAAAGTGAAAGAACGATCCAAACTCTAGAAGACATGCTCCGAGCATGTGTAATAGATTTTGGTGGAAATTGGGATGATCATTTACCATTAATTGAATTCTCCTATAACAATAGCTATCATTCAAGTATTGAAACCGCCCCATTTGAAGCACTGTACGGAAGAAAGTGCAGAACTCCAGTTTGTTGGGCAGAAATAGGAGAAAGTCAATTGTCAGGTCCTGAAATAGTGCAAGAGACGACTGATAAGATTACTCAAATCAAGGAAAGACTGAAGACGGCTCGCGATCGTCAGAAGAGTTATGCAGATAATCGGCTCAAGCCACTTAAATTCCAAGTAGGAGACAAAGTACTATTAAAAGTTTCCCCTTGGAAAGGAGTTGTTCGATTCGGTAAGAAAGGAAAGCTAAGTCCAAGGTATGTAGGACCATTTTCAGTGATCCAACGTATAGGACCAGTTGCTTATCGTTTACAACTACCAGAAGAATTAGCAGGAGTACATGATGTATTTCATGTATCCAATCTCAAGAAAAGCTTATCAGATGAATCACTGGTAGTACCTCTTCAAGATATAGAGGTAAACAAAAAGCTGAAATTTGTTGAGAAACCTCTTCAAATTGAGGATCGAAAGATCAAGTTTCTCAAACATAAACGACTAGTTTTAGTCAAAGTCAGATGGGATTCAAAGAGAGGAGCTGAATACACTTGGGAGCTGGAATCAGAAATGAAGCGAAAATATCCTCATTTATTCCATTAAATCTCGAGGACGAGATTTTTATTAAGGTGGGGAGAATGTAACAACTCTCATCAAAAGTCATATTTATTTAATTAAACTGTCCAATAGGAAACCCTAATTGAGAAGCCCAAGTGATTCTGCATAATCCCTAAAATTTTCAGAATAGTTGGAATTAGAATCAGGGCCCCTAAAAATCAAGGGGGGTAAACCCTAATTCACGATTATCATTAGAATGCGTTGTCTAAATTGAAAATTCTCGAACTATCAACTCAGCAGGCCTATACCAGTGACAAGCCTACCCTACTCTACTTTGACATCCCAGGCGACACGCGACAGGGACCATGTATTCTGTCGCGACACGCGGGAGATGTCAATTTAGGGTATAAATACAGGGGCTTGGGACTTGATTCCTGGCTTCAGTTCGACGTTAAAATTCTTTACGTACACAAAGTTAGACATTGTTTACTACAAAAACACACACTGATCACGAAGTGCTGCCGCAATTCAGGGTAATAACTCGATCGCTGCTACGATTCAATGTCCGATCGATTAAACTATCCAATGGATGTTTAAGTGCTGCCCACATTAGGGTTTATGCTTTGTCATTCGTCGTTAAATCGATGGATGTTTAAGTATCGCACTTTGTCATTCGTTGTGAAGGTTTTAATCTCGTGAGTTATCGTAAATGCTGTATTAAGTTACTAACCTAGTTTGTGTGCCTGATTATTTAAACTAGGTTATCAAGGCTAATCAGTAGGCTAAGCTCTGTTCAAAATTAAATCTGCAATGTGAGTCATTCTCTTTTTATCAAATCTATTTACAAAAGCATGTTTATTTTCAAAGTTATAATTACAGGGATTAAGTCTTTGTAATCACCAAATTACAGCCGGTATGTGGGGTTTTGTATACATTACTTGATAATCGTCACCATTGGGGCAGCCAATGGGGGATATGACCATAGTCACAGATCCGGTCGAGTGACAAATACCGTGGGTAGTTGGTTTGATATCAGAAACATTGTAATCGCTCTTAATACTGTAAATTATAACAAAAGTGTCGTTTTATTAAAAAGAATGATTCACTCAGTATTTCCCGCTGACAAAACCTTTTTCAAACATGTTTCAGGTGATCTGTTGTGATCCAGGAAAAGTGTCGAGAAGCACTACAAGCTTAAGGAAGTGGCTCAGTATAAAATAAAGAAACATGTTTTGTAAAATAAAAGATTTCTGTGTGAAATCTCAAGATTGTAAATTACCGGGTTTTATTCCGAATTGTGAAATAAAATAATCGGGAAATATTTCAGTTTTTAAAAGATCCTGAATAAACTTCCGCTATTAAATAAATACCACGGGGTTTTCTTTCCCGCGGCTCCTGAAACGGGTTAAACCGGGTCGAGGGCCGTGACATATACCCTTCGTTTGTTACACTTTGTTTGACTCGTTTGATTACCAACCATGAATGACAATTATGTGTTAGATGTTTGTTGAAAAAAAAAATTAGAAAAGAAAAAAAATAGAAAAGAAAAAAAAGAGAAAAGCAAAAAGAAAAACAAAAAACACTGTTATGTTCGTGTTGAATAAATGGGTCGAAAATAACCCAAAGTGTTAGTATTATTGTGAATAAGTTGTCATGGTTTGGTATCTTCATTTGTGTTCGCCAAATAAACATAAAAAGCCAAAAATATTTCCTTACCTTTACCCTTAACCCAAAAACCCGAAAGTCCTTTTGATATGAGTTACGTTAGTTGATACAGTGGAGGTATGATTGCTATACAAGCTTATGATTGCAGAGTAGCATATTTGGTTTTGAGTGAAATATATACTAGCACATTACACGCTAGTCTTGATTAAGCCGAGAGCAGTGACTATTGTGAGGGGCGTGTGGCATGTGTGTAGTATCATAAGCATGTTAGTTTTAGTTAGGCAAGTCTTACGTGTTTTAATTGTACATCAACTACTTGTCAGATTGTCAATCTCGATTGTGTCAGTCTATGGGACGGGTATGACTTGGGACCTTAAATTGTTAATTCGGTAAGGGATTTAGTGGTGATTTGTTAATAAGGTAAGTAATGTTTGTAATGGTTGCTTAAGGACAATCAATGTTAAGTGTGGGGATGTGATGGAGGGTGTGAAACCCGAGGGTTAACGTGCGTATTTTGTGTGAATTAGTGTCATTTAAGTGATTATGTGCTTGGAATATGTTCACTACGTGTGTTTGTGGTTTTACAGATTAAACGCGTAATACGGTGAAGTTAGAGAGTTTAGTGATGAAACGGAACGAGCAAGGATGATGATCGCGATATATTACACCGTGCGGGACTTGTTCGGGTCGAAGAGATGGCTTAGATGCGCGAGCAACATGATATAACAAAGTTTAGGGGCCGTTGGTAATTAAGTGGAAGTTGAATCATAGCCAAAAGGTTACAGAAAATGTGGAACGTAACCTATGGCTTCAACTCTTCAAGCGTAGCTTATGGTTGGGCAAAGACAAGACAAACAGAAACAATGGACCGTAACTTACGGTTAAAAACGTAAGCTACGGTGTATGCATGGCAATGCAATGAAAAGTTACGTTATTCAAGAAATAAAAAAAAAGAAATAAAAACTTAAAGCCCTATAGTGGACGGCACATGCAAGGAGGAAAGTCAACAACATCATGAATTCACTTTGGCTTGATCACGTGGCCTTGGGTGCAGCCTTCTTTCACGCAGCCCAATATCAAAAATATCGATATACATCATCAACATATTGGCGGCAGACATTAAGGGACAACAGGCAATTGGGCTTTGTTTTTGTTAAACATAAAAACACCAATCATCCATCACTTAAATGGGCCGAGATTGAAAGAAAAAAAAAGAGGGAAGTAATATATCATCATCTCGGAATGTGCAGGTTCAGGACCAACTGTGTGTGTTATGCAGCGAATATGTTGAGACGTCGGATCATTTATTCGTATCGTGTCAGCTCGCATAAATGGTCTGGCAAAACTTAGCGGCTTGGTGTGGCTTGCCGCCAATCTTTGCTTTTGGTTTGAATGATTTGCTATCCTTACATGTTTCAAGCTCAGGCTCGGAGAAAAAACGGAAAGTGTTACATGCCATTGTCTTGGTAGTGATTTGGAATATATGGAAAACGAGGAACGATGTACTTTTCAGGCAATCAAATCCAAATGTGGTAAAGATGTTGGACGAGATAAAAGCTATGGCGTACCTTTGGATAAAGAATAGATCGAAGGGGGTGTCTTTAACATGGGAGGATTGGAGCCGGTTTAAAAATTTGGTGATTAGTTGATGTAATGTAATTGTTTTTATGTTTGGTGGTTTTGGTGTAAAACTGTCGTATATTGTCGGCCGTTCAAAAAAAATATATCATCATCTCGACAGCAGAAGAAGGGGGCGGGGGCGGCTACCTCACAGGGTTTTTTCAACCATGGTTCGAGTGTGTGAAGATCAACCCAGCAAGATGAGCGGCTAGTCTTTTATGGTTTCCTCCGGATGGAGGGTTTGTGTAATTAGGTACTCTTATGTGTTTTTAATCATTGTAACTTGGTGATCTAAGCATTCGATGTTTTTCACCATGGATTTAATTGACTGATTGTAACTGGTTGCATTTATTTAAACCTTAACTTCTAAGCATTCAGTTCCCGAGAGTTCTAGTAATTGGGATATATTTGACATGGGGTTAGGGTTTGTAATTGTAATTGATAATCATTCGATAACCTCCCGTTATGTATTGACCGGAGTAATTAGTCGTTGGTTATCACAATTGGTTAATTAGATTCAACACTTATGTCTATGTAAGTGTTTCGATTAAACACATAACTGAATCTAGCTGCAAAACCTGAAATCTGGAGGAACCATTGTTTCTCTATTGATTTAAACTTCACTTTTTAGTTTGTAATTTTAGATAATCAATCAACTCACAACAAAGTTTTATCTTTTTCGTCTTAGTTAATCAACACTTAACCTTATAACACTTTCCACAATCCTCCCTTGGTTCGATACCCTACTTATTCTATACTAATAGTTTAAATAGGTTTTTGTATGTCACTAACGACAGACATCAGCCACCACAAACCCACCACCACCGAATTAACACCCAATCAGACACATTCATCACCCATTAACACCCTAATCAGACACATACACATACACACACCGAAAATCTTTGAGAGATAGGGAGATCGAAGAGAGGAGATCAGAGAGGAAGTCGGAGAGAGAAAGAGGGAAACGACAGAGATGGTGGCTAAGGTGGTTGCCGGCAGTGGCGGTGATTATTGTTGTTCAGATTTGGTTCAGCTGGTTGCCGGCAGTGGCGGTGGCTTTTGATTTGGGTGGTTGCCGGCATTTTATTATTGTTGTTGTTCAGGTGGTGGCTTTTGATTTAGGTGGTTGCCGGCTTTTGATTATTGTTGTTCAGTTGGTTGCCGGCAGTGGCGGTGGCTTTTGATTTGGGTTATGGCGGATGTGGGTTGTTTTAGGTGATGGTGGATGCGGTGGTTTTTGATTTGGTGGAGGTGATGCGGTGGTGGCTGATGGTTTATGGCAGCGGTGGTGGCTGATGGTTTATGGCAGCGGTGGGGAATTTGAAGAGATGGGGTTGGGGTTTTAGTGGGTTGAGGGTTAGAAGAAGAGTCTCCATTGTTGATGGCGGTGGTGTTATAGAGAGAGAGAAGAGAGAGAATCAGAGGTGTGTTTATTAGCACATCAAAATTAACCAAAATAATTTATTTATAATTGGTTGGATGACACGTGACACTTTTTAAATAGCACTTTTGAATTATATTAGCACATCAAAATTAACCAAAATAATTGATTTTATCAGCACATTAAATAAAAAAAGATCCAAATAAAGAATTAATTACTTGTTAGCAGTGTTATAAAGAATTCAAGATAATTGATATTATTTAGGTTATCATTTTACCATTTCTTTATAATTGGTTGGATGACACGTGACACTTTTTAAATAGTTCTTACAGTTTGTATACGAAATGTGGTTTGTATTTGATCCTCCCTAGACTTGCAAACTAAACCAAAAGATTGTAGGAGGTAAGGCTACGCGGTATGGGGACCAGCCTAGGGCCGGCGGGCTTCCGCGTCCCGTTGTCTCCAGCATGCCTCCAACGCTCAAGACGGACATGCGCTCTCTCTCTTCTTCTTCTTTATACACACAGATATATTGATGCACATCCCCACACCCTAGGTCCATCCCCTTTAGGCTATCCTCACACCTGCTTACGTGGACGCCTAGGTGCCAGTTCGAGGACTACCCTTTTTAACACTACATAGTCTTATCACTCATCTAAGTCATATGTCTTTCACTACATATTTGTAGGGGTGTTTAAAACCGGATATCCGAATTTCGGATATCTGAAATTTTCGGATACCAGATTTCACTATCCGAATCCGTATCCGAAATTCGGATATCCGAAATTTCGGATACGGATTCGGATAGTGAATCGGATATCCGAAAATCCAACTTTTTATTTAATTTTTATTTTTTTTTATTTTTTTCATATTCGGAAACGGATATTTTGGATAGTTTCGGATATCCGAATATAAGTTTTCGGATATTTTTCAGATATTTTCGGATATTTTTCAGATATTTCGGATATTTTCGGATACTTTGGATATTTTCGGATATTCGGATATCCGAAAAAAAAATGAAAATTAAATTTCGGATATTTCGGATATCCGAAATATCCGAAAATTTTGAAAATCACTATCCGAATCCGAAAAATTCAGATATCCGAAATTTCGGATATTTCGGATTCGGATATCGGATATTTCGGATCGTATTTTCGGATACGGAGAGTTTTGAACACCCCTAGTGAATGAGGTTGAACAGACTATTATTGGAGGAGATGGGGCCAGAGAGAAAGCTGCTGCTCAAGTCGAGCCCGATCACATGACCTAACCGGCACTCAACCCCATCCCATAAGCAGCAATTTCCCGCACCATCTGATCCATTGAGGTTCCATGAAGTAACCTTTGGATAAGCATGAGAATCATAGATGGATGCAGACTTGTTAATAGACACGCTCTCTTTGAATTGGAATAACAGAGAGCACTCATCAGCAAGGCTCAATGAAGAAAACTTATTGGCCAAGGCTGATTCAAGAACATGAAGTACCAGTATCAGAATAAACACTTGAACAGTTTTTGCCATGATGTTTAAAAATGAAGTTAAGTGTATGTAGATGAAGAATATATGTTCATTATATAAGCAACTTCTATTATTAGGAAAAAAACTAAAGCAAAACAAAAACATGATTCCGGTCAAAAAGTTGAAAAAAGTAACACAAAAAACGTCCCCCAACTAGCATCTATTAGTTAAGGGGCTTGGTTGAACTCATGAAAGAATTTAAGGAAGTCATTTTTTCCTATTTCTATTCCAGCCTCCAAGGCTCTTTTTCCCTATCTTGCTGGGAAAAGGTTGGGGAGCCCTTGTTTTATTCCAGAAAAAGCGGGAGCCTTGGGCGTTGATTATCGGGCGCTCAACAAGGTAACCTAACCATCAAGAACAAGCATCCACTTTGATTGCAGACGCATATCCTTTCCCGTTCGCGTCTTTTGTCTAAACTGGAATCTGTGGTGAAAGTCTATTATTAGGGAAAAAAAATAAAGCAAAACAAAAACATGATTCCGGTCAAAAAGTTGAAAAAAACAACACAAAAAACGTTTTAAACATATGTTGTACTACAGCCGACAAAATTGAAAATTTAACAAATATTTGATGTTGATGGGAAGTGACAAGAAATATACACTGATTCACGTTTTGAGTCATGCATGAAACAAATGATTCAAGAAATACTAAAACAGTTTATAAAAAAAGTAGAGTAAAATGTACGGATAGTTCCTGTGGTTTGGTAAAATTTCACCTTTAGTCCTCATCTTTTCAAAATTACATGTATGCTCCCTGTCGTTTGACAACTTGTTACTTGGATAGTCCCCGACATGAATGGAGGTTAGTTTTTAGTGTTAAGTAGCGGTGTTTAAAACCGGATATCCGAATTTCAGATATCCGAAATTTTCGGATACCAGATTTCACTATCCGAATCCGTATCCGAAATTTCGGATATACGAAATTCGGATATCCGAAATTTCGGATACGGATTCGGATAGTGAATCGGATATCCGAAAATTCAACTTTTTATTTAATTTTTATTTTTTTATTATTTTTTTCATATTCGGAAACGGATATTTTGGATAGTTTCGGATATCCGAATATAAGTTTTCGGATATTTTTCGGATATTTTTCAGATATTTCGGATATTTTCGGATACTTTGATATTTTCGGATATTCGGATATCCGAAAAAAAATGAAAATTAAATTTCGGATATTTCGGATATCCGAAAATTTTGAAAATCACTATCCGAATCCGATAATATCGGATATCCGAAAGATATCCGAATTTTTCGGATTCGGATATCGGATATTTCGGTTCGGATTTTCGGATAGTTTTGAACACCCCTACATATTTGATATATCTATGTTTTGTCATTTTAAATTATAAACATAAGTTTAACATCAAATGTCCAAAACAAATGACATGACACTAGTAGAATTAGTATATTGGTTGCCACATCAACGGAGACAACCATGAAAAATATGAGTGCCGACTTTGAATTTTCCTTATCAGCATCGATATAAACCATATACAAGATTCGCTACTCTTTGGTTTCCCCACCTCGAATGAAGTATACAAAATAAGATGATCGATATTATCCCCATCTATGATATATTATTGTTGGCAAATGCTTACACACTTGGAATTTGAATTAAAAATAACAAACTTATATAAGGTTTATTCGATATAATATAAAATTTAAAATTATGATAATTAAGCGCAACACGAGTTGCGACAAAGATCTTCCCAAGATATATGTCTCAATACGGGTAATTGCCTTAGGTTCATCTTATTTATGTTGTAACAATTCACTGGTAGTTGTCCACACACGCCACCTTTGCTCTTATCGTTTATGCTCTCAGACATCCTTGAGCGCCGATGGTTTTTCAACAATCTCAAATCAACAACACCAAACATACCCCAATGCTCCACCTTAGTCGACATTGCAACCGAAAGATCATCATTTAACTCATCTTATCGTTGATTCAAAGTTTGTAATTCTGTGAAGTATTGAAATACCTTAACTAAATAACTTGGAAACATAAGGTTATACAAAAATGCCAACAATGTTAACGTTCATACAATACACCTAAATTAGGCTAAATACACCAAATAACACAAACCGGTACGTACAAAACAAGTTTTCGGTCACTTTGATATATTAAGTAAGAAGATGGCACCAACAAACACCAAGTTTAAATAATTTAAAACATGTTTTAAAACTACTTACATTTTTTACCACTAGTTACACACATCACAACCGGGAGGCCTTAGGTTCAAACCGGTCCCTCCCGAGTAACATTTTTCTATTTTACTTGTTTATTATATGTTACATGATATTTGTCTTAAAAGAATTTGTAGTCCATTTTAAATATGTACAAATCTTATTGCCCACTTTGCAATGCAACACGACATATGAAAATAATCAAGAATTGTAGCTGTTTATAGACAGACTCATATAACATGCTTCTAATCTATCACAAAGCACATGTAATCTCAATAGTAATGTACATGATTTGTTGGTTATATCCTTATACATGGATCAAAATAAAAACCCTAATCATGTTTATTCAACCGTGAATATGATATTAGACATCAAATAGGTAAAACTTACTAGTTGGAAAAGATATCTAAGATGAGAATGATGAATCCATGACTCACGTGACGTAAAACATAGACGAAGTTGAATTTATACCGACACGTATTTGAAAGTCAATGGGGTAAAAACGTTAGGGGCCAAATGTAATCACCAAACACTGTGCTAAGTAACAACCAAACGACGAGCAAATTCGAGAAAAATGTAAAACAAAACAAACAAAAATATAAATCCTTAAAGTTTTGCACAAAAAGAAAACACAAACACAAAAGCAAAATTATAAAAAGACAAAATATATCACTATTCATTAGTATATATAATTCCTTTTTATATAATAACTAGAATTGAGACCCGCCGCAATCCGGCGGGGATTCTTTAGTTATGACTAAGTCGATCTAGGACCCGCACGTTATGTTAAACCTGTCAAACGGGGAAAATAGACGATGTAAAAACGTTCACCCACACACGCAAGTTGCGTCATGTTAACTCGCAAAATTTAGAACGAAACGTAAAAAAGTTAAACCAAAGACGCACGTTGCGATGTGTTAAGTCACAAAATTTAGAACCAAGCATAAAACGAAAAAGTTGAAAATAAAAGAAGTTGTGAGGATAGATTGCAAAAGATAAAAAGTTTTGGGTTAAAAGTAAAAAAACAAATAGTTTTGGTTTAAATGTAATTTATGAAATATTTTTAGGTGAAAAGTAAAAAAAATCAATTTTTTTAAACCCCCAAAGCCAAGGTTACGACAACCATATGCATAACCATTTTTCTTTGGAAAACCCCCAAAGCACACGCCGCGTTGCGGCGGGGTGTAAAACGGTGTCAAATAGTACTAATGTCACACAACCGTTATCGACCACCAACACTGACTCGACCTAGGATCTGCGTGTTGCGACGAACCTGTCAAACATGAAAAAATAGAGGTAAAAACATTGAACCACACATGTACGTTGCATCGTATTAACTTGCAAAATTTGAGACAAAACATAAAAAGTTAAACCACACTTGTACGTTGCGTCGTATTAACTCGAAAAATTAAGAACTATACGTAAACCGACAATTTGCCAAAGATGAAAAGTATAAGTGACAAAAGTTGTGAAGTTAAATTGCAAATAATGAAAAGTTTTGGGTTAAAGTTAAAAAAACAAATTATGTAGGGTTAAAATTGCAAAAGGTAAAAACCTTTGGGTTAAAAGTAATGAAAAGTTTGGGTTAAAGTTAAAAAAAACAAATTATATAGGGTTAAAATTGCAAAAGGTAAAAACATTTGGGTTAAAATTAAAAAATCAAGTTTTTTTTTAGAAAACTCTCAAAGCACAAGTTACAAGTGCTTATGCACAAAAAGTTTGCTTATTTAATAATAATAATAATAATAATAATAATAATAATAATAATAATAATAATAATATGTCTTTAAATGTCTTCATATCAAGTAAACGGTGGACGATATGAAGTGAGACGGTGGACATGGTAAATAGGAAGCATCAAACAATCTGTCTTTTGACATGCAAATTTGGTTAACCGTTTGTCAAGAAGTTGGTAATTATCAAACAGGTGCCTTCTAGTGGAACGATGTGATGGTTCGGTGAACGCAACCAAGTTGCTATTTGTAGTATTATATAATTTTACCATCGTAATTTCAGAATGCAATAAATCAACGTATTAAATTCTCTAGCTAATTGCGGTCATAGATTTCACTTAGACCATTCGTAATAATTAATGCCATTTAAAAGAAATTATTTTTCACGTCAGCATCATAACCAATCAACCATAACAATAATCCAGATGCTACTTTTTTTTTTCTTTTTTTTTTATCAAACTTTAACTTCTCATATTTAATTGTTGACGGAAATTACAAATTAAAAAAAAAATCCAGGATTAAGTCATTTGAATTACCACCACAAACGTGGAACATCTTTTCCAATTGTGAAGGCTATTTTTTATTTCGGCTTTAATATCCATTATTTTTTGTTTCGACTTTATCCATGCATTTTTTCAAATCTGCATTGAAGGGTTAATTGGTGATGTCTGCCATGTTCCAACTTTAATGTGTTCATGTTAGAAAACATGATGTATGTGACAACCCGTAATTTCGAGAGTCTTTCGTTGTACTAATTTCTTTGCACGCATGGTGATTTGATGTAATTTATGTGTATGCTGGATGAAGTGTTTAAGTAATTGAGAATGATTGCGAGCCTATGCAGTTCATGAACGTTATAAGTTTGCATGTCAGTACGTGTTGTGAAGTAAATGAGGTGATTGGTTTTATAATAACGTTACGGATTTTTATATGTTGGTGTGTCAAACAATCAGCCACACCATGCCTAGGGGCCGCACACCCTACTACACTCGCACCCCCCCCCCCCCCCCCCCCCCCATTGTTGTAGACTTGTATTCAGCCCAAACCAACACCCCCTTGGCCTGTTACTGTTAATGCATGGTTTAAGGTAGCCCAAACAAACTTGGAGGTTGGGCCGGCCTTTTGTGGTAATCATATTCACATGCACACATAAGGACTAGGTGCGGTTCTTATTAGTAACAATTCACAAAGTTTTAGCAAACCCTAGTTTCTTCACCTTGAATGGCGACATCTCCCTCTTCCTTCCTGCTTGAAGTTGGCGGCAATTCACCTTCACCAAGGCATCATCTCTCCTTCGTTCCTGCCTATCATCTAAACTCCTTGGTTAGTGGGATTCTATCTTTAAATTGTTTGACCCTTGTTAAATGGTTAAATATTTGCATGGTAGGTTGTGAGCACGTGTTCCACAATTAATAAAAGTAATAAATAAGGATCTCTTGGTGATGAATTAATATGGTAGGATGCTGATGATTAGAATATTAGAATAAGCATGATGACGTTGTTAATAGTCCTTGAATTAAATTTGCTAATTGATCGAGATGTTAGTCCATGATGAGAATGATGATGTTAACTATAGACCGATGACTAGGGATTAATTAAAAGGATGATATGTCTGATAGTTAGAGTATTATGTAAGGTGCTAGATGATTGAATATGCATAATATATGATTTGAGTGTGTCCCTGTCATGCAAGTTCTTGAAGAGGTGTTTTAATGGAAGTGTACAACCCTATGAGCATAGTGTACAACCCACCTTAATATATATTCATGATTTGAAATCTGCAATATTGAATGTGTTTGTCCTATTCGGTGAGTTTAAATAAAAAGGTGATGATTGTGTTAATAAACCATACACTTCTTTCAAACCTTGTTGCACACTGATGCATATATTTTTTTTTGAACGGTGGGATGACTCAATAAGTCGTATTGGTCATATCTTAAATGTTAATTCATGAATATTGAACTGTACACCATTTCATTGACCCCACACTTGTGATTATTGGACTGATAGACCCTACACTCTATGTTATGACGCACACTAGGGCATCATGATGTCCAGGCCGCACACTGGTATTTGGGCCACTAACTAATTGGGTTGCACGCTACAGACTAGTTGAACGACTAATTGTATTTAATGTGCGGATATGTATATGCAATGATGATATAAATATGTGCTTTGGTGCTACGTGTTAAATACATGAATGTGTGATGTTAATTGAATGCGAACCTAACTAGTTATGATAACGAAAATAGGATTTGGTTGACCAACTGTAAACAAGCAATTAATCTTACCGAGCAAACCAAAGGTAAGTTCACTGCTTTTCTCAAGCATGCATCCCGGGGAGGATATCGGGTAACGTTCCGGGGAGGAACGCGTGTTTATCGGGATGTTTGTTATTGTACTCAGTATCTATCTCGTAAGACCCCTTACATCTACCGACAGTTGCCGAGGAGGCAACGAGGTTATTAGTTGATAGCGCTATTAGGTTTGGCACCCTCACACCGTACCGGGGAGGACGGTCGTGAACTAATTTCCTTAAAGCATGACCAATGTTTTGATAGAGACATTGGGGTTGGGTAATCACATATCTTGTATCTATTCGGTAATCGAGTAATAACAACATCAAAACAACGAAACATCAAATCAACAAATCATCAAATCAAACTGTTGAACTGTTTTATACACACAACGGGTAACTAAACACGTTAACAAAACTTTGAACTCACCAGCGTCGTCTGACACACTTGTCTGCATGCTTGCAGGTCTATAGAGTCATAGCATTGGAACTTGCTGTCTGGAAGGCTGGAGTGGTCATGGGTCGGGACACACGGATTCACAATACACGTTTATTGATTTACGTAAGCGTGGTTTATGAAACACTTTACAATGAGTTATGCTTCCGCTGTATTCTATGAATTAAATGTAATGTTTTGTAACACTTTATGTCAACGAAAGAAAGTTTTATTTAAACATCTTTATGAGTTCAATGTGATTGGTGGCTAAGATCCTGGTACGTCACACGTCCCGCGGTGTTTCCGCAAGTGGTATTTTGGGGGTGTGACAGTTTGGTATCAGAGCCACTGGTTATAGTGAACTTGGTTTTAAAACATTTTTATAAAACCAGACTATAACCAAACAGTTCCGAAATCGACCATGACACTCAGCTCCAGACTGCAAGGTTCGTTTCTCGTTTACTATTGCATAATATATCTAGCGTACCCTTATGTATGACATTTACACGTGAATGCACACTTGGCACTACAGTATGAGTTTCTATGTTACCAACCCATGTTATGTGTTTTAAGAGTGTGACTCTTCTTGAACTTTCATGATCTATGTTGTGGTGTCGTATGTCTTATTGCTCGAATTCGGGGAACCTTTTAACATGAATTGAGAGGAGCTGAGATAAACATGCAAATTGGATTATTATTATGGGTGCACACATAATAATAATGTGGGGTGCATGTGAGTCCCAGTGAAACTTGACGAGTGCAAAAGGGGTTCCGCTCTGTTAGATGACGTTGTGTTAGAACTCAGTAATCTGTGGAGATCATAGTAATGCTTGTCTCCTACTTGAACATGTTCTTTTCATTCCTCTCTGAATCCTTTCGAACCTCGATGCTATCGAGTAGTACCTGAACACCCATCTGAATGCCTAGCGAACTGTGTAGAATGTTAGGTGCTTGTACGAACATCCTTGAGTTGGATGTTGCAACGACAACGATTGGTCTATACCTTTCTCACTTTTATTCGTTTGCTGGAACTTAACGTATTGACGTCTTAAATCCCGAAGTGCGATCACTTCAGCAACACCCTCGCGACATACCGTGTATTACTCAGTCAACTTGCAAGAACGATGGACAAGTAGGTAAACGTAGTACCTTACCGACTTCAGCATTTGAAAGACCCTAGTTACCGGCAACGAACAATCACGATTTGACTCCAATCGAATCCTTAACCCCAGCCAGCGACTCATGGGAGTCGACTCTTACGAACCAATCGGGACAAAATCGATGACGATTGACTGTGGAGCGGAATGTGTAACCGCCCACACCATGAGTAGTGCCTTAGGACGTGGCACGAAATGTGAAAAGATGGACCCTGTTGTTGAAAGATCGTAGGGCCCCGTTGTAAGCAACGACAGTAGAGCCAACGGTCACGGCAACATCAAGGAACTCGTAATCATAGCTTACAGTATGGAAACGAAGTTGACCTCGACAAGGATTGACTGTGTTAAGTCAAAGTGCCAACATCCAAGGGAACAAAGACGGTACTAGGAATTCTCGCAACGAAAACAACAACACTAGAAATGATGCTTACGGAAGGGTATTTAGGATTGGCGTAGGTGACCCCAGGCATAATAGCAGCATGGTAACTGGTATAAGTAGCCTTGTTTTAGTCAACCCTGATGCCTCTTGAAACCGAACCTGTGGTGGAAGCAACTGATGACAAGTCAAATGGAACCTCATATGTTCGTTGGGATGTAAACTCGACCTTGTGGGACAAGTGTTCGACGTCAACCTTCTTTCTGTTATCCTCGATAATTTGATGCAGTAGTTAGTATGTATTGGTTATCCATACATCGCGCAGATGTACCCTGCGAGAAGAAGGCTTTGTGTACCCCTCTCCCTAGTGGAGAATCGTCATCTGTTCCGAAGTACCAGAGTTGTGTAAAGGTTAGCATCAATACTGCAATGAAAGCCCAGAAGTGTCTACGGGGGGGATTACCCCGCTGTGTTAGCAACCGTTTCTGATTGTCAGGCTAAGGAAAATAGGATCGGGGATCCACCAATTGTTCGTGACTCCCCTAGGTGTGCTACTCGAGGAACTTTTAGGTTTACATTCGCAACTGTTAGTCAGAATCTCAGTTGATCTCACGACAGAGGCAGCTCTGAATACTCGTACATTGTACCATCTTGCGCAGGAGGGTTGCAAGAACTGTTTAATCAACTATAGGAAATACTGGACAGGAGTTTGTCAGACCTAGCTTTTCGCTTTGGGGAGCCCCAGTTATATCCGTGAAGATAAGCCTTTTCGTATGTGTACTGATTGTCCAGAACCTAACAAGGAGACAGTTAAGAACCGTTTGCCTCGATCATGTATTGCCAACCTGTCTACCAGTGCGAGGGTTAAGCTTCCATTCGAGGAATGACTAACAAATGAACTATCATCAGATGGGAGTCCAGAGGGGAGAATGTTCCTACAACGGCATATCAGACGCAGGGCGGCCATTGCGACGTTGTAATCCAAAACCTCTGGGCTAATCATCACACCGGCAGCTGCATGGATCACATTAATCGACTATACTTATTGACAACGTGTTGAATCATTTCCAGGAGGAAGGAACATCATAGAGGACATCTGTATCGTATTTTAGGGCTCCTGAGGGAGGAGCCATTACGTGCGAAGTCTTGTTTAGTGTAACATCTAGATTCGAGAGATGCATTTGATAATGTAACCACGAAGTGGGAATACACGTGGATCTTACTAGGATCCATTTTGCTAGAAACTGATCGACACCAAGGATTCCTTCGGGGATGCAGTGATTTCTTGGTTTCGCTGGATACTATCGTAGATTCATCACAGGATTTTCGAAGATTGCGCAGCCTTAACCTCTTTAGCACAGCGGGGAGCTGTGAACTCATGGGAACCAAAATAGGAGGACGTCTTCTCAGCTTCTGAAACTCAACTCTACAATGCACTGAGTATTGTCTTTACCTGAGGGTTTGGGCGATCTAGTAGTATACTATGATGGTTCGAATCAGAGTCCTAGTTACACAGCGATGCAACACGAGAAGGAGATGGCTTATGTGGTGGATTAACAAGAAGAGTTGCACGACTCACAACCTGGGGTGGAAGCCACGATCTTAGATTTGAGCTGGAGGCATTACTTGGACGGTACCGAATGCACTACTTAGACCGATCACAAGGGCCTCCCGTGTACCCTTGTTTCAAGAGAGCTAAACATGTGATGGCAGCGTTGGACGGAACTTTTGAATGAAAACGACCATGAAACATGGACGTGCTCGAGCTTTGCAGCCTGCTACCGACTCTAACATACCTGATCAGACTCGCCTTGTTCAAACTGAAGGACTAAAGGAAGAGAGTTCTCAAGATTGACCCATGCGAGGCATGGGGAAGCAACCTTTGGCAGGTCGGACGATATTTGCTACTTCGTGGAACGAATATGGACCTCACTATGCAGCAACCTTAGGGAACTGGTGCAGGCGGAGCACACGGGTCTTGATATCATATTCATCTGAGTTTTGATAGGATGTATTAAAACCTGAAGACCATGTACGGGTGACCGGGCCTGAAGGCCCACATAGCCACGCGTGGGAACGATGTTTGACATGTGGGAAAGTCAAGGTGGGATATTAGCAACCAGAAACACATGTATGAAAATGAGGACAGACTGCCATGGATTGTGTCGCTAGTCTACTTACAACTCGAAACGGAAACAATATCACCTGAGTGATCGATGATTGTCCCACGTAACCAGCACACTCTCTTGCAATCAAGGAAACTGACGAGTCTTCACAAGCTGCGAATGTTCCTCTGAGAGAGGCGGTCTTAGGCACGAGGTGCCAACTCCCGTTACATCTGGTTTTGATCTATACTTGATTTACGACGGGCACTACACAACACTCTTGGCACATATCTAGACTTGGGAATTACTTGTCACAATAGGGCAAATGGACAAAGTAAATGGACCATCCTGACACTCGAAGACATGCTGTGAGCATGTGTGTGATAGACTTCAGTAAACTGGAAGGACACTTATCTTTGGTTGAGTTCTGCCGCAGCAGTTACCATTGTATGGACGATAATGCCGATCTCCTTGTTGGATTAAGATGGGTGACAACCTAACCACAGGTCCAGGACTTGTACTCGAAACTCTTGGGAAGATTGCTCTTATCGGAAATCGTTTGGCAGCAACGAGTGATCCCCAGGAAAGTTGATAAGCTTAGGAAACACTGGGAGTTCGCGGTAGGCGATCGTATCATGTTGAAAATCTCACCCTGAGAGGGTGTGGTACGCTTGGGAAGCGTGGCAAGCTTAACTAACGTTACGATGCGTTATTCAGAATTTTGGAAAGAATCGGTCACGTCGCCTACAAACTCGAGTTACCCAACGAATTGGGTAACAATCACGATGTCATTTATGTCACGAACCTAAAGAAGTGTTTGCCCGATGAAACACTTGTGATACCTTTGCTAGAGCCTAAGGTTAACGACAAGTTGCGGTTGTCAAGGAATCCACTGAAAACATGGACCAGGAAGCCAAGGTCCATAAGCATAACCGAATCCCAACCCTGAGGGTTCGTTGGAACTCAAGACGTGGGCCGGAGTTCACGTGGGAACGCGAGGATCAGGTGAGGCTCAAGTACCCTCAATTGTTCAAACTACGGAATCAAATTTTGATGTGACTGGTGAATTTCGGGACGAAATTTCCTTTCAAGTTGGGGATGATGTGGCAACCGAGGGAAATCCACAATCATCTTGAACTACCATTTCATTTCTCTGTTATCACTTATCAAATTTCGGGACGAAATTTCCTTTAAGTTGGGGATGATGTGACAACTCGTAATTTCGAGAGTCTTTCGTTGTACTAATTTCTTTGCACGCATGGTGATTTGATGTAATTTATGTGTATGCTGGATGAAGTGTTTAAGTAATTGAGAATGATTGCGAGCCTATGCAGTTCATGAACGTTATAAGTTTGCATGTCAGTACGTGTTGTGAAGTAAATGAGGTGATTGGTTTTATAATAACGTTACGGATTTTTATATGTTGGTGTGTCAAACAATCAGCCACACCATGCCTAGGGGCCGCACACCCTACTACACTCGCACCCCCCCCCCCCATTGTTGTAGACTTGTATTCAGCCCAAACCAACACCCCCTTGGCCTGTTACTGTTAATGCATGGTTTAAGGTAGCCCAAACAAACTTGGAGGTTGGGCCGGCCTTTTGTGGTAATCATATTCACATGCACACATAAGGACTAGGTGCGGTTCTTATTAGTAATAATTCACAAAGTTTTAGCAAACCCTAGTTTCTTCACCTTGAATGGCGACATCTCCCTCTTCCTTCCTGCTTGAAGTTGGCGGCAATTCACCTTCACCAAGGCATCATCTCTCCTTCGTTCCTGCCTATCATCTAAACTCCTTGGTTAGTGGGATTCTATCTTTAAATTGTTTGACCCTTGTTTTTTTTTTTTTTTTTTGAACGGCCAACAAACTCAATCCCGAGCACTCTCGGGGCACCCACTGGCCAAACGGAGTACTCCGAGAGTAACCCGAGTCCACCACCAATTCCGGGGAAAACCCGGTAACCCACCCGCCCGTAGGCACGACGGTGAAATTACCGGTAAAACCCGTTTGGCTCAAGGATCCAACCCAGGTTTCCCTGGGTCTCCTATCATTGCCCACCAGTGCCTCACTCTGCACCAAGTGGGAGTCGAACCTGCATCTCTCAAGAGAAATGCAAGCCCTCCACCACTTGATCTAGAGATCATTGGCTTGTTTGACCTTTGTTAAATTGTGGAACACGTGCTCACAACCTACCATGCGAATATTTAACCATTTAACAAGATATTTAACCATTTGACCCTTGTTAAATGGTTAAATATTCGCATGGTAGGTTGTGAGCACGTGTTCCACAATTAATAAAAGTAATAAATAAGGATCTCTTGGTGATGAATTAATATGGTAGGATGCTGATGATTAGAATATTAGAATAAGCATGATGACGTTGTTAATAGTCCTTGAATTAAATTTGCTAATTGATCGAGATGTTAGTCCATGATGAGAATGATGATGTTAACTATAGACCGATGACTAGGGATTAATTAAAAGGATGATATGTCTGATAGTTAGAGTATTATGTAAGGTGCTAGATGATTGAATATGCATAATATATGATTTGAGTGTGTCCCTGTCATGCAAGTTCTTGAAGAGGTGTTTTAATGGAAGTGTACAACCCTATGAGCATAGTGTACAACCCACCTTAATATATATTCATGATTTGAAATCTGCAATATTGAATGTGTTTGTCCTATTCGGTGAGTTTAAATAAAAAGGTGATGATTGTGTTAATAAACCATACACTTCTTTCAAACCTTGTTGCACACTGATGCATATATTTTTTTTTTGAACGGTGGGATGACTCAATAAGTCGTATTGGTCATATCTTAAATGTTAATTCATGAATATTGAACTGTACACCATTTCATTGACCCCACACTTGTGATTATTGGACTGATAGACCGTACACTCTATGTTATGACGCACACTAGGGCATCATGATGTCCAGGCCGCACACTGGTATTTGGGCCACTAACTAATTGGGTTGCACGCTACAGACTAGTTGAACGACTAATTGTATTTAATGTGCGGATATGTATATGCAATGATGATATAAATATGTGCTTTGGTGCTACGTGTTAAATACATGAATGCGTGATGTTAATTGAATGCGAACCTAACTAGTTATGATAACGAAAATAGGATTTGGTTGACCAACTGTAAACAAGCAATTAATCTTACCGAGCAAACCAAAGGTGAGTTCACTGCTTTTCTCAAGCATGCATCCCGGGGAGGGATATCGGGTAACGTTCCGGGGAGGAACGCGTGTTTATCGGGATGTTTGTTATTGTACTCAGTATCTATCTCGTAAGACCCCTTACATCTACCGACAGTTGCCAAGGAGGCAACAAGGTTATTAGTTGATAGCGCTATTAGGTTTGGCACCCTCACACCGTACCGGGGAGGACGGTCGTGAACTAATTTCCTTAAAGCATGACCAATGTTTTGATAGAGACATTGGGGTTGGGCAATCACATATCTTGTAGCTATTCGGTAATCGAGTAATAACAACATCAAAACAACGAAACATCAAATCAACAAATCATTAAATCAAACTGTTGAACTGTTTTATACACACAACGGGTAACTAAACACATTAACAAAACTTTGAACTCACCAGCGTCGTCTGACACACTTGTCTGCATGCTTGCAGGTCTATAGAGTCATAGCATTGGAACTTGCTGTCTGGAAGGCTGGAGTGGTCATGGGTCGGGACACACGGATTCACAATACAAGTTTATTGATTTACGTACGCGTGGTTTATGAAACACTTTACAATGAGTTATGCTTCCGCTGTATTCTATGAATTAAATGTAATGTTTTGTAACACTTTATGTCAACGAAAGAAAGTTTTATTTAAACATCTTTATGAGTTCAATGTGATTGGTGGCTAAGATCCTGGTACGTCACACGTCTCGCGGTGTTTCCGCAAGTGGTATTTTGGGGGTGTGACAATGTAAATTTATCGTATTGTGTTTAAACAAATATTTCTTGATGATATGTTGACATTTAAGATTATGCTATGTTCTATAACATGTTACTATGACATTTAACTGTTTTTTTTTTTTTTTTTACTTCAAATCAAATACACTTTGTTTTTTTAACATAGTTGTTTAATCCATTTTACAATTTACTCTAGAACATTATATTACAATTCGTGATCTGAAGTATAAATGATCAAAGGTTTTCCTAAATAGTGTTTTGGTTATGCTCAAATGACCTGATTTTTTCATGTTACATTAAAATTGTGTTCACACATCTCATTACCAGGGGCGGATTTACTCTCAGTTAGGGGGTTCCCAGGAACCCGTTCGGTTCGTAATTTATAGTGTTAAGTAACATACAAAATTCTGAAGGAACCCCTTAATATTTTGTTGGGGAACTTATAAACAAATGATTTAGCTGGTCCACTGGTAAGTCTGCGCACTTATTAAACCTGAGGTAGTGAGTTCGAGTATGCTCTAATTTGTTTTTCTGAAGGAACCCCTTAATATTTTGTTGCAGTTTTTTTTAATTCAAAAAACAAATTAGATCTAGAGTTTAACCACTTAATCTGTTGTACCTTATATAATTAATAATTATTGTGATTGATTAATTAACCCATCAAGTTTGATGTAGTTTGTAATGAAGTTTAATTTGATGTATGTTTATAATGAAATTTAATTTGATGCATTTGCTACACGGAAAGAGAGTTCTTACAACAAGTTTCGATCAATGAATGACACATTTTCAAAAGATGAAACCTTGAAGGAGCAATTGTAGGTATGTTTTTTTTTAATCCTTAAAGACCATCTTATTTATGTTACATGTTTTTTAAATTTATCATGACGATGTTTTTTTCATTATTGTATCGTATTTTTATTATGTGATAAATCTTACCCGACCCGAACCGTCAAACCGACCGGTATTTTTTTGTGTTCGGACATATGATTTTGGAACACTTAAAAAAGTGAACCCCTTGGCAAAAATTCCTGGATCCGCCACTGACGATTATCGTTATTTTGTTTATTCGCTCATTTCGGATTTAGTCAATACTATTTGCTTTGTTCATAGTATATTTTCAGTTCAAGAGGAGTTAGCGAAAGATGGAGTAATAGAGATGCATACATATTCCTCATATGCGGTGAGGTTTCCATTGTTGGAAGTTTAGTGTGAATGAAAGTCTCAAGTTGGTAATTCACCTTGTCCCACATCGGTGTGGGAGTGAAAAGATAGGCTATTTATAAGGTGAAACCTTAATGAAGCCTTTGAAGTCTTATGACATGTTTTACCACAAGTCCTACCCGCGCGCACGCAGGGGGGGTGCAAAAAAAATGGAACCGGATTTAGTTGAACTCGTGTACGCCCGCATGTCCTGCGGACACGAATGCAGTTTCGAAAACCCGGGTCCGCGTGGAGCAGTTTTTTTTGCACTCGTGACTTTCTATTTTGTAACTGATTTATGTTTTGAAAATGAATGAGGATCATTATTTCAATTTTCAAACTGACTATCAGTTTCGTAACTGATACTCTAATGACCATTATTTGGTCTTTAATTTGCTGATTTCGGTTTTGGTTCTAGCACTATAAATCGAAGGCAAAGCTGATCAGTTGAGACACACAGAAAAACAACTTCTCTTCTCTCTATCTCAGTTCTCTGCAACACAGCTTCTTGTTCTTTTCAGGCAAATGCTCAAGTCCGGCAGTGCGCGGTGCTGCTTCAAACCGGCGTACCCTGGGAACAGACGACGGATCTGTTTAAGGGAATTGTGTTAAACACAAGCCCGGTTCATACGATTACTATTTCTTTTCTTCATCTAATTGCAACTTTTTCTAAACCACTGTTCTGATCAGTGGTTCTGTTCAACTTGCCACTGTTTCAACCAGACAGTGGTTGATCAGTGGTTAGACTGATCAGTGCTTAAACTAATCAGTAGTTAAGCTCATCAGTGGTTAGACTGATCAGTGCTTAAACTGATCAGTAGTTAAGCTCATCAGTAGTTAGACTGATCAGTGCTTAAACTGATCAGTAGTTTAACAAACTGATCAGTGGTTTCTAATCAGTGGATTTCAAACAGTGGTTATTTTCTAACAAACTTAAACAGATTATATTTACTGATTGTTCTTGTTCTTTTCAGAATGGAATCCCAGCCGATGACTACTGATGTTTCTGATGTCATGACCAGTGTTGTTTCTGCGGTCATGACTTCCGCTGTTACCGTCACTACCGGTCTGGTGACACCACTGCCTAATGCAGTGTCGCATGCTGAGAAACCAGAGAAATTCAGTGGTGTGAATTTCAAACAGTGGCAGCAAAAGATGTTCTTTTATCTGACCACGTTGAATCTGGCAAGGTTCCTGACTGAACCTAAACCCCATGTTGATGAAGGGGATTTGAATACTCAAACTGTGAGCGCGATGCATGCTTGGAATCATTCGGATTTCTTGTGCCGCAATTTTATTTTGAATGGTTTGGTGGACACATTGTATAATGTGTATTGCAAAGCCAAGACTGCCAAAGAATTATGGGAGTCGTTGGATCGCAAATACAAAACAGAAGATGCGGGCACTAAGAAATTCGTGGTGGCAAAGTTCTTGGACTTTAAAATGATAGATGCAAAAACTGTCATGAGTCAAGTTCAAGAATTGCAAGTTATTCTTCATGATATTCATGCGGAAGGAATGGTCCTCAGCGAGACATTCCAAGTTGCGGCAATGATTGAAAAACTGCCACCAAGTTGGGTTGATTTCAAGAACTATCTCAAGCATAAGCGAAAGGAGATGACCATTGAAGATCTTGTTGTTCGTCTTCGGATTGAAGAAGATAACAAAGTGGCCCTAAAAAAGGTTGATGGTCCTGAAACTGTGAAGGCCAATCTTGTTGAACATGGGCAATCTTCGAAGGGAAAAAACAGTGGAAAGGGCGGGAAGAAAAGTCATGGGAAACGCTCCAACCTTGGTCCTAAGGGGGGAGTTGGGAAAAAGAAGTTCCTTGGAACTTGTTACAATTGTCAAAAGCAAGGCCACAGGGCTAGCGAATGCAAGCTTCCCAAGAAGAAGGAAAATGCTCAACAAGTGAACATGGTAGATGAAGTCGATAAGCTTGTTGCCATGGTCACGGACCTCTCGATTTTGGTCACGGAAGTGAACATAGTTGGGCAAAATAACAAGGATTGGTGGGTCGATACGGGGGCTACTCGACATGTGTGCTTTGACAAAAGCCTTTTCAACACCTTCAAGGAGGTGACTAATGGAGAAAAGGTTTTCATGGGAAATTCTGCCACGGCGGAAATAAAAGGCGAGGGTAATGTTGTTTTGAAGATGACGTCTGGAAAAGAACTCACATTGTCCAATGTGTTGTATGTTCCAGAAATTCGTAAGAACCTTGTTTCGGGGTGGCAATTGAACAAGTTTGGGTTCAAAATGGTGATTGAGTCGGATAAGGTCGTGTTGACCAAAAATGGTGTGTATGTTGGTAAGGGCTATGCCCTAAATGGAATGTTTAAACTCAATGTAATTGTCGTGAATGCAATGAAAGAAAACGCTACTAGTTCTACTTACTTGATTGAGTCTTCTAATTTATGGCATGGTAGACTAGGTCACGTAAATTATAATTCCATTCGTCGTTTAATCAAACTTGATTGCATACCAACATTCGATATCGACTCAATTAATAAATGTGAAACTTGCGTAGAAGCAAAACAAACGAAATCATCATTCAAAAAGGTGGAACGAATCACCGAACCCCTCGAGATGATCCACACTGATGTGTGTGATCTAAAAGCAATTCCTACTCGTGGTGGGAACAAGTACTTCATCACGTTCATTGATGATAGTACAAGGTATTGCTATGTGTACTTACTTAAGAGTAAGGACGAGGCTATTGACAAGTTTATCTTGTTCAAAGCCGAAGTTGAGAATCAACTAAATCGGAAAATCAAAATTGTAAGGAGCGACCGAGGAGGTGAATATGTTTCACCTTTTATTGACGTATGTACAAAAAGTGTCATCATCCATGAACTCACAGCTCCTTACTCCCCTCAATCAAATGGCATAGCGGAACGGAAAAATCGTACCTTGAAAGAAATGATGAATGCCATGATGATAAGCTCCGGTGTAAACCAAAACATGTGGGGGGATGCAATCTTATCGGCAAATTATGTGTTGAACATGATACCCAATAAGAAAAAGGATGTAACGCCTTACGAATTATGGACGGGAAAGAAAGCACCATATAAATCCTTGAAAGTGTGGGGGTGTCTAGCTAAGGTGGTGGTCACACCACCTAAGCGGCTACTAATAGGTCCCAAAATGGTGGATTGTGTATTTATAGGATACACCCGTCCTTATGGTCCTTATCGTTTTATTGTGCATGATTCCAAGAACCCTGGAATATGCAAAGGCACCATAATCGAATCTAAGGATACATCATGGTTTGAACATGTGTTCCCATGCTTAGATAAAAGTGAACCGAGTTCTTCTAGACCGGTTGAGAAAATTGTTCCCGAGGATGAAGTTGAAAACAATGAACCTCGAGAACAATCTACGACTGAGGAAGTTGAAACCAGGAAAAGTAAACGACAAAGGACTGAAAAATCCTTTGGACCTGAGTTTCTTACCTATATGGTAGAAGATGAACCTCAAACGTACCAACAAGCGGTACATTCCTCAGAAGGACCTCAGTGGAGGGAGGCAATCAAAAGTGAGATAGACTCTATCTTACAGAACCATACCTGGGAACTAGTGGATCTTCCTCAAGGATGTAAACCACTAGGATATCGATGGATCTTCAAGAAAAAGATGAAACCAGATGGAACCATCGATAAGTACAAAGCAAGGTTGGTGATCAAAGGATATAAACAGCGAGAAGGTTTAGACTACTTTGATATATATTCGCCAGTTACGCGAATAACATCCATCAGGTTGGTGCTTGCCATTGCCGCCATTAGAAATTTGGAAGTTCACCAAATGGATGTGAAAACAGCTTTCTTGAATGGAATTCTAGAGGAAGAAATCTACATGGAGCAACCCGAAGGCTTCACAGCTATTGGGCAAGAAAAGAAAGTGTGTAAACTTGTGAAATCCCTGTATGGATTGAAACAAGCTCCAAAACAATGGCATCAAAAGTTTGATCATGTCATGCTTGATGCTGGGTTCAAAATCAATGAATGTGACAAGTGTGTGTACGTGAAGGACACATCTGATGGATATGTCATTTTGTGTCTATATGTAGATGATATGCTCATTGCTGGAAGTGATGACAAAATCATAAAATCTACAAAGAACATGCTAAAAGCAAGATTTGACATGAAAGACATGGGTCTTGCGGATGTGATTTTGGGGGTCAAAATCACACGAACCCAAAGTGGACTCGTTTTAAGTCAATCCCACTATGTGGACAAAATTCTTGAGAAGTTCAATGCAAATGACTCTAATTGTCACACCCTGGCTTTGCGGAAGCGTGGTTAATTTGGTGTGACTTCTTAATACCATAGCTTAACCATAACAAAGCTATATGAAATAAAACCATGCAAGATCATCCATTTAATTAAGTTTTGAAAACCAAATACAACCACATTGTCTTAACAATCACAAACATCAACATGACATAAACACAGTTTAAGGATTGTGACTTGTCCAGGAAAGAGTCACATTCCCCAAACCCGGATGACCTCGTAACTAGTGCAGCGGGAAAACGTGTCATACCGCGCCAGATCCTTTAATTCCCTGAAATACATGTAAGTTGAAAAATCAACAATAATGTTGAGCGAGTTCATGTGTTTAGTATGTGCGCGCGAATAACCCTTTGTAATCATTGCAAGTATGAATGTTTTGTAAACTCTGGTATGAAAGCAAATAAGGAAACATATCAGTTATTGTGTATCCACATGGTCCAACCTGCGGGAGCATGGGAGGGGATAGGACAAGGTCACCACATGGTCCAACCTGCGGGCGCATGGGTGGTGTTACGACAAGGTCACCACATGGTCCAACCTGCGGGCGCATGGGTGGTGTTAAGACGGGGTCACCACATGGTCCAACCTGCGGGCGCATGGGTGGTGTTAAGACAAGGTCACCACATGGTCCAACCTGCGGGCGCATGGGTGGTGTTTGTTATGCTCAAATAGGCCTATCACTCGTATCCCTCGATCGCACTACGAGGACTAATGTTCTTAAGGTTTCACCTACCCAATCACATAACCTAACAGTTCCTTCCTTAGCTGACCATACCATGTAAGAAACATTCGTAATCATAGTAACATGTATTTCACCCCCGCAGTTAAAAACTGAAAACAGTTAAGAGAAAAGGGGGACATGAACTCACAGTGGTGCGTCTCTACCAAGTATGCCTCCAAATCGATCAGCTGTATGACGACCTACACGTGCTAACTCTATTAGACGGACGGCCGTGCCTTAGCTTTATGGTTTAAGTTTTTGGGAAATAGTTAGGCAACTATTTCGTGTTTACATTCTGTATACTTGGTAGTTATTTTCCTTCCCAAGGATGGGGGATTTAATACATGTGTTTTCGTAACATTCATATTTCACTATTAAGTCTCACTTAATATATTTTATTTCCGACTCCAAAATATAAATATTCTTCTCAAAAATATTATATTTTCGTACATGTGATTTCCCCAAATAATACTTAGTAATATTATTTTTACTCTAAAAATAATATTTATGTCGTTCACAAAATAATCATAAACACTTATACAAGTGATGTTGTGAAAAAAAATATATACTAAATATATTTATGTATCACGTTTTATTTTGTGAAAATCCCACCTCCGATGTTTTGTAAATATAGTCGTGGCGAAACTTATATTTTGAAAACAAGTCAAAATGTATTTCTAACACTTATAGTGAAAATATTTCTAAGTGTTAGGTTTTTGGAAAAATTTCGCCAGAGTTTCCTCTGTAACTGGAGGTGGCCACGCTTTCAAGCGTATCATTTTCTTTTATAAATCAACCAACAATTTTCTCAATCAACCAAAACAACGTTCAAATCACAAACTAGTCAAAATATGTCTATAATCGCATAAATTTCATGAACTTGTGATTTATCCAAACTGTGAAGTAAATCTCATTACTTTTAGTGGACCTTTATATAAAATAATCCGATTCTGTGAAAACCTCGTTTTTATGGAAGTTCCGTCTTTACCACTTCTCGTCAACTTTTACAAAAATAGTTATTTTGTCGAAACTTTGTGTTACACAAGTGTTTACACACTTGTGTGTTCTAAAAACCATTCTTGTCAGTGTAAGATCCATTTTTAGAAAGCATGATTTCTTTAACGCTTGGTCCTTTGAAAATACCACTTGCAGATACATAGATCCGCTAGTTTTAAACACTATTCCACAAGTAAAACATTTTTACACAAGTTCATGACTCGTGTGTGGTAGAGTTTCACCCTTTAACCCTTGTTCTATTCAAAACAACCATATGTCATGATTCGTGATCATGACCAAACCGGGTTAAGTGGTGATCCGAGCTACCACAACATAGATCGGGTCTAAATAATCACAAATTTCAATTACTACAACATTTACACAACATATGAGCTTTTATCCAACATTTTTCATGTTTTTAGTAGACTTTAATGTATCATCTTGTAAGATTACTAGTTTTAACCATTACAAATCGTTTTAACCACTTTAGATTAGTTCAAGAAGGTGTTTTAAGTGACATACCACTAGCTCGAGGCTAGGGAAGAATCTAAGCGCGAATGAGGTGGATAAAAGCAAGATAAAGAGGTCCTTCGCCTTCCGGTCGCACCAAGCCTCCTAATATGCGACCCTTGAAGCTTGTATGTTCTTGGAATGTGAAGAACAAAATCGAAAATGGATGGTGTATATGGGGGGTGCTTGGCCGTAAGTTGTAGAGCAAGAGAGAGAGATGTGTGTTCTTGTGTTGTTGTGACAAATGAACTAATGTGCATACTCAAGTTACTTATAGACAATTAACAAGTTAATTACCCAATGGTCCATATGTCCACTAGATATTAGACATGGAAGATTATGATAATCTTACAAGTACATGAGGTGTCACCCTCTAATGGGGACGGTTAGAGGGGGGGGTACTAGTCCAATTCTAACCAATAGTTAGGTTTATTAGTTGGGTTAAGTAAGGTAGTTAAGTGCTTAACCCGGTTAGTGGTGTGTCACGCGTTACAAATGGTGTTAGGGTAATCAGGGACCCTAACTGGCTCAGAAAAAGATAAATAATGAAAATAACAATATTTTCATGTTCCGGGTATAGTCCGGTTGTTCGGTTGGATAGTAATCCGTTAAAGTGCTTAACAAAGCTTAAAGTGTCGTTAATACCCTTTTTAGTGACACAACTCATTTCTGACACTTTGGAAAGTGTCTAGTAATATTTTTCTCATGTTTTGGCACTTTATTAGTTAGCTAAAAGCTGAGTTGTTATGTAAAGCGCTGAGTTTTGTACTTAGAGTACGTTTTAGGCACATCCAGTCATTGTAACTTATTCCTAGAGACGCAGTTCTACAACCCTTGTATCCCTACACTCACCACTAGTGTAGCAAAATATTTCTGGCTCATACAGGCCTCAGAGGCAGTACCTGCCTGATGCTGGTTATGTCAGCATGTTTTCTGGGTATCCGTTATCGTGCTACTGTGCGTTTAGTGCATCAAGTTTGTCGCTAGGTGCTATAAGCAAAACATGGAGTGACAGCAAGTAAAGTATGATGCAAGTAAGTACATGTATCAGTATTCAAGTAGCAGTTCATCAGTAATTTCAAACAAGCACAGTAATTAGGCAGTAATTAATTGTTAATTTAGTCGTACGGATACCTGGTTTATTGAGGGTTGTCACATTCTCCCCCCGTTAAATAAATTTCGTCCCGAAATTTTAAGTTCTGCTTGTAGATGCAGGGTTCTCAGGAAATAGGTGGGGGTATTTCTCTTTCATCCGATCCTCACGTTCCCAGGTGTATTCAGGACCGTGTCTGGCATTCCAACGAACTTTGACGAGCTTGACACTGCTCCAGCGAGTCTTGTTTACTTTCCAATCCGTAACCTCAACCGGTTCTTCAACGAAGTGGAGCGTGTCGTCAACATGAATCTCGTCGATGGGAATGGCAATGGTATTTTGAGTTGGACTTTTCTTCAGGTTGGATACATGAAATGTATCGTGAACTGAATGGAGTTCAGCAGGTAAGTCCAGCTTGTATGCTACTAGTCCTATTCTTTCCAAAACTCTGAAAGGACCAATGTAGCGCGGATTTAACTTTCCACGCTTTCCGAAGCGTGCCACACCCTTCCAGGGTGAAACTTTCAATAAAGCCATTTCTCCAACATGGAATTCCACATGTTTCCGGTTTGGATCCGCAGAGGCCTTCTGTCTGTGGCGAGCTGCTTCGATGCGTTTAAGAATCTGCGCGATCTTGTCTGTCGTCTCTTGGACGATTTCGGGACCAGCAAGCTGCCTATCACCTGCGTCAGCCCAACATAAGGGTGATCGGCACTTGCGTCCGTAAAGGGCTTCAAATGGCGCGACACCAATACTGGTGTGGTAGCTGTTGTTGTATGAAAATTCGACCAAAGGCAAATGTTTGTCCCAGCTACCGCCCAAATCCATAACACACGCTCTCAGCATGTCTTCCAAAGTCTGTATCGTTCGCTCGCTCTGACCGTCAGTTTGTGGATGAAACGCAGTGCTCAGATTCAATTGGGAGCCAAAGGCTTCTTGGAAGGATTGCCATATCCTTGACACAAACCTTCCGTCTCTATCCAAGATGATTGAGAGAGGCACTCCATGACGTGCGACGATCTCTCTCATGTATATTTCGGCCAATTTGCTCGTATTATCCTTCTCTCTGATAGGTAAGAAGTGTGCTGACTTTGTTAATCGATCCACTATTACCCAAATAGTGTCATGGCCTCTTGGCGTTCTTGGCAACTTTGTAACAAAATCCATTGAGATTTGTTCCCATTTCCATTTGGGAATCTCAGGTTGTTGCAGAAGTCCTGAAGGCTTCTGGTACTCCGCTTTAACCTTAGCGCATGTTAAACATTTGCTCACATAAACAGCAACATCTCCTTTCATCCTAGGCCCCCAATAATAATCTTTGAGATCCTGGTACATCTTATCCGCTCCAGGATGGATAGAGTACCGTGATTTGTGAGCTTCATCAAAAATAACTTTCCTTAAACCACCAAACAGAGGAACCCAAATCCTTTTCTCGAAGCATAACGTTCCTTCCTCGTTTGGTACCAGTAGCTTCTCCATCCCACGGAGATATTCTTCTTCAAGGTTTCCTTCCTTGAGAGCTTCTTTCTGCGCGGCACGAATGCGCAAGGAAAGATTGGTTCGGACAATCATTTCTAAAGCTCTAACCCTTATGGGTTTGATCCTCTCCTTCCGACTTAGGGCATCGGCGACTACATTCGCCTTCCCTGGATGATACTTTATCTCGCAGTCGTAATCGTTCAGCAACTCAACCCATCGTCTTTGCCTCATATTCAGCTCTTTCTGGTTGAATATGTGCTGTAGGCTCTTGTGATCTGTAAAGATTGTACACTTTGTACCATAAAGGTAACTGCGCCAAGTTCCAAATCATGTGTGGTATAGTTCTTTTCGTGCACTTTCAGTTGACGCGATGCGTAAGCAATAACCCTTTGGCATTGCATCAACACACAACCTAATCCTTGACGCGAAGCGTCACAGTATACCACAAAATCATCTGTACCTTCCGGTAGTGCTAAGATTGGCGCATTGCAGAGCTTATCCTTCAGTATCTGGAACGCTTCTTCCTGTTTGATTCCCCAATCAAACTTCTTATCTTTCTGCGTGAGGAGTGTCAAAGGTTGAGCGATTTTTGAAAATTCTCAATGAACCTTCGATAGTAGCCAGCCAACCCAAGAATTGTCGAATCTCGGTTGGCGTCTTTGGCGTTTCCCAATTCTTGATCGCTTCGATCTTGGTTGGATCCACGTGGATTCCATCTCCATTCACCACGTGTCCGAGGAATTGGACCTCACGTAGCCAAAACTCGCACTTAGAGGGTTTGGCATACAACTGTTCTTTCTTTAGCAGCTCCAAAATAGCTCTTAGATGCGGCTCGTGCTCAGCCTTTGTTCTTGAATAAATCAAGATATCATCGATGAACACTATCACAAACTTATCCAAGTACGGCTTACAAACTCTATTCATCAAGTCCCTAAAGACTGCAGGTGCGTTTGTCAATCCAATTGGCATAACGGGGAACTCGTAGTGTCCATAACGAGTTCTGAAGGCTGTCTTTGGGATACACTCCTCTTGTATCCTTAACTGATGGTATCCAGATCGAAGGTCGATCTTTGAATGAAAGCTTGAACCTTGCAGTTGGTCGAATAGATCATCAATCCTTGGCAGAAGGTATCTATTCTTGATCGTCAGCTTGTTCAGCTCCCGGTAGTTGATGTTTATTTGAAAATCATCATCCTTCTTTTTGACGAGTAGAAATGGGGTTACCCCAAAAGGGAATTTTTGGTCTGTTATCTTCCTTCTCTATCCATTGCTAAAACTTCTCTGTCAATCCTTGCATCTCCGAAAATGTAAGTCGCTACGATGCATCGACTACGGGCGCAGTGCCTGGAATTAAATCGACGCGGGATTCGACTAATTGTTGAGGAGACGATTCCGGCAAGTCTTCGAGGAAGACTTCGGGGTATTCTCCAATCACAGGGATATCTTCGAGTTTTGGTTCTTCGGCTTCTTTTTCCACGACATGAGCCAAGAATGCAACACATCCTTTGTGCAAAAATTTTTGTGTCTTCTTTGCCAGATAATCCGTAGGAGCGTATCCTGCTCCATGAGTCACAATCATTTCTCCGTTCGTCGTCGGGGCGCGGATGACAATTTCCGCCGGGTTGTTCGACAACCAGTCCATCCCAATTATCACATCGAAGCTTCCGTTAGGCTTGTTCTATCGAGAACTGGGTATCTAGGTTACTTACTACTAAAACAACTATATTTTCTGAAGCTAAAATTTGGCAATATTATCAAATAGAGCATAACATTGACTATTATGAGACGTACCGATATCCACGCTTGGATTCTATCCCTGCTGTTGAGCTTTTCATCCACGTGCCTGAGTGTTCTTAGGGCAATACTTCCTGAAATGCCCCACATCACCGCAATTAAAACATGCTTGGCCACAGTCTTGATTGTCAGCTTCCCTGCCTTGATAGTTGTTGTCGTCGTTATTTCCTCCGCGATTTCCGTTACCATCTTGACCTCTATTTCCATGTTTAGTACCTTGCCGACACATTTCCTTGACATGTCCCACCTTGCCACAGTTACCACATTTTCCATATCTACACCGCCCGTTATGGGGTCGTCGACAGTTGTCGCACTTTGGTAGGATACCCGTGTACTCTTTTCTCTTTTTGGCCTTGTCGTTGCTACTCGACTGGGTACCCTGTTTGAAATTTGCCAACTTCCTCTTGTTGTCCCCAGATGACTCTACATGAGTCTCCTTCTTCTCCTCAGAGGTTGAAAATTTGTTCATCCTGACTGCCTCTTCCGTCAGGGCTACACTTAGATTGATGGCCTCAGTGATTGTTGCAGGCTTTGATGTCGTTACCATGCTCATGATTTGGGGTGCCAATCCCCAAATGAAACGCTCAATCCTCTTAAACTCCGGATCTACCATGTAAGGAACGATACGCGATAGAACTTGGAACTTCTCCACATACTCAGCTATTTTTGGACCTTCCATCTTCAAGTTCCAGAACTCAGTTTCTACCTTCTGGCTTTCTGTTCTCGAACAGTACTTTTTATGCATTAGCTCTTTCAGCTCGTCCCATGATAGAGCATACGCAGCAGTCTCGCCCATTGTCTGAACCTGAAGTTTCCACCATGACAGAGCCCCATCTCGGAATAGCCCGGAAATGTACGTGACCTGATCTCTTGGGGCGCATTTGCTCGCACGCAAAACAGTGTCCGTCTTCTCAATCCAGCGTACGAAGGTTACGGCACCCCCAGTGCCGTCAAAATGTAGGGGCTGGCAGCCTAAGAACTGCTTGTAAGTGCAGCCGTTGGGTGGGTTACTTCCTGAGGTACCTCCGTTGCGCTCGGAGTGATGGGCCTCGTATTGTGCGATGACCGCAGCAATGATTCCCTGAAGTTCCGCCTCGTTGGTGGGTATGCGTACATCCCGTCTTGGAGGCATCTTCTGAATGATGATCGTATGGGTCAGGTCATAGTAGGTAAAGTGTACGTAAGTATACAACAATATCAACACATAACATCTCATGTTATAAACAAATCAATCACATAACATTTCATGTTATAAATCAATCACCCATATTGATAGCCTCTGCAATGGTTGAGGGCTTCGAGGTAGTAACCATGCCCCTGATCTGGGGTGCAAGTCCCCAAATGAATCGTTCCATCCCTTTGAACTCCGGTTTGACTAAGTAGGGGACGACCCTAGACAAGTCGTGAGATTGCTGGATGTATTCAGGAATCTCTGGTCCGTCCTTTTTCAATTTCGGAACTCTACCTCACGCTTCTGGTTTCCAGCCCTAGAATTGTATTTCTTCTCCATCATTCCTTTGAGCTCGTCCTAGCTCAGTGTATTAGCAGTATCTTGTACCAAGGGTCTGAACCTGAAGGTTCCATTATGAGAATGTGCCATCTAGAAATAACCCCGAGATATAGGTAACACTCGGTTGGGGCGAACAGTTACTCATTCTTAGAATGGAGTCGGTCTTTTCGGACCAACGAACAAATGCCACGATGCCCTCTGTTTCGTCAAGGTTCAAAGACTTGCAGTTCAGGGACTGCTTATAAGTACAGCCAGTTGGGGGGGTTGTTCCCAGTGGTGCCATTGCTGTGCTTAGAGTGGAGGGCTTTACGTCGTGCAGTTGCCTGTGAGTTGCGCTTTTGCAGCTCGGCTTCTGTCCGTGGCAACGTACTGGTGTTTGTGTCACGTCTGGGTGGCATTCTCTTCTGTCGAAGTGGTATGAAGCGGGTTAGACAACGTTTCACTTGTCTATGAGATATATGGCACCATAAGCCATCATGCACTCACTCAATTTTACACGTAAATATACTCAATGTATGAGTGAGGTAATAGTTTCTGAGCCTTTATATAGGCTTGCCAATTTGGCTTATTCGAGGCTACAACGCCTTGGTCATTCGTGTTTTAGATATTTCCTGCTACATTGGTTTTCATTAGCTTGACCCACAGAGTCCACCAGGATTTCTGTGCACTACAAGTCGTTATTACGTGGGCCCCCGTAATAATAAATTGTCTTGCACAGTTACCCCAAATTTTCTCTCGTCCAAGCAGATGATCAATCAAGGAGCAACAGCAGGTGCATCGGCATGAACAGGGTCATGCTCTAATGCGGGGTCAGGAGCAACGCCTGGCTCAGGGGCCATGGCTGGCTCCGGATCAAAAATTCCATCTCAAGATCAGCTGGATCAACAAACACAGGGGTTACAGGATCCTCCAAGGCTGGTCTAAGTGCATGAACTCAATGTCATGGTCAGGATCAAAACCAGGTGGAAAAACAGAATTGTCCTCAATATCGCGATCAAACTTAAATCTGTGTGCGGGATCCGGTGCAGCTGATGATGCCATATCAGGGTCGGCGTCGTTTGAGTGGTGCTGCATTCCCTGTATGTGCGAAGATGCGGATGTCAGAAACTCAAATGAGTCTGGGATAGGGGAATGGACATGAGTTTCCCCTACAGGAGCGTCCGCATGCAGTAGTCTAATACCAGCAGCAATAGGGCCCTGCCCTCGAATGGGTCCTCCTCCAGTAGATCGTTATCGTCGTCAGAGGCCACGTCGGGAGGGGGGCATATCAACAACAGGATAAGCGGCAAGGGGGCAAATTCCCAACAAGATGGCCATCGGTAGGCTCTGCTACGACTTCAGGCAGCGCAAAAGGGCTGAAAGTCGTCATTGTCTGTGCCGGTAGTATCGGAAATATACACCTCGTGCTTCGATGAAACTATGTCGTCTGATACTATGGCCATGGGATTCGTAGTGTCCATCTTTCTAGTGCTTGATGAAAGCATGACGTTTGTAACACAAACACATATACGTATAATAATCAATCACATAATCATATAAACATGTTAGTCAATCAAATAATTCTCCTAGTCCCCCTAGCCAAATTCCGCCCAGTCTCTAAGACTGCTCTATCCTCCACCTCGACCTCTTAAATCGAGCCTCGGTCCCCTTGACCGAGCCTCAGCCTTCATGACTGAGCCTACTCTTCCTAGCCTCACTAGCCAACTACCTCGGTCACCTAGACCGAGCCTCGATCCTTCAGACCGAGCCTCAGCCCTCCAGGCTGAGCCTATAATAAATCAACGTGCTCAACATTTGTTTATAAAAAAAGTTTTGGATCTGGACTTAAGTGGTATGCAGTGTAAAAATGTTTTCGTGAGAGCCCTAGTGATCATAGTCTAGACTCGAGAAGGAATCCTAGTTCGCTATGATCAGAGCTCTGATACCAAGCTGTCACACCCTGGCTTTGCGGAAGCGTGGTTAATTTGGTGTGACTTCTTAATACCATAGCTTAACCATAACAAAGCTATATGAAATAAAACCATGCAAGATCATCCATTTAATTAAGTTTTGAAAACCAAATACAACCACATTGTCTTAACAATCACAAACATCAACATGACATAAACACAGTTTAAGGATTGTGACTTGTCCAGGAAAGAGTCACATTCCCCAAACCCGGATGACCTCGTAACTAGTGCAGCGGGAAAACATGTCATACCGCGCCAGATCCTTTAATTCCCTGAAATACATGTAAGTTGAAAAATCAACAATAATGTTGAGCGAGTTCATGTGTTTAGTATGTGCGCGCGAATAACCCTTTGTAATCATTGCAAGTATGAATGTTTTGTAAACTCTGGTATGAAAGCAAATAAGGAAACATATCAGTTATTGTGTATCCACATGGTCCAACCTGCGGGAGCATGGGAGGGGATAGGACAAGGTCACCACATGGTCCAACCTGCGGGCGCATGGGTGGTGTTACGTCAAGGTCACCACATGGTCCAACCTGCGGGCGCATGGGTGGTGTTAAGACGGGGTCACCACATGGTCCAACCTGCGGGCGCATGGGTGGTGTTAAGACAAGGTCACCACATGGTCCAACCTGCGGGCGCATGGGTGGTGTTTGTTATGCTCAAATAGGCCTATCACTCGTATCCCTCGATCGCACTACGAGGACTAATGTTCTTAAGGTTTCACCTACCCAATCACATAACCTAACAGTTCCTTCCTTAGCTGACCATACCATGTAAGAAACATTCGTAATCATAGTAACATGTATTTCACCCCCGCAGTTAAAAACTGAAAACAGTTAAGAGAAAAGGGGGACATGAACTCACAGTGGTGCGTCTCTACCAAGTATGCCTCCAAATCGATCAGCTGTATGACGACCTACACGTGCTAACTCTATTAGACGGACGGCCGTGCCTTAGCTTTATGGTTTAAGTTTTTGGGAAATAGTTAGGCAACTATTTCGTGTTTACATTCTGTATACTTGGTAGTTATTTTCCTTCCCAAGGATGGGGGATTTAATACATGTGTTTTCGTAACATTCATATTTCACTATTAAGTCTCACTTAATATATTTTATTTCCGACTCCAAAATATAAATATTCTTCTCAAAAATATTATATTTTCGTACATGTGATTTCCCCAAATAATACTTAGTAATATTATTTTTACTCTAAAAATAATATTTATGTCGTTCACAAAATAATCATAAACACTTATACAAGTGATGTTGTGAAAAAAAATATATACTAAATATATTTATGTATCACGTTTTATTTTGTGAAAATCCCACCTCCGATGTTTTGTAAATATAGTCGTGGCGAAACTTATATTTTGAAAACAAGTCAAAATGTATTTCTAACACTTATAGTGAAAATATTTCTAAGTGTTAGGTTTTTGGAAAAATTTCGCCAGAGTTTCCTCTGTAACTGGAGGTGGCCACGCTTTCAAGCGTATCATTTTCTTTTATAAATCAACCAACAATTTTCTCAATCAACCAAAACAACGTTCAAATCACAAACTAGTCAAAATATGTCTATAATCGCATAAATTTCATGAACTTGTGATTTATCCAAACTGTGAAGTAAATCTCATTACTTTTAGTGGACCTTTATATAAAATAATCCGATTCTGTGAAAACCTCGTTTTTATGGAAGTTCCGTCTTTACCACTTCTCGTCAACTTTTACAAAAATAGTTATTTTGTCGAAACTTTGTGTTACACAAGTGTTTACACACTTGTGTGTTCTAAAAACCATTCTTGTCAGTGTAAGATCCATTTTTAGAAAGCATGATTTCTTTAACGCTTGGTCCTTTGAAAATACCACTTGCAGATACATAGATCCGCTAGTTTTAAACACTATTCCACAAGTAAAACATTTTTACACAAGTTCATGACTCGTGTGTGGTAGAGTTTCACCCTTTAACCCTTGTTCTATTCAAAACAACCATATGTCATGATTCGTGATCATGACCAAACCGGGTTAAGTGGTGATCCGAGCTACCACAACATAGATCGGGTCTAAATAATCACAAATTTCAATTACTACAACATTTACACAACATATGAGCTTTTATCCAACATTTTTCATGTTTTTAGTAGACTTTAATGTATCATCTTGTAAGATTACTAGTTTTAACCATTACAAATCGTTTTAACCACTTTAGATTAGTTCAAGAAGGTGTTTTAAGTGACATACCACTAGCTCGAGGCTAGGGAAGAATCTAAGCGCGAATGAGGTGGATAAAAGCAAGATAAAGAGGTCCTTCGCCTTCCGGTCGCACCAAGCCTCCTAATATGCGACCCTTGAAGCTTGTATGTTCTTGGAATATGAAGAACAAAATCGAAAATGGATGGTGTATATGGGGGGTGCTTGGCCGTAAGTTGTAGAGCAAGAGAGAGAGATGTGTGTTCTTGTGTTGTTGTGACAAATGAACTAATGTGCATACTCAAGTTACTTATAGACAATTAACAAGTTAATTACCCAATGGTCCATATGTCCACTAGATATTAGACATGGAAGATTATGATAATCTTACAAGTACATGAGGTGTCACCCTCTAATGGGGACGGTTAGAGGGGGGGGTACTAGTCCAATTCTAACCAATAGTTAGGTTTATTAGTTGGGTTAAGTAAGGTAGTTAAGTGCTTAACCCGGTTAGTGGTGTGTCACGCGTTACAAATGGTGTTAGGGTAATCAGGGACCCTAACTGGCTCAGAAAAAGATAAATAATGAAAATAACAATATTTTCATGTTCCGGGTATAGTCCGGTTGTTCGGTTGGATAGTAATCCGTTAAAGTGCTTAACAAAGCTTAAAGTGTCGTTAATACCCTTTTTAGTGACACAACTCATTTCTGACACTTTGGAAAGTGTCTAGTAATATTTTTCTCATGTTTTGGCACTTTATTAGTTAGCTAAAAGCTGAGTTGTTATGTAAAGCGCTGAGTTTTGTACTTAGAGTACGTTTTAGGCACATCCAGTCATTGTAACTTATTCCTAGAGACGCAGTTCTACAACCCTTGTATCCCTACACTCACCACTAGTGTAGCAAAATATTTCTGGCTCATACAGGCCTCAGAGGCAGTACCTGCCTGATGCTGGTTATGTCAGCATGTTTTCTGGGTATCCGTTATCGTGCTACTGTGCGTTTAGTGCATCAAGTTTGTCGCTAGGTGCTATAAGCAAAACATGGAGTGACAGCAAGTAAAGTATGATGCAAGTAAGTACATGTATCAGTATTCAAGTAGCAGTTCATCAGTAATTTCAAACAAGCACAGTAATTAGGCAGTAATTAATTGTTAATTTAGTCGTACGGATACCTGGTTTAGTGAGGGTTGTCACACTAATGAAGCTAGAACTCCACTTGACACAAGTCAACATCTAGCCAAGAATAGAGGTGAACCCGTAAACCAATTGGAATACTCAAGAATTATTGGTAGCTTGATGTATCTTATGAGTTGTACTAGGCCAGACATAGCATTTGCTGTGAGCAAGCTAAGTAGATACACAAGCAACCCAAGTTTAATGCATTGGAACTGTATCACTCGGTTGCTTCGCTACTTAAGATACACTCGGGAATACGGGTTGCATTATAACAGATATCCAGCAGTTATAGAAGGACACTGCGATGCAAATTGGATATCTGACACGAATGATTCCAGAGCAACAAGTGGGTATGTATTCACACTTGGAGGTGCAGCGATATCGTGGAAATCATCAAAACAAACGGTTATTGCTAGATCCACGATGGAATCTGAGTTCATCGCTTTAGATAAAGCAGGTGAAGAGGCAGAATGGCTACGTCAATTCGTTGAGGATATACCAAGATGGCCTAAGCCGGCAACGGGCATTTGTATACATTGTGATAGCCAATCGGCACTTGGCAGAGCTCGTAGCACAATGTATAATGGTAGGAACAGACATATCAGACGTAGACATAATACGATACGACAACTAATCTCTACAGGAATTATCACTGTTGACTACGTAAGGTCAAAGGATAATATTGCGGATCCGCTGACAAAAGGCCTAAGTAGAGAGTTAGTACAGAAGTCGTCCGTGGGAATGGGACTGAAGCCCTTGAAAAATGAAGTTCATATGATGGAAACCTAACTCAATAGACTGGAGATCCCAAGAATTGAGTTCAATAGGAAAACCTAATTGTATGAATAAGCAAGGTCACTGTGGGGGATAACCCTACGCATTTAATAAGGTAGTTTATTATAAAGATTTATAAACTTCCTAGTCCATTCCTAAAAGTGACAAGTGTGAGGCTAAGCCTATGGCTTTTAATGATTCGACTAAAGTAAACATACATAGTGAATCACCTATGTGAGAGAGAAGTGGGGTCGCTTCGAAGGGTATTGTTGGGGCACAATACTTAATGGCTCTCGCAGAACCAGGCATCATGTTCATGACCATAACGAACATAACTATGAGGACTTGACTTTGTCAGGGAGAGTCTTGTGTGAAGTGCATTGTCGTCTACACAAACGGCAGACGAGTTCAAAGACATCAAGTTCTACTCAGAGCTAGTGGGCTAAGTGCATTTCATGAGCGAAGGTTCAAAGGGTAACACCTACCTATCGTATGCAAAACTCAACTGCTGAAATGTAACAAGGAATTATGTTGTTTCTGAGATCGACCTCCATTCATGTGGGGGATTGTTGGAAGTTTAGTGTGAATGAAGGTCTCAAGTTGGTAATTCACCTTGTCCCACATCGGTGTGGGAGTGAAAAGATAGGCTATTTATAAGGTGAAACCTTAATGAAGCCTTTGAAGTCTTAAGAAATGTTTTACCACAAGTCCTACCCGCGCGCACGCAGGGGGGGTGCAAAAAAAAATGGAACCGGATTTAGTTGAACTCGTGTACGCCCGCATGTCCTGCGGACACGAATGCAGTTTCGAAAACCCGGGTCCGCGTGGAGCAGTTTTTTTTGCACTCGTGACTTTCTGTTTTGTAACTGATTTATGTTTTGAAAATGAATGAGGATCATTATTTCAATTTTCAAACTGACTATCAGTTTCGTAGCTGATACTCTAATGACCATTATTTGGTCTTTAATTTGCTGATTTCGGTTTTGGTTCTAGCACTATAAATCGAAGGCAAAGCTGATCAGTTGAGACACACAGAAAAACAACTTCTCTTCTCTCTATCTCAGTTCTCTGCAACACAGCTTCTTGTTCTTTTCAGGCAAATGCTCAAGTCCGGCAGTGCGCGGTGCTGCTTCGAACCGGCGTACCCTGGGAACAGACGACGAATCTGTTTAAGGGAATTGTGTTAAACACAAGCCCGGTTCATACGATTACTGTTTCTTTTCTTCATCTAATTGCAACTTTTTCTAAACCACTGTTCTGATCAGTGGTTCTGTTCAACTTGCCACTGTTTCAACCAGACAGTGGTTGATCAGTGGTTAGACTGATCAGTGCTTAAACTAATCAGTAGTTAAGCTCATCAGTGGTTAGACTGATCAGTGCTTAAACTGATCAGTAGTTTAACAAACTGATCAGTGGTTTCTAATCAGTGGATTTCAAACAGTGGTTATTTTCTAACATCCACTTGCACCATCGACATGCTAAATACTCTAAATCAAAAGGGATATCTATAAATGTTGCTCAATCCGAGTCTAGTCACCCTTATGCTTCTAATAATCCATTTCGTCTTCCTCCATGTACATGATAACTTATCAGCTACAAATGATTACCCGGAAATATATGAAACCGATATTGTTTGTCTACGGTTTTAGGTATAAAGGTCTTTTTTTGATTGAGCTTGGGTATTCGATTTGGTGACTTTGGTTATAATAATAATCTTAAACAAACATGAGTAAAATGAAGGATGAAGATTAGAGTAGTTTACACTCTTTTTCCTTGTTACACTTTTGTTTTTCATTTTGAAATATAGCAATTTGCACTTTTCGTTCTTAGTTTTCATTAATAACATAGATCATCCTTGTTTAAGAGTACATTGCAAGAATTGTCCTTTATCTTTATGCTCCTTTACAGACGGTGTCCTTTATGTTTAAAATTGACGAGTTTTGTCTTTTATGTTTAAAAATCAAGCACGTTTTACCCTTTGGGCCTAACCCAGTTTGTTTTCTCAATTAAATGTGACCACGTACATGTCACATGAGGGTAGTTGTGTCATTTAATGTACCCCTGAGCATTTCCCCCCAATTTAAAGAACCCCAAACCCTAATTCTTCACATTTCCCCCAAATCGATTAGAGACTAGCGAATTCATTGTTCGGATCAGTTTATTCGATTACCAGTTTATTCGATTACGGTTTGATTTACGGTTTTTATTTAGTTACGGTTTTTTCTGAAGAATCTGTGTAAAAGAGTCCATAAAAGATCTTGTGTTATTCGAGCATTCGTAACCGTCTGGTCCATTCCGATACAAACTCGTGTCACCTAACATCACTAGTAGTCAGAATTGGACTCTTAACTCTAATTCTAATTCTAACAACAATAAAAAATAATTCACCTACAAAAAACGGTTTCTCCATCCAATCCAGATCCCAAAAAATCATCCTCATCAAACCTAATTTCATGGAGTTTGAATCCACTGTTCAACCAGACAACAACAACAACGATCACGGATGGCAGAAGGTCACATACGCAAAGAAAAACAAGAAGAAGAACCACAACAACAACAATCAGCAACAATTACCGAACTCGCATCTCAACGGATCCACCAGTAACACCGACAGTGTGTTCGCTGCGATTGAGAAGCAATCGGAAGAGCGTCGGAAGGTTCTGGAAGCTCAGAGACTAGCGATCGATGATGATTTTGATTCTGAGCCTCCGGTTAGATCCTTGAAGAAGAAGAAGAATTATGAGGATAGTGATGAAGAGGTTGTTGATGATAAAGTGGATGTAACGGATGATGTTGACGCGACGAAGAAGAAGAAGAAGCAGAAGAAGGTGAAGAAACCTAAGGTTACGGTTGCGGAAGCGGCTGCGAAGATTGATGCGGATGAATTGGCTGGTTTTCTGGTGGATGTGATGGTGAGTGAATTGAGTATCCATGATTTTATTCGTTATTAGTTAAAATTATTACAAATTTGGAAGCTATAGGATTTACAGGTGAAACATGTAGACACTTTTTAGGTTTAGTTGTGAGAACTTTTGGATTTTATTTGATTATTGGTTAAAATATTGGCTAGTTTTCGGTTGGATGTGACGATGAATGAATTGTGTAGATGTTGTTTGTGTAATTTAATTTGCTGTTGTGATGTTTTTTTTATGTTATTAGTTTAAATTGTTACAAGTTTATAGCTATAGGATGTACAGTTGAAACAAATAGGCTCTTTTTAGCTTTAGTTTTGAGAACTTTTGGATATTATTTGTTAAAATATTGGCTAGTTTTAGGTTGGATGTGACGGGGAATGAATTGTTTAGATGTTGTTTGTGTAATTCAGTTTGTTGTTATGATTTTTTTATTATTTGTTTAAATTGTTAGAAATTTATGGTTCTAGGATATACAGTTGAAACAAATAGACACTTATTAGCTTTAGTCTGTTTGGAGAACTTTTGGATTTTAATTGATTATTGAGTAGATGTTGTATGAACAGTTCGATGTGCTGTTATAATATTTTTTTAATTATTAGTTGAAATTAACTAGACACTTTTTAGCTTTAGTTGTGAGAACTTTTGGATTTTATTTGATTATTGAATAGATGTTGTATGTGCATTTCAGTGTGCTGTTATGATTCTTTTTTCATTATTAGTTTAATTTGTTACAAATTTAGAGCTCTAGGATTACAGTTGAAACAAATAGACACTTTTTAGCTTTAGTTTTGAGAACTTTTGGATTTGATTTGATTATTGGTTTAAATATTAAGAACTAACATTTAAAACTTGTGTTTATAGACTTCATATGAGGAGCAGGAAGATATACAATTAAGGAGGTTTGCTGACTACTTTGGACGTGCATTCTCTAGTGTGCCTGCTTCACAATTTCCTTGGGTGAAGTTATTTAGAGAATCCCCTGTTGCAAAGATTGCAGATGTAAGTTCTCTTCGAGAAACTATGATTATAATACAAGTTAAAATGATATTGAACTTATACTGCTGACTGAAAATTATAGTGCTTATGATTGTATTGTCCAGTGATTTATGATATCATTGTATGAAGAGTTTGTGATCCAAACAATTCAAACTGTATGTGAATGTCTTTGAAGAGTTAAAATGGTAATGAACTGTATGTGTACGTGTATGAACTTTTCTCTTCTGGTAGCATATAAAAACATGTTCTGACATACCAAAATTTAGGCAGAGGGACTTTTTCATGAAAAATGAAAAAAAATATATCAGTTTTTTATGGTATGAAACCTTTTATTCTTCCTCTTCTCATTCTTTTCGTTTAAGTGCAGAATCCTGTGTCACATATTTCTGAGGCTGTTTACAGAACATCAGTTGATTGGATTAACAAAAGACCTATGGAAGAGCTTACTTCTTTTATCGTTTGGTCTTTAGACAGCATTCTTATCGACCTTACAAGCCAACTCGGTGGTCCAAAGGGTTCAAAAAAAGGCACCCAAAAGACATCCTCAAAATCTCCAGTAAGATAAGAGAAATCACTTGATTGTTCTTCATCAACTTAGACAGTTTAACTGATTTCATTCTTATGAATCTTTAACAGGTGGGTCTGTTTGTAGTATTAGCTATGGTGTTACGAAAGAAACCTGACGCGTTAATTACTGTATTGCCAACTTTAAACGAAGCACTAAAGTATCAAGGTCAAGACAAGCTTCCATTGATTGTGTGGATGGTAACACAAGTGAGTTGACTCGGTACCATTAACTGTTTATGAGCAAAAAAGATTATATTTCTGGTTCCATAAAGGATTATATATTGATTATAAAGAGTTTAAACTTGCAGGCATCACAAGGGGACCTGGCAGTCGGGTTATACTTGTGGTCTCATTTGATATTGCCTATTGTTGGGACCAAATCGGGTTCCAATCCGCAAACACGGGATCTAATATTTCAATCAGTGGAAAGGTTTTAAATCGATCTTCTTTCTTTACATCTACTGCATAGTTAAGAATTGCAAACCTGTGACGTATTGATTATTTTTCTTGTGTTTGTAGGATTCTATCTGCCCCAAAGGCTCAGACTATTTTAGTAAATGGTGCTGTGCGAAAGGGTGAGCGTCTATTTCCGCCATCCGCATTTGACTTGCTATTGAGAACCGCCTTCCCTTCATCATCAGCTCGTTTCAAGGTGGGACTTCTGTACGCTATATTGGTCATTTACCGTCATTCAGACTGTTCATTTAATAGTAATTCCTGGAAAAGGGTAAAATTGTCATTTACTATTGAGTATTGGCACTTGACCTGCTATTGGGAGCCACCTTCCCTTTGGTAGTAATAGTCTTGGAAACGGTCATTTACTAATTTTCATACGGTTCATTCAACACGTAAAACAAACAACACTATTATTAATCGAACAGTGATTGACAGTTTGAATATTCATGAGCCTTAAAATGGTTGTTATCGTACAGGCAACAGAAAGATTCGAAACTGTGTATCCTACGCTAAAAAAGGTGGCTCTTGCTGGTTCCCCTGGAAGCAAAGCCATGAAACAAGTCTATCAACAAATTATGACTATTTCTTTAAAAGCTTCCGGAGAAGGCACACTTATTTAATAAATTTAACTTCTAAATTGAAGAATATATTTCGAAAGTTAATTTCTTGATGTTTTTCCTTTGCAATGGCAGGGATCCCTGAGCTAGCCCATGAAGCATCTGATATTTTTATCTGGTGCATAACTCAAAATCCTGATTGTTGCAAGCAATGGGTTAGTTTCTTCTCTTTTTTTTTATAAAATAATCATGATAAAATTGAACTTTCGTGGGAAAAGACGAAAAGGATTTATCAGTTCCATGCTTTAATCTCCAAATTGAGGCTATATCTTGTAAATCTAAGTGTGTAATAGTTATTGTCTAATACCGTGTAGCTCCCAAGCAATCCTCTTCTAATAGTTGACTAATTAAACCGCCTTAATTTGACTTTTGTTCATTAATGTGGATGAGAATTAGATGCAAATAATGTAATCAGCATGGATCAGAAATTCAGAATCTTAGTATTGAGATATGCAAATTAAAAAATGTGAAACTTTGGTGCCTAACTGAGTTAATTCATCTATGTCACCTTTTTAACTCGTTTATATGAAAAAAGGGTCAATTCGAGCTGTATTTGTTTGGTAACGGGTAAGCAGGTAAAATACAAAAAACCACTAAATAATTACAACGTACTAATAGTTTTTGAAGATCATACTTACCTGGATGACTCATATTTAGTACATTAAATAATTTAAATATAGTTTAAACCCAAAAATGACAAATGGCATTGACCCGTTTTGGCTCGAGGATAAACGTGGTTGTTTTGACCCGAACTCATATTATTCCATTACCCAACCCGCATGTACCCGTCACCTCTAGTAGCTAAATTAGAACTTTATCTTTGGTGTCATGTGTTATTAAAAATTCAGTTTGTGCTGAGTTATATCTACAACTAAAAAGCGTTAATTCCTTAAATATGATTATGTGCAGGATATGGTATATTTGGATAATTTAGAAGCAAGCATCGTTATTTTGAAAAGGCTCAATGAACAATGGAAGGAACTATCTCTAAAACAGTCTTTTCTTGAAGCCCTAACTGAAACTCTCAAGAGTTTAAAGAGAAAGGTATCATGTCAAAACGGGCCGGGCTGGGCTGGGCTGGGTTGACCGGAAAACAGCTTTGTTCATTTTTGAGTAAAATGCCATTTCGTCCCTGAGGTTTGTCCAGTTTTGCGACATCGTCCAATGGTTTGTTTTTTCGCATCTAGATCCAAAAGGTTTGAATTCTTGCCATTTTTATCCGGCTCTTGAACTCCATCCATTTTTCTCTGTTAAGGCATGGGTATTTATGCTAAATGACAAAAGACCGAATTGCCTTTTAGGGCAACAAAAAAGACGAAAATACCACTACCTTAACGGAGAAAAATAGATGGAGTTAATGAACCGGATGAAAATGACAAGATTTTAAACCTTTTGGATCTAGATGCGGAAAAACAAACCTTTGGACAAAAGTCGCAAAACTGGCTAAACCTTAGGGACGAAAATGGCATTTTACTCTTCATTGTTTTGTTATAATTTTATCAGACCGCACTTATGTGTTCTCTTTTTTATTTATTCCCCCTCGAATGAAAAGGCGATGGGAGAGGGAGATAAATCCGGTGATCAAGCACTCTACAGGGAAGCGGATAAACACTGTAAAGTGTTATTGGGAAGGGTATCACGCGGGTGCGCCAAAGCAACGGTGTTCCTCATTGTTGCCTTTGGTGTGGGGGCTGCGTTTCTGACTCCAACGACCTTGGAGTCTTTGGATTGGAACCGGTTATCTGAAGTTATAAACATCCAGAAGTTCGTCTAAGATGACGAAGACAAGACTAATATACACAGTATCAGTTAAGCAGGCAAGGTCAAAATTGCCCTTAATAAATAAAATAATATATATATATATATATAAAAGTGAGAGTGAGGTATTTATCATTTATCTTTTTCTTCCTAAAACTAATTGTAGTTTAAACTAGTTGCGAAGCGATCTTTGTGATTTTTTCTTCTAAAGCCATGAGTATAGATAGTTATTTGATTTTTCATCGGTCATTGTTGATTTGTTGCTATGTGGCTTGTGAGCTCTAAAAACAAGCACGCACGTACGCACGCACATTGTGGCTTTTCGATAGCGTCAACTGTCAAGTTCGCTTTTCTATTATTATGATGCTAAAGTATCTTAGAGGTTATCTTTTTATTGGGCCTGATCCAGTGGCTTTGGCCCGCCGATATCCACTGGAATGGGCCAACCCTTCTTATAAAAGGGAAGTTAATTCACGTTTAAACATACACCTCTATGGATGATCATCGATCGTTGTCGGTGTGGGATTAGTAGAACTTTGGTGTGATATTGGACACACTAGAGATCTCCTCTGTGTTAACAAATTTGAGTTTTTGATGAACACACGTGATCATGGACAACAAAACATGTCCAATCTAGTGTTGGAGTCATGCTAGGTGGGTTATATCCCGCGCATGACTTTCCATCTTCATGATGTTCGCATGACAACACATTATGGACAGCTTACAATCATTCATAATGGTTTGAAATTGAAAACCACAAGAAGCATTAGACCACCTGTAGTCGTACAAATTTTGGGCGTTTTTTTTACAAAAGCACGCCCCAAAACTCCCCTATGACCGCCCCCTGGGCGTTGTTGAGGCAAATTTGGTCTCCAACGTTCTTTAATCCATGCCCAACTTCCAATTCTTTGGCCAATCACATGCATTCTTGTTTTCTTGCCCAATCACATGCATTCTTCCTTTTAACATAATGCTCACATCCCCACTACACTCATTTTAGAAAAACGCCCCATAAAACCCCCTTGCTGACTGGACCGCCAGATAGCGAAAAAAGCCCAAGGGTGGGGTGTCTTCCACTTTGCATGGTAAAGAAATATGATAATGGTAAATTATCTTAATTTTATTTTTGTCTTTTAACTAATAAAATTACGGTGCCGGAAATTTTGCTGAAACTTAAAGGACGTAAAATGCAATTTACCCTAAATATAAACTAAATCGTTATCAAAGTTTTAAGTCCATTAATCAATTACAGTTATAATTACTTCACTTAACTGTAAATGAGGTTGCCATTACATTAAATAACGACAACTTTAGAATTCATAACTCATAAATCCATAGTAATATTTATTTTTCCAACTTTTTTTTTAACGATAAATTTGGATCACTAACGAACCACTGGAGTATCATCGTGTCACGAGCAGAACCACCCGATCATATCCATATCCACGAGGGTATAATGCTTATACACCAAATCAAAAGGAAACCCAACAAATCTGGGAAAATCCTCTTGTGTGAATCGAATTCAGGACCTAGTGGTCGCTAAGCTTTATCCCACCTCCAAGATGCCATTACACTATAATGTGATGGGCATTTATTTATTTTTCTAAATAGCATAATATCCCATAGGATGAGTATAATGCTACTCAATACAAACGTACACTATGGTGCGTTTAATCTTCGCTCTCAATAAAAGGAACACAAGTAGGACCATACTTGATGACAGTGCACCAATTTGGGCCCCCCACGTACCAACCAAATTTTAAAATTAATAAAAACGAAATACAACCTTAATTAAAAACAGTTGCAACAACCGCTTTTGCAATGCAGTTTATCTACTTTTCGATACTTTGGACTAACATAGAAGCAATCTCTCTGTCTGATCATAACCATTTGTGCTTCTGTCACACACACACACACACACACTTCTACTATTAGATCCATTGAGATATCTAGTGATTAGTAGATTTGAGAGAAATGGCGACAATGCTAACTTGGCGAAAAGCATACGGCGCTCTCAAAGATCACACGAAAGTTGGGTTAGCTCATGTTAATAGCGATTTCAAGGTTAGTTTATTGAATTCTTCTAGCGATTTTTTTCGTATTTTTAATTCAATGTATGTTAACTTTATAAATCTGTTTCAGGAAGTTGATGTTGCGATCGTTAAAGCTACAAATCATGTCGAATGCCCACCCAAAGAGAGACACATCAGAAGTGAGTTTTTTGTTACTTTTTTTTTTATGTTAGATTTTTTAGTAAAGTTATATAAATGGATAAATGCATGTGTTTATTGTAGAAATATTGGCTGCTACATCTGCCATCCGGCCTCGAGCAGATGTGCAATATAGTTTGCATGCACTTACAAGACGATTAGCCAAAACACGCAACTGGACGGTACTGTTAACGTATAAGTTATGATTTATGGTTCATGTTTGATACAAATAGATCTTATTGTTTTACGTAAATTTGTTACTTTATTAGGTGGCATTGAAGACACTGATAGTTATCCATAGGGCGTTGCGGGAGGGTGATCCTGCTTTCAGGGAAGAGCTTTTGAATTTCCAACACCGAGGGCATGTTTTGCAGTTAGCTACTTTTAAAGACGATTCAAGCCCGATTGGTTACTTATGAAACTCTATTTGTGTTGTTTGTATTATGTTGCTTTTAAATTTATGGAAGTTATGATTTTATAAAATTTGAATGTGGATTTTCAGCTTGGGATTGTTCGGCTTGGGTTCGTACGTATGGACTGTTCTTAGAGGAACGGCTTGAATGCTTTAAAATTTTGAAATACGATATTGAATCTGAGCTTTTTACTAGATCTGCTAAAGGTGAAGATAAGGTATGCTTGCTATTAAACGAGATTTGATTACGATTTTATGTAACTTTTGTGAATGTATGTTACAGTTGTAAACAGATCCATGTCCAACAACAAACACATTTATTTAATTTTATTTTAACTAAATAATAATAGGTTTAAAATTAATTCCTTATGTTATTCAAACATGTTTACTTATAATATGCAGGGCTATAGCAGAACACGCGATTTGGATAGTGAAAAACTATTGGAGCAGTTGCCTTCTTTACAGCAGCTCTTATACCGTCTTATGGCATGCAAGGTTCGTTTCAATCACTATTCTGTTCATTTTTTAAAACTTATACAAATAGTATAGTGTGTGTATTGTGATCACATAAGCACTATTACTATAATCATAATCTAACTCTTTGGGATGAAAAACCAGCGTGGTAGGTTGTACGCATTAAAAATAGTCACCGGGCAGCTTTAACCCCTTTTAACAAGTTTTTTTTCCCTTTTTTCTTATGCAGCCTGAAGGAGCAGCTATCGGTAATTATGTTGTACAATACGCGCTAGCTTTGGTACTCAAAGAGAGCTTTAAAATTTATTGTGCAATAAACGATGGAATTATAAATCTTATTGATAAGGTGATTTTAGTTACATTAAAAAGCATGATACCTTGTTGTAACTTTCATTTATATTTTTCAAAAAATAACCAAGGATCGATCTTTCGCGATGTCAGTTTTTTGAGATGCCAAGACATGAAGCCGTAAAAGCCTTGGATATATATAAACGAGCCGGTAATCAGGTGACATCTTGAATCATTAATTTTGATTTACAAACCTTTCACTTTGTAATATGATTATTAGATATGGCAAATCAGGTTGACCCGAAAAACTTTTTAAACAAATTTCTATAGGAGGTTTGTATATTAAATTTAAATATCCATCATGGGCAAGTTTTAGCCCGTTTCATTTTAAGCTACTCTTTATTTTATTTTTATGATTTTGACCCGTTAGGGGTAACTTATAAGTTATAACCCGAATCGACCTATTCATATAATCAAATTATCTACAGGCTGAAAGTCTTTCTGACTTCTTTGAAGCCTGTAAACGACTCGAGCTCGCTAGAAACTTTCAATTTCCTGTTCTTAGAGAGGTAAGTTTACTATATTACCCATCATCATTTAATCGAGTAAGGTTGGGGAATTATTAATTATTAGTAATTTAAACTCTTGCAGCCTCCACAATCTTTTCTTGTGACTATGGAGGAGTATATAAGCGAAGCGCCACGGATGGTACCCGTCACAACAGACGCTTTGGTGCGTGTAAACTTACTATCATACCCAAAATCATATATTTAAATTTTAATTTGATTTTCTAATAATGTTTTGCACTTTCAGGAATATCCGGAAAGGCTTATGCTGACTTATAAACCTGAAGACAACAATGAGCCTACTGAAGATGCAAATTCGCCTGTTGAAGCTAAACCCATGCCCGTAGATAGTTTTTCTGTGTCAAATGACGATACTACCCCTGACCCTGACCCTGCACCTTCCCCACCAACTGTTAACAGCCAGGACCCCGATGATTTACTGGTAACGTGTCAAAATCTGATTGGTTAATCCCACATGTTTAAATTTGTTTATGAATTTGTCTATATGTTACATTTAGGGGTTAACTTTCAATGCACCAAATGCATCATCAAGTGAGGAAAGCAACGCGTTGGCTCTTGCCATAGTTCCAACTGGTAACGCGTCTTTTATTTCATGAAACTTTTATTCATGACTTATTTTTTTATGTGCGATGTCTATGCGTAGATGCGACATCAAATGGATCCACTGGTGTTCAAGCGAAAGACCTTGATTTAACCGGATGGGAACTTGCATTAGTCACCACCCCCAGCACCGATATTTCTTCATTTCAAGAAAGACAACTGGTAACTAATTCCACTTGTTTACTAGCTATTATACTTTTCTTTTCAGTATAACCGAATTAGTAACGTAAATGATATTAGAGGTGACATTTTCTACCCGTTAACTTATGGATGTGTTGATCTAGGTTATGTTATTATCTTTAAATATATATTGACATGACTTTTACAAAACATAAACCACAAATGTCCAAAAAGATCTAAAAGAAGAATGAAAAAATTACACCGTTGATCCTTGTGGTTTCTGCCAAATTTCAATGTCGGGTACTAATAGTTTTTTGTTGCAAAATCAGGTATAATGTTCTAATTTGTTACAATGTTGAGTACTAAGGCCAAAATTATATTCTAAAAGTTTTGTATACAAAATTAGAATATCATTGTTATAGTCAATATAGTGTAGTGTTGAAATGGGCCTTAATAATGTGTAGGTCAACCTAGCCCAGCACAGCCCAGCCCAACCCAACCCAACCCATTTTTAGTTTTGACTAGTTACTTTTTTAGTGTGCAAAACTGTTGTTGTGATCAAGAATTGTGTGGGCAGGGTGGTGGATTGGACTCGCTCACGCTCAACAGTTTGTACGATGAAGGAGCATACAGAGCAGCCCAACAGCCTGTTTACGGGTCTCCAGCACCCAACCCGTTTGAAGTAGGCGACCCGCCGTTTGTAACAGATCCTCATATAGCTAACCCATTTGGTCCAGCCCAACAACAACCGAGCTTGACAATGGGTCCACCCAACCCTTTTATTGATTCAGGGTTTGGCCCGTTCCCGGTCAACAATACTCATACTCAAGTCACTAATCCGTTCGAGACGGATTTGTTATGATGAAACTTGTAGAGGATATCCCCAAAAAAATGGAAGAAATTGATTTTTTATTTTTGGTTTGGTTGTGGGTTTTGTTTTGTTACTTAGGGTCATATGGTCCTAAGATCTTCTTGTAACATGCTTGCTTTTGTAATTTTATTTTTTGAGGAAATATAATCTTGTTTTGGTTGTTACTTGTAAGATTTTGAAATCTACTTGTTTTCACTAGTGGTATAGCGTACTACATATAAGGGATTGGCTAAATACATCCCTGTTTTTACTGGCCATACCCTTTTTCTAAAAATACAGTTTAAAAATTGTCAAAGTTTATCTCTCTATACAATTCAGATATTGTTTTCGAACACAGTTTCTCTAACTAGTATTTTATTATATTTCTATAAAACGTCATTACAAATTAATAAAAAATATATATTTTAAACAATAAAAAAGTTTTAGAACCTTTTTTGAAAAAACAGTTTTATTTATTTTGTATTTTAGTTCTCTCGTCTTTCTATTTCTATTTTTATTAGTATTATTATATTAAAATGTTTTTATAATATAATTAACAACTTTTATTTATTAAAAGTAATAAAATGCAAAAAGAAAATAAAACGTTATTTAGCACATTAGGTATTAAAGTGATTTGATCAAAGCAAGTAATATTAATTAATAATCGATATAAGTTTAAATTTGATTATTGTGAGGGTATGTTTTTGACTAATCAAAATCATTATCTACAAATTGACAGTCGTGATTCTCAAATATATTTTTATATTTTTCTTCTTTTAACTTCAAAAACTATATTAAGATGGCTGCCATTAAAGCTTCATTTAAATATGTGTGTATTAATGTTTATACAAACTGAATTCGAATACCAACTTCAAGCCATTATGAACAAAAAAATCTCACTTCAAAATTAAAATGACTCGCTTTAGTTTAAAACGTAAGGAAACGATTTTTTTTCAAATAACCAAAAAAAAAAATCTTTTTAAATAAAATAACATTTTAAAACAAATACTAGTAACAATAATAATTAAAGATAAAAAAATGAAAAAAGAAAACAAAAGGGTTTGAATTGTATTAATGTGAAAGTTGAAGGAGATGGTGCGTTCAGTAAAAAAGAAGATACATTTAGTAGCACCCTATAAAGATGGTAGTTTATATGTTGTATTATACCTTAGATACATTTAGTAGCACTTGTATATACCTTAGATTTTTAGTTCAACTGACTTTGTTCAACATTGAATACATAATAAAAAGGGAGATAAACAATAACGTGAAAATTAAGATGAAAGTATGAATTTAAACTTTGCCATGAGTCATGCACATGGTCATTTAATGAAATATCATTACTAAAGTTAAAGTAAACACTAATTATGTAAAACAATTATCTTCTTTACTTTAAAGTCATTTTCTCAGGAGATGTAATTAAACCTTCTTGTTTTATCAAGAATTTTAGACTGAATTATAACAAAATGATGTTTGTCTTTCGAGTCATCAATGGAAACCGAAAGCAGTTGTAACTATTCCCCAACCAAGCAGTGACAGTTGACGAATGGATCTATTTCATTTAGTCTGTAAGCAACTTTTTAAGTCCGCGCTAGCTATTAAATCAACAACCTCGTTCAATAAGCTCGTTTTATTTTGATTTTCATCGATTTTTTCTAGATTCATTTTTTTTAACAGTAAATTTTATTCACACCGCACACCCCAAACACAGGGGCAGCCACGAAAAAAGAAACCCACGATTACATTATATCAAATTTACACCACCTCTCCCATGATATCATTCTATCTTTCGATCTATTTCTATACCATAAATACCCAAAGAACTTTATATCTTGAGCGATCTTTACGACTTTAACCTCCGAGTTCAAGAACTTTTTATTCGTTCCGCGTCTTCCATAGGACCCAACATGCTCTAGATTCAATTAAATCGGTTGAATCCTTCATTCTCAATCCGTTAACTCGTAACTAAATCAATAACACCATGGTTTCAGTTTCTATCGGCCGATCCGATGGTTTAGTAAAATGATAGAACCGGCCCATAAGATACGATATTTAAGAAAATAAATATATAAGAGTAGGTCTAACATGTGGTATCCTTAGTGGCTCCCCACACCTTGCTTTCTTGAATGACTCCACCTACTTATTAGTGGTTTATCGACCCCCTAACTGGCTTTTATTTTCTTATCATGATATACATTATATATTTGAGCAAGTTTGTACTACAACTTTTACTTTTCTATGGACCATGTGTATATTTTAATATATAGCGAGAGTAAACTGCCATTTTGGTCCCTGTGGTTTAGGCACTTTTGCCATTTTAGTCCAAATCTCAAACTTTTTAAATCTGGGTCCCTGTGGTTTCACTTTTATTGCCACTTTAGTCCAAAATTAAGAGTACACTGCCATTTTGGTCCCTGTGGTTTCACTTTTATTGCCATTTTAGTCCAAATATCAAACTTTTTGGAACAGTCAAAAAAAGGGAGATTTTGAATTTTGGACTAAAATGGCAATAAAGATGAAACCACAGGGACCTAGATTTAAAAAGTTTGAGATTTGGACTACAATGGCAAAAATGCCCAAACCACAGGGACCAAAATGGCAGTTTACTCTATATAGCGAACTACAGATAGTTGTAATAAAAATGATAACAAAAAGAAATAAAACCCAATAATACGATGATGTGTGCGTTAGCTGTTATAAGTTTTCTAAATCGTTTGACGAAAAAAATGATATTAATGAGTCATGTATATGGATTGGTGGGTAAAACCCGACACATGCATGGAAATCTAACATAAACTCGAACAAGACATGAAACAAAAATCTTATTAGACACAAAATCAAACACAGAAAGAGTTTTCACTAGTTGATACGAACAATGCCTATTAATTATACTTTATTTTATATGTTTTGCATTAATGCTCTAAAATCATAACACTAGAATAAAAAGTAGACATGTATATAAAATCATTACGTTTAAACCATTGGCGGAGGCCCGGGGGTGTCCCGTCCCTCACTGATTTTTCGCACGTAGTGTTATTACCAAAAATTTCCAAAAAAAAAAATTAGTGTAAAATATTGGATTTTTAAAAGTCTGACCCCCACCGATTTGGATTTTTAGAGTCCGCCCCCTCACCGAGTTTTCATTCAAACTCCACCATTGGTTTAGATCATTAAATGTGCACGTGTTTCGTCAACCTAAACACGACCTTCTTAACTAAACGTGTTCACGGGTTCGATTCAATTCGATACTGACCCAAACAAGTCTCAAATTCACACATAAACCAAGATATTATTCTAGATGAAACTCTTAAGTTTACTTTTAATTAAAAAAACATGAATTCCAGTTAGTTTACCTTTAATATACATATTTATTATTTCTGTAAAATATCTTAAATTAAAGAAGAATGTAGCCCCATTGACAGCATACAAAGTCTAATTCTGTTGCTTAAAACTCAGTCAAGACTCTCAATTGTCAAACCTCACAAACATCTCTCTCTCTCTCTCTCTCTCTCTCTCTCATATATCATCATTTTTGTCTCTGTAAATATACATACAAAGAAAGAGCAATGGCTGCAAACAAATTTGCAACAATGTTGCACAACAACACAAACAACATCACATTAATTCTCATTTACACCTTACTCGAATGGATATTAATAATTCTCCTTCTTCTCAACTCTGTTTTCTCCTATTTGATCATCAAATTCGCGCAATTCTTCGGTTTAACCCCTCCCTGTTTCGCGTGTGCACGAATCGATCGAATTCAACACCATCTCTGTGAGCTTCATTCAAAAGAAGTTTCTGAATTGAAGTTCTGTTCAAATCATAAAAAACTAGCCGAATTTCGTGACATGTGTGAGAATTGTTCATCCTCTGATCCGGGTCCGAATAATTCGAATAATTTGAATAATCGGAAGTTAGCGGAATCGAGGAATATTGTGTTTTCGAAAGTCGAACGGATTGATGTGATGCAGATTGATGGAGAAAGTGAAGTGGATTTGAAGTGTTCTTGTTGTGGAGTGAATTTCGAGAGGAAATCTTCTTGTTTTGTGATTCATCCTTTATGGGATGTTATGGATATTGCCCAGAAGGGGAATTCGATCGATGATTATGTCGAGAAAAAGGTTTCGGATGATCGAATTGAATCGAATTATGAAGAAGAATTTGAAACAGAGGAAACAGGGGAAACAGAGGAAACAGGGGAACAAGAAGTTGAAATTATTAGAGAATTAAATTCAATTGAAGAGAATTTGATTCAATTTGAAAATGGGGAAGATTTAGATTCACAGGATCTTCAGTTTTTTACTGAATACAGTGGAGATAAGTTGTTTCCGTTTGAATTAGCCGATCAAAAAACAGAGGAACTTTCGAATAGTATTGAAGAAGAAGAAGATCATGAATTTGGGGATTTTCAAGAGGCTAAGATGAATTTACAAGAAACTGTTGTTTGTCATGAGAATTTGAGTGATTTGATTGATTTTGGTGATGAAAAAGTTGCCGCGAATGAAGAAACTCAAATCCGATTAATCGACACTGGAGAGGTTCAAGAGGATGATTCAGATAGTCATCCAGGTAAGTATGATCTTACCTAGTGTAAACGAGCCGAGCTACTCGAGCTCGGCTCGAAGAAAAGCTCGAACGACCCGAGCTTAAACGAGTCCGAGTCTGAGCTTTGCTTATCGAGCTCGAGCTGGCTCACGAGCCTAATCGAGCTCTCTGCTTATATAAATTTTTATTAATATATTAAATTTATATTTAAATAATAATAATTACCATTTATAAAAATATAAAAAATGACTAAATTACAATAAAAATTATAATTAATATAAATTAATTATAAAAATATTAAACGAGTCGAGCCCGAGCCGAGCTCGAGCTTGAAAATTTACCTACGGGCCGAGCTCGAGCTTTCATATGTCAAACAGCTCGAGCCTAGTTAAAGCTTGGGTTCAGCTCGGCTCGGCTTGAACAGGAATTACTCTTACCATTTCAATCAAATTTATTTAAATCATACTCGAATTCTATCTTTTCTGCAGCTCATGAAGAAGAAGAAGTTGTGTCAATAGGAACACATATTCCGGTTTTGGATTCATGTGATGAGATCATACCCGAAGAACCTTCAACAACATATGATGATTTGCATTCAAATATTGAAAATGGTAATTATTAATATTGTTATAAGAATATGTGTTTACCCAATTGAATTCTAATGTCAAGATTTCATGAAACTTTGTTTTTGAATTTGTTTAGATTGTGAAAAGGCTCAAGAAGAAGAAAATGTAGGGGATTTGAAGAGCTTGAGTGTAAAAATAGAAGAGATTGAGGAAGAGAGAGCTCCGGATACGCCGTCGGGTATGTATAGTCCGAATCCATTTCACAAGAAGTGGTTGATCCCGAAGGCGAAAGACTCAGGGGCGGAAGAGTCTTTTGACGGAAGTGTGATTAGTGAAACGGACAGTGGTGTTCCGGTGAACACGGCCGAGAAGCTCAAATCGGCTTTAAAAGCCGAGCGGAAAGCGTTACGTGATTTATACTTGGAATTGGAGGAAGAGAGAAATGCTTCGGCTGTGGCCGCTAATGAGACCATGGCTATGATAAACCGGCTTCAAGAAGAGAAGGCGGCGATGCAAATGGAGGCGTTACAATATCAACGAATGATGGAAGAACAGTCGGAATACGATCAAGAAGCTTTACAACTCTTGAATGAACTTATGATGAAGAAGGAAAAGGAATTGGAATCGTGTCGAAAGAAAGTGTTGGAATACAAGGCGAAAGAGAAGATGAAAATGTCTTCGGTTTCATGGAGCCATTCTGAAGACGACGAAGGGTCATCAGTCGACTTGTATCATGTACCCGAAGATGCAAACACCCTTGACGTGGATCGAAAAATTCAACATGCGCATACACCCATTGATTCGGTTTTGGATTTGGAATCGACATTAGCTGACTTCGAGGAAGAGCGGGTTTCGATTCTTGAGCAATTGAAGTTTTTAGAAGAAAAGCTTGTGGCATTGAGTGATGAAGAGGATCAACATTTTGCTAATGTAAGGGTAATAGAGGATCACTATGAAGAGACCAACACTATAGGTTTTAGTGGTCAAGTTATCCAATGTACTACAAATGGATTTGTGAGAACCGGAAAACAAGCAATGGGGAAACAACTTCTCCCTCTTTTCGACGCGATTAGTAACGTGGCGGAAGACGATGTGACGGTTAGAAACGGATACGAAAATGGATTCCATCCCTCTAAGTTTGAAGACACGGCTGTCATGAGATTTGAACTCGAGAAGAAGCGAATAGATATGGAAGAGGAAATAGATCAACTCCACGTAAGGCTACAAGCCCTAGAGGCGGATAGAGAGTTTTTAAAACATTGCGTCAGATCAATGAAAAAAGGCGATAAAGGAATGGAAGTACTTCTAGAAATCTTGCATCATTTACGAGACCTTCGAGATGTGAATCTTCGAGCAAAGAGTTACACCGAGAACGTCCTCTTATAAGATTCATTACAAATCTATATACGGTACGTAACTAGTCGTTTTTTTATCTAACAAACGCAACAAGAGTTTCTATCTTTATTAATAATAAAACTCTTGATGCGGTTATAAAATAATATAATAAGTTTTCTTTAATGGGTATGCTTGCTTTATATTTCTTTTTTCCATATGTTTAGGGTCAAAAAGTGGTGAATCATGGAAGAGAAGTCCTTTGAGGCACATTATTGTGGGGTTTCCTTTATTCCATATATGGCCTTGTGCTATAACATGTTTCTTAAAGCATCAAGGGTTTTTGAGTCATTTCATCTCCACTTTTAAAGGGAAAAAGGAGGATGATGATGAGGTTTATAAAGAAAGAAGACAAAAAAAAAAAAGTTAGGGTAAGAAAAGTTACCATTTTCACAATGATTTAGTTTCAAGTTGAGTAAAGTTAACTTGTTAACTTGTGTATGTCCGTTAATACATGTATGTTATATGTTGTTTTATTTTGTATGTTTTACCTTTGTCTTGCATGTATTATAAGATTGTATTATATAACATAATGTTACACACTATGTTGTATTATATTATTTTATAATATGATGGGATAAAGATAAGATATACAATGGTGGACAACATATCCAAGTTTTGATTGTTGACAATTAGGTGTAGGAAAATTTCAAAATTTTGGAATTTTTTTCTTTAAATTGAATTTGTCTTTGGAGTAGGAAGAAAGGGCAAGGGTCCTATTCCTTATATTTTATGTGTCCTTTTGTAAGTATATAAAGTTTGTTCTTTTGTTTGGAATTGATTGTTCTATGTGTAGTAGTTAATTTATCTGGTTATTGACATGTCGAAGCTTGAGATTTCCTACCGAGGGGTCGAAAACGTATATACGAAAAATTTATATAAAACTGGGGGGTCAAAAACGTATATACCTAAAAATTTCTATACGAAAATTATCTACTCTCCACTACTGAACGAAAAGTTCGGGGGGTTGGCCGCCCCCACAAAGCTACGCCCTTGTTAATTTGTCGTTTAGAATGTTTGTCTCAATGGCCAAACCTCTTTATATTAATCACACATATATATTCGGTAATTAACGAGTAACCCCTAAATGGTCACGCTAGTAGCATTGAGCTCCGGATCAACATATTCAGAACCATGAGTTCTGGCTAATCCATACATCTAGAGCGTTAAGCCCACCATGACTTTCGGATTGTATGAAACATCTCCAGGCTCATGAGCTCCAAATATCCGGACCACCACAGTCGACAAGTGACAGACAAAGATAACACGAACACGATTACCAGTGGCTAACACAACGGACTAATGCAAATCCTGACAAGGATAATGTGGACATCATTATCTTCAATTTGTTAACGTTAATGGAAATAGAACAAAAAATAGTTAGTTAATAATGTTATTACTTATTAGAACCCTAATACATTATTATCCTTTGTTTCTTGAACATATAAAACAGGAAATTGTTACCTAATACTTACTAATATTAACGCAGGACTAAATACTTGAAAAGTCATAAAAGTGTTAGTGATGATTTACATATATATATATGTTATGAATGCAGACATTCAGGCCCATAGGCCAAGCCTGACCTAATGTTAATGGGCTTTAGGGTTGTTGTTGTATTGATTTATATATATGATATATGTACATGAAATAGAGAGGAATGAAATTTTTTTTCTTATGATTGCTCTTTTGTTTATATCACGTTATCAGCACGATTTGCTCTATTCATTGTAGATTCGATCGATCTTCAACCCTTTCTTTGCATCATTCACGGAAGAAGAAAAATTCGCAGTTGTTTCACTCCGCTAACCACATTATCAGATTCATCCGCACTTGTATTGCATTTCAAAAACTGATTTGTTCATCACATCCTGGTACACATTATCACAATCTTTACTAAGTGTTGAATATGTTTCCATGTTATTTTTATTACGGTATAGATTTGTATCTCCAAAGGATAAATCCCAATTTTATTTTATTTAATTTTTTGTTTTCCTAAGTGGTAACCCTAGGATTTTTTTTAATACCCTTCTATCGTGGGCAATTTCTTGTTCATAGACCAAAAGATGCACATTTTTCGAACGACTCTTAACATGGGAATTCGGATTTACTCCTTTGGAAACACAGAATTATGTTTTTCGATCTATTTTAAAATACCCATAATATGTTTGTCCATATGGGATCTTAGTTAGAACAAATAGGATTTCCCTTTGATTTGTTCTTACAGCAACAAATTTTAAGAAACGATCTACATACAAATCAATGAATCGAACGATCGCTACAGCGGTCACTACCGCCACACAAAAAAATATATATATATATATATTACCCGACAACCTTTTTTCGGCGATTGTACTCAACCGCCAACCGTTTATGTGAATCACCGATGTTACATTCTGGTGGTTCTTCAAGAGAATTGATGCCAACTTGCTTGCGGTGTTACTGGATCCTGTCGGTGTTACTCGTCCCATGTATCTTGCCTAGCATTTGTTTCCTAAAATCTAACTGATACATGTGAAGGATGGTTGGATGCTTATGTTTACTATTTAATATATATCTTAAAAAGATGTCTTGTTTGCCAGCCGTACTCCACCAAACAAATTCATATATTTTAATATTAAATATTAAATTTATTTGAAGTACATATATATCTACAAATGGTGTTATTATAGTAGAATATTGTTTTTTTTTCAAAACTCTACCGCCATTTTTTTAGTGAAACTTATGATTCTAATTTTAACTAGAATATTATTGTATTCAAATAAAACCTCTGTGTGTGTATATATATATGATACAAAGAGCATCAACAATTGTTTTTTTTTTCTAGACATGACAAGCAAATTAATATGAGCTTAATCTCTTTAACACTCACACACACATATATGTATACGTATAATATCCTAGGACTATGTGTGATTTATATATGTAATTGATATGCATATAAATTGTGAATAAATTGATAAAAATGGGTGAAGGTAAACCAATATTTATAGTATACTAATTCTATAAAATAAATTTGGCTTTAATGATGGAAAGAAAGGTAACTTATTATGTTTTAATGTGATTTATTTGAATATTAATGGTTTGAGGTTATACACAATAATGGGTGATGTTTAATTGACATTATTGAGACTTAAATTTTTGTTTTAAAATCATCAGTTTCGTGTAACAATCGGTTACATGTCCCATGATTATCCTTTAAGTTGTTCGGTTACTAGTTTGGTCTATGGTGTTTCGAATTCCCATGATTACCATTTAAATTGTTCGGTTACTAGTTTCTATTAGATGTATTTCAGAGACAATAAACTCTCGTTAATGCATTAGAGAAGAAAGAAAAAAAAACAAATCATCTTTGAAGCTTGGTCAAATATATCAGCTTGAACGTTGTTCTTTTGGTTTAAATTAAAACTATACGTTAGGATCAATCCATAATAAAAATAAATAAATAAATTCCCTTAAGAATTCCATTGTTTCAACGTTATAGTAATCAGTATTATTAAATACTTTAAATGACACCTACTTGTCAAATTTCTTAGCAATACTTCTGTTGGTCTCATTGTTTTAGATAGCATATATGTTATATGTATTGCCTTTTGACAAGTTAAATGTGCTAAACAAATTAATACAAATTTCATTGGTAGCTGGTTACCAAACAACTACACTGAGATAAACATTGTTATGCTTTAGTGATTTGATATTTCAGCTTGTTACAATGCTATACATAGTCAACATAATTAATTGTATGGTTATTCTTCTAATTGTTTGTTGTTGCTAAACAAATATTAATAGACATTGATATAGTCATTAGAAATGTGCATTCACATGAAAATGATGAAAAATAGCTATGAAAATAATCAGTGGACTTTAGCTTAAGTAAACTACTCTGATGTTAGTTACTTAAATTGATAGATAATAATTCATTTGAGTTAGTGTTGATGCTCATTTATACTGAATTTCACATAAATCCTAAATCAATGTTGAGAACCCGAAGTTCTCCCAAATGTATACAAAGTCCCGTTTGTTTTAATAATGATTTTTCAAGTTCAACCCAAACTTTAGTTCATCGCACTTGGCATTTTTAGCTAACATATAGCCTAGTGATGGAAAACCTTATGAATAGTACATGTTTTCCCTCTAAACAAAGGCTAAAACTATAATATTTCTCCTCCATGACGTATTCTAGACGTGTGAAGATACCCGATCGACATGTTTGACCACCAGAAGTTAGTCATCCTTTGAAAAGCTTGCTATAAATCTTCTCGACATGATCCTGATGCAGCAATACCGAGAATGTGATTTCACAAAACGCTCGGATGTAAATGTTATAATTTGTTAATGTCACCAGAGGAGCAAAGGATTATCGGCCGCAGTATAGGCCTTACGTGTGGATGATCATGAAAAAAAAAACTGACATCTTTAGCCCAAACGAACATAATATGAGTCGCTTACTAAGAGGCAATTGCGAGAAGAGGAAATACAAACATTCACTTCGCTTCAAATGTGTATTGACCAACCAATGATACACAAAGACCTTATCATACTCACGTGAATGCATGTATCATACATATGCAAATCTAGAAGCTCCAGTAGAGCGATCACAAATTGAGGTGGCAAATGTCTGATACACATCACAACTAACACTGTTATTTGACAACCCAATTGTAGGGACCATTGTTGGGCAAAATGTGAAATACAGTGAGAGGCATACGTAGTCGAGACAGAATTCGTCGATTGATTATATCAATTCAAAACCAACTGCTTATCACAAATACTCCCCATTACAACTGGTCTCCTGAAGAGAACCAAGTTTCCATTTTTTTATATATATTTTGTTGTGCAACCTATGTACCAATAGCACCACCATAACATATAAAATGGGATATGTACATCGTATTCCCAGTCTTAGGGGGAGACAAGAAAATGAAAGACTGGTAACATAAAAAAAATGCATCATATTATATATCGACCCCTAAAGTGGTCAATGCAAATCTGAAGTCCAAAAGAAAGAGCGTGTATTTGCAAATAATAACAAATGAAATACAAGATGCATTCACTAACACAAATAAGGTGACAAAGTCACATATACCAGCTTAAACTTATCTGCTCGAATGGAAGTACTCACAAAATGATTATCATATTAATAAATTGTGAGAGATAAATCGGTTCCAAAAAGATAAAACCCACAAACACAAAAAGAGCAGAGTAACGCAGTTGGTGTAACCCCAAAAGAGGTGGCACACAAAACACCATAAGTGGTTGCATACAAAACCCCAGAAGTGGTTGTATACTAAACCTTAAAGAAGGTTATTGTCAAAACCCCAAAAGAGGTTAATGGAGTTCTAAAAGAAACTCTAGTACCAAACAAATATGAGATCGCGATGAATTATGTACAAAATAAGTACAATATGGAACCGTAATGAAACACGTGTAAAATGATATATTTGATTATGCTATAGCAATAGATGTAATCGATGAAAAAAAAAGATTACATATATAGAAAGTGTGCAAGAGTGTACGCACACAAATAGCCAAAATGGCTACATGACTTAAGGTTGAACTAAATTTGCTCGACAAACTAAACGTTTTCGAACCAGCGGTTCGAACACCCATAGACGCCAAACCAGTAGGTTATAAATGGGTGTCTTTAAATAAAAGGAAACGTAAATAATGAGTTTTTACGATGTAAGGCACGCATTTTAACATAAAGATTTTTCCCAAATCCCAGTAGTTGATTACGAGGAAACGTATACACCTGTAGTGGATGCGATAATCTTTAGATGTTTAAGCGGCCTCGTAATCTCAGAATGACTTCAGATAAAACAACTTATGGATGTCATCACCGTATACATGTACGAGACAATTGCAAATGACATCTGTATGAAAACCCCTGAAGGATTAAAAAAATGCTCAAAGCATTATGAAACAATAACCCCATATGTGTTATATATATGAATCTTAAAGGAAACTACTCGTATGTGGTACAGTCGACTATACTCTGAAAAGAGAGGTATAATTTTGATAAAATGAGCTACATCTATTTAACAAGATTTCACTCTTACAGTGATAATGTAAACATCATCGAGAGGGAACTCTCAAACTAAAGAGGAAAATTTTGAATGACCTTTACAAAGTGTAGTTATCCTCGACCTGTAGTTTCGAGTATATCTAGAAGATGTTATATAGAAAAAGCTCATTCGTTGAGTACATGAACGAATGCTGATCGCTTGACATAGAAAAAAATATTATTATCAACCCCAAGAAAAGGATGTTAAACTACTTAGTCAAGAAGTACCATACTTAATTGCGATCAGAGCATTGACATATCTTGCAAACAAGAAGACATCTAATATTACGTTGTATTGGTAAGATTACAGTTCTAATCTCAAATGTTGCACTCTTTTTCCCTTCACTAAGTTTTTCCCATTGGGTTTTTCTTGGTAAGGTTTTTAACGAGACAACATAACTGATCCAGTAGTATCAGTTTATCTTATAGGTCCCGAAGTACTAATTTAACATCATCATAAATCATGTTGTTAATTATGTATAATGCGTAGTGCACTCTTTTCCCTTAGCTACGGTTTTGTCCCATTGGGTTTTCCTGCCATGGTTTTTAACGAGGCAGAATTATAAAGCGCATTAAATAATTATTTGACATATTTACAAACTCGAGACACGAGATAGTTTCACAAGAACAATATGGCGTCCTGGGTTATGATTGATATATATTAGACTCGCATAGAGTTCGATCTCAATCCAAATACAAGTTATAAGGGTCGAAGATTTCAGCATATTTAAGAAGTATGTAGATTAGAGTTGATCAAGAGAAGCTCAAGCCATACTGTATGAAGACAATGTAGACAACACCACTCAAATCAAAGAAGACTACGCCAAATATCAAGTTAAACAATTGTCACAGAAGATTGGATTCAACATCATTAAGATATACAAGTAAAATTGAGGGGGAGTAAGGTACCCATAATATACACAGTGTATGTAGTCTTTTTCCTTGACTAAGTTTTGTCCCACTGGGTTTTTCTTAGTAAGGTTTTAATGAGGCAACATAACTGGTCCTGCAGTATCAGTTAACATCGGTCCTGAAGAATCGTGTAAACATTATCTAGTAGTATAATGTTAACAGTGTATGTATATTTCTAAATGTCTGAGGGGGAGTGTTATGAATGCAGACATTCAGGCCCATAGGCCAAGCCTGACCTAATGTTAATGGGCTTTAGGGTTGTTGTATTGATTTATATATATGATATATGTACATGAAATAGAGATGAATGAAATCTTTTTCTTATGATTGCTCTTTTGTTTATATCAATATATATATATATATTTTTAACAACATTTCTAGTAACCTAATAAATCTGAGAAAAACCTCATTATGGGAATCAAACACGAAACCTATTGGTCACTAAGCTTTATCTCACCTCCAAATGTCACTAGGCTCTATGATTTACAGATAATAAAAACCAAAAAGTGGATTAAGGATATAATTAACGATTTAAAAAAGTAATTAATTGAAAGAAAATAATGATTGAGATGGGTTCACGTTTGGTGGCAGGTACATGATTACATCCATGCACACTCATCAGGCATTCCATCATCATCATCATCCTCTTTAACCTCTTTTGGCACCCACCGTTATTCTTTTCCATTTTTCTAATGTTTTTTTTTATTTGCTAATGTTATGTTTGGCAAACTAAATCCAAAATTTATGGAATATAATTTTACAAACGTCCAAAAGAGATTGAAAAAGAAAAGCAAATTTGGGTGTCAACTGTTTTTTATGTGTATGTCATAACTCTTAACTATATGATAATAAAATAGATAGAGATGTCATAAAACAGATATACAAAACACCCCTTGTAACTGCCTTGGCAATTAACCTCTCATAACTGTTTTGACAGTCAACACACGTACGTTATATATACCATTGTATGTTGTTATTTTAGAGGTATCACATTTGTATCATATGGAACAATAGATTGAAGATTCAATACAGATTTCCCAGTGGTTTTATATCACGTTATCAGCACGAATTGACTCTTCACGGAAAAATTACCGGAGATCTTTAACATCAGGAATTCATTAAACCACTTTTGGATTCAGATAATTGCCGTTCATCAAATCCGGGTACGCTATCAATTTTTCTGCAATTTTTCGTTTGGACTTTAGAACATATTAGAACTGCCCTGTTTTTGTGATTTAGGACAGAAACGAAATCGAATACACAATATCCAAATCACATTTTTTTTCGTTAGCCTCTGTTTGTTGTTTCAAAACTTTGAGAAAATCAAACCAAAACAGTACAAACAAACAAATAAACCACTCCAACCGAAATAATGAACGACGAACCATTATCACCGGTCACGGTTCCTACCGTCATGCATAAAATTTCTTACCCGAAAACCTTCCTCCGGCGATTCGACCTGTCCGGCTACTTAACCGTCGCCGGAGATGACGGTTTTTTTTGGAAGATCCGGTGGGTCAGAACGGTTTACCGGCGGTTGCGGTTCCTCCGATCTCCGGTTGCTTAACCGTCACCGGCGGTTGCGGCTCCTCCGATGATGTTTCCCATCTCCGGCGGTTGCGACGTGTTTTTTTAGTATGGCCCGAAATTGAACGGTTAAAGCTGCAAATTGAAAATTGTTGATATATCATATTATGATGGATGGAAATATTGGGTAAAGTGTAAAAAGAAGATGATATGGGGTGTGTTCAAATCTCAGAGGAAATGGAAATATTGGGTAAAGTGTAAAAGAAGATGATATGGATACAGCTGTAAACCACATATAATATTATATAATATAATTTATATTTAATATATCATGAAATGGGATATAGCTATTTTAAGCACAATCTTAATTATCGTAGAAATATGATAATTTCTTTAACATTGTTTTCATATATTTTATATTTAATTAAATTATCAAAACATAATTTATATTTTAAATTCCTATTCTATTATTAAAACAGCTTAAAGTTAGAACCCGCAGTTCTACCTAGAGAGAACCTGAAGTTCTCCTATGATATATGTTTTATATTGCGGCTCATTTTTAAATCCATGCTTCATTCATTTGTAGATAATATGTCGAACTTATCAAAGCTTGAATTCACCGCACTTGACATCTCGGGTAACAATTACCTCCCGTGGACACTTGATGCCAAAATCCATTTGACGGCAAATAATTTGGGGGAGACAATTAATATTGATAATCAGACCTCACCTCAAGATAAAGCGAAAGCTATGATATTCCTCCGCCATCATCTTCACGAAGATCTAAAGCGGGAATATCTAACTATTGAGGACCCTCTTGAATTATGGACAAATATCAAAGAACGTTTTGACCACCAGAAGTTGGTCTTACTCCCCAAAGCCCGCTATGAATGGCTTCATTTACGACTACAGGATTTTAAAACTATTAGTGAGTATAACTCTGCCTTGTTCCGCATCACCTCTGAACTTAAATTATGTGGTGAGAAAATTACCGATAAAGACATGCTTGAAAAAACTTTCTCAACGTTCCATACCTCAAATATGCTCATGTCGCAGCAATACAGGGAACGTCAATTTACTAAGTATTCTGAATTGATATCATGTCTTCTGGTCGCGGAGCAAAACAACAAGCTCCTGCTGCAAAACCATCAATCGCGACCCGCCGGTGCGAGCCAATTCCCTGAAGCGAATGTGGCCAATTATCAAAGCGGACGAGGTAGAGGTAGAGGTCGCGGCCCCAGCAGAGGTCGTGGTCGTGGTCGAGGACGGGGATATACATGGCATCGAGAGTCCCAAAACACTAAAAATAACGGTGGTGAATCGAGTCGACATAATACGGGGCGACCTTCAAAAGGGAAAAGTAGCGGGAACCAAGGCAACGTTTGTTATAGATGTGGGATGTCAAATCATTGGTCCCGCACATGTCGCACCCCTAAACACCTCGTTGAGGCATATCAACGCATGATGAAAGAAAAAGGAAAGAATGTTGAAACCAATCTGATGCATGTGATTTTATTGAAAATGTTCGTGATGTTTAAACATATTTGATGTACCTTTTCATGCTTTACTTTATGCACGTGACCTTTGTACTTGACCTTTGCACTTGATTTGGTTTGAAACTCTTGCAATGTTTCATTTTACTTCTTTGCATTAACTTTTATTTATTTTTATTTCCTGAAGAAATATGTATACTAGATCTAGTAGAGCTATTATTGGTGATGAATGTCTGGTAGATAGCGGTAGTACTAACACTATTCTCAAAGATATGAAATTTTTCTCTGAATTGTCTCCGACAGAGACACCGATTGGTACTATATCTGGTGTCAGTAACCTTATCGAAGGCTCCGGCAGAGCACACATAACATTATCTTCGGGTACCCAATTAACTATCGATAATGCATTATTTTCTAGTAAATCCAGAAGAAATTTACTTAGCTTTAAAGATATTCGCAAAAACGGTTACCACCTAAAAACAATACTATTGAATATCTTCAAATAACTTCAAACAAAAATGGCCAAGAAACAATTGTCGAACAATTAGAAGCCTTATCCTCTGGATTATATTGTACTAATATCAATCCTATCGAATCATACATGGTGAGTAACCAAAAGCTATTAGATAAAGACACATTCAATATATGGCATGACCGTCTAGGTCACCCTGGTAGCATAATGATGAGACGAATAATCAAAAGTGCAACCGGGCACCCTCTCAAAAACTTAAAAGTTTTGCTACCACAAGACTTATCATGTGCAGCATGCTCTCTGGGCAAACTTATAACTCGGCCCTCACAAACTAAATTGATACATGAAACCCCATCATTTTTAGAAAGAATCCAAGGGGATATTTGTGGGCCTATTCATCCTCCGTGTGGACCATTCCGCTATTTCTTGGTCTTAATAGACGCATCCTCAAGGTGGTCACATGTGAGCCTTTTAGCTACTCGAAATGTAGCATTTGCCCGACTTTTAGCTCAAATCATACAATTGAGAGCCAATTTCCCCGATAATCAAATTAAAAACATCCGGATGGATAATGCGGGAGAGTTCACATCTCAAGCTTTTAATGACTATTGCATGTCAATTGGGATCAATGTTGAACATTCAATACCTCATGTTCACACACAAAACGGTTTAGCTGAATCTTTGATTAAACGATTACAAATAATCGCTAGACCACTTTTAATGAGATGTAAACTACCATCTTCTGCATGGGGACATGCTATTTTGCATGCTGCTGCACTGATTAGATTGAGACCAACTGCTGATCACGAATACTCCCCATTGCAACTGGTCTCCGGACGAGAACCAAGTTTGTCCCACCTTAGAATTTTTGGTTGTGCGGTATATGTACCAATACCGCCACCACAACGTACTACAATGGGACCCCAAAGAAGACTGGGTATCTATATTGGTTTTAACTCCCCGTCCATTATTAAATACTTAGAACCAATGACGGGAGACATGTTTACAGCACGGTATGCTGACTGTCATTTTGATGAAACAATGTTCCCAGTCTTAGGGGGAGATAAGGACAAAGAAAGACTGGTAACACAAGAAATAACGTGGAATGCATCATCGCTATCAAATCTCGACCCCCGAAGTGGTCAATGTGAATATGAAGTCCAAAAGATTATACATTTGCAAAGAATAGCGAATGAATTACCAGATGCATTCACAGACACGAATAGAGTGACAAAGTCACATGTACCAGCATCAAATGCACCTGCTCGAATTGAAGTAATCCCAGAAGCGATTACTATACAACGAAAGCGTGGGAGGCCAATCGGTTCCAAAGACAAAAACCCACGGAAACGAAAAGAGCAAAGTAACGCAGTTGGTGAAAACTCACAAAAGGTTATAAATGAAACCCCGGTAGAGGTAAATGTCCCGGAAGAGACAACTATAATTCCAGAGGAAAATGAAGTTTCAGAAGAAACACCGGTACCGAACGAAAATGAGATCTCTATTAATTATGTACAAGATAGTACAATGTGGAACCGGAATAAAACACGTGTTGATGATATATTCGCATATGCTATAGCAACGGATGTAATCAATGAAAATGATTACGTACCTAAAACTTTGGAAGAGTGCATGCACATAAATGATTGGCCAAGATGGCAAGAAGCCATAAATGCCGAATTAAACTCGCTCGAAAAACGACATGTTTTCGGACCTGTAGTCCGAACACCCATAGACGTCAAACCAGTAGGTTATAAATGGGTGTTTGCAATAAAGAGAAATGAAAAGAATGAGATTGTACGATATAAGGCTCGACTTGTAGCGCAAGGGTTTTCCCAAATCCCAGGAGTTGATTATGAGGAAACGTATTCCCCTGTAGTGGATGCGATAACCCTTAGGTTCCTAATCGGCCTCACAATCTCTGAAGGACTTCATATGAGACTAATGGATGTCGTCACCGCATACTTATACGGGACAATTGAAAATGACATCTACATGAAAATTCCTAAAGGATTAAAATTGCCTGAAGCATTAAAATCAACACCTCGAGATATGTGTTCTATAAAGCTCCAGAGATCTTTATATGGTCTTAAACAATCTGGCCGTATGTGGTACAATCGGCTCAGTGAATATCTTGAAAAAGAAGGATACAAGTCTGATGTAGTCAGTCCATGTGTTTTTATAAAAAGATCACTCTCAAATTTCACTATAATCGCAGTCTATGTTGATGATATCAACATCATCGGATCTCCTGAAGAGATAGAGAAAGCTGCTCAGTTGTTAAAGAAGGAATTTGAAATGAAAGATCTTGGTATGACGAAATTATGTATCGGATTACAATTTGAGTATCTGTGCAATGGTACATTTGTCCATCAATCAAACTACATCCTGAAGATGTTAGTACGTTTCAACATGGATAAAGCACATCCGTTTAGCGTACCTATGGTTGTCCGACCACTAGATCCACACAAGGATCCTTATCGCCCTCAAGAAAAAGGCGAAGAAGTACTTGGTCCGGAAGTACCGTACTTAAGCGCGATCGGTGCCCTTATGTACCTCGCAAATAACACAAGACCCGACATTGCGTTTGCAGTTCATGTATTAGCGAGATACAGTTCAAATCCAACACGTAGACACTAGAATGGTGTAAAACATATATTCCGGTACATTTGTGGGACACAAGACTTAGGTCTTTTCTATCAAAAGGATCAAAAGTCCCAGCTTGTTGGGTATGCTGATGCCGGATATCTATCAGATCCTCACAAAGCAAAATCTCAGACAGGTTATGTATTCACATACGGTGGCACAGCAATTTCTTGGAAGTCGACTAAACAAACACTTACAACAACATCATCAAATCATGCCGAATTGATAGCATTGTATGATGCTGGTCGAGAATGCGTGTGGTTGAGATCCATGATCAATCATATACAAGAAGCATGCGGATTAGAACAAATCAAGAAAGACCCGACGATTATTTATGAAGACAACGCTGCTTGCATAGCTCAAATAAAGGAAGGCTACATCAAAGGCGACAGAACAAAGCACATCTCACCAAAGTTCTTCTCAACATATGACTTGCAGAAAGAAGGGGAAATTGATGTTCGCCAGATCAGGTCAAGTGAAAATTTAGCTGACCTGTTCACAAAATCTTTACCTAGAAGCAGTTTCGAACAGTTATCACATAAGATCGGGCTTCGTAGATTAAAAGATGTTAGTTAAATTGAGGGGGAGCATTATACACGCTGTACTCTTTTCCTTGGCTAAGTTTTGTCCCATTGGGTTTTTCTTAGCAAGGTTTTTAACGAGGCAGCATAACTGGTCCTGTAGTATCAGTTTATCATATAGGTCCTGAAGTATCGATTTAACATCATCCTGAAGAATGTTGTTAATAGTGTATAGTGAACAGTATGTATATCTGAGGGGGAGTGTCATAAAACAGATATACAAAACACCCCTTGTAATTGCCTTGGCAATTAACCTCTCATAACTGTTTTGACAGTCAACACACGTACGTTATATATACCATTGTATGTTGTTATTTTAGAGGTATCACATTTGTATCATATGGAACAATAGATTGAAGATTCAATACAGATTTCCCAGTGGTTTTATATCAAGAGATAATTATTCTTAGTTATCTTTGCTAATAACCGGTTATTAATGATTTTAAGGTTAAACCTCTGAAGAAGGAAAAATACTAAGAGTCGCCGATAACCGGTTATTAATGATTTTAAGGTTAAAACTTTGAATAAGGAAAGACTTGTATTCCTTGTGACTCAAGTTCACTTTCACTCTTCCCATTATTTTTTATAGTAGAATAGTTGAAATATAAAATAAAGTTATTTTGACCATTTTTAAGTTTTGCCGGGTTTATAGAAACGAGAAATAAAAACTAATGGGCTTGGGCTGTTATTATATGGGCTCCTTATATTTTGTTTGTTAAGGGTGGGGACGGTGGGATTTGGACTGTAGTTTTCATGGCCCGCCCAACACATACACCATCCAGAGATGAACAAATGGTACCGGTATCGAATTTACCGAACCAAAATATTTTTGGTATCAATTCGGTACCGACTTTTGACATTTTCGGTACCGTTATTTACCGGGTTTTAACTTCAAATACCGGTACCAAACCGTACCAGATATTTTCGGTACCGGTAACCGTTTTTGGGGATTTTCGGTACCGATTAGTACCAAACTCAACCTTAATGCCATATATCTCGTGATTTCCCACAGTTTTTTCTTACACTTTCCCACCAATTTGTTTTTTTTTAACGGCAAATTACAATGCTTCTAAAATCTACGCCATGTCTCCAATAAGACTAGGTTTCTCACCATTTCGGAAGACAGACACCAATAGGTCCAATACAACACATTGATGCCATCGGACTACAAACCCATTTCTTTTTCTTCCCACCTATTTGTTCTTAGGTTAGTCAACGGAGTTTCAAGCCTTTGAAACTTCATTTAATAGTGAAAAAAAAAGCGCATACAATGTGCGACTGGAATCTTTATTTAAATTTGCAACGACTAAAATCTTCGATTTTTTTAATAACCACCAAAATACTTCAAGCAGATGGGCGAATCGTATGTTTTATATAAAGGACTTGATAATAAATCTATAACAACCCTCCAAATATTTTTTCCGACACCCTAATATATATTAAAATACCCCAATATGTCCTAAAATACACCCTATACGCGAAAACGGACCCCGAATACCTTTATTTTCATTAAAAATAATTAAAAACAAGATTTTTGGGTCTCTCGTGGGGCGCGTAACCTTTGGCTACTGTCTCAGGCGAGACCCCAGGCCGCCACGTGTCGGACTCGTGTTGAGGCTACGTGTCGACGCAGAAAGGCTACGGCCTAGTCTAGGGAGCCTCGCGGGCCGCGTAGCTCTTAGCTACGTCTTACGCGGGCCGTGTAAAACCTGAAATCAGGCCCTATGTAATGGGAGCTCAGGCCTTCAGTTACGATCGCTCATTTCCTTTTTCTCTCTCGAATTTCTTGATAGTAGAAGCTATTTTTGGGTATAATATCCCCCTAAATAACAAAGTTCAGCTCCGTTGTAAGTATCATAACCCCGGTTACGTATTAGATACGCTGCCCGATTGATCCAGGGTTTCGTAACGGTTGTCGTGGTTCTGCCCGACGTAGTCGTTGGAATGCCGTCTCGGGGAGGGTATCCTTAATATAAATAATGGGTTGTTATACTAACACGTGTGCATTTGTGTAAATTTATAGATAATCACCTAGAAACCCTAAAGGATAATCTTAGACAGTAATGTGAATAATCTCCTTTTTGCAAATTGTTTTTACAAAACCTCACACAATTAATAATATATTAAACAGTTATTGAGCATTTGTATTCTACAATTATCGTCGGTATTTTGGGGTTTTGTATACAAAATTTGTTACTGCCTTGCGAGGAGTAACATGACGACAAATCGGGTTGACAGTACCGTGGGTGGTAATTGAATAGATGGAAACAAATGTAATTTCGCGACCGCCCTCAATATTGTACAATGGTTTTTATTAAACTTGATTAAACTGGGATTCACTCACCAGTATTTCCCACTGACAAATGTTTTTAAACGCGTTTCAGGTAACAAAATGTGAAAGCCAAATAGAAGCCAGCTGGACAGCACTGAAGGCTTGGAAAAGTGGCTATAAAGTTACCTAAAATGAATAGATGTTTTATTTAAATAAAATAGAGTTTTATCCCTATGTAAATGTGTGTACTTAAACTTGAGATTTTCCCATGTGTTTAATATTATAAAAACGTGGTATTTTACTCTAATTAAATATTTCCTAACTACGGTCCTGATGTAAATTCCGCTGCCAAATTGACAAACCCAGATACCACCAAAACTGGCTCGCGGCCGCCCGTTCCCGGGAGATAGGGATCGTGGGTTGCGACAGAAGGTGGTATTAGAGCTAAGCCACTGATTCAGCCACAGAAGTGTTCTGCTGACACCAAGATATTATCTAAAGTGTTAGGAAATAAATTATGAAAATACGTGCATATCTGTATTTTATTGTTATGTGTTATTTGACTATTTGTTAGTTTACAGTATGAGTGATCAAGGACCATCCGACGTGTATCGTCAGTTGTCCAGCTCACCTAGGAGCGAAGGCACCTCTTCACAGCCTGCCCTCTCAGGGTATTTTGCTGATGATGAAGAAGGGATATTCGTATTTAAGGCTCAGTCTGAAGAGTCATTCCCTCAGAAAAAGAGAGGGTGGTTCAGTAAGGGAGCACATGAGCGTAGGAAGAGAATGAAGAAGTTGCAAGAACAGCGGGCTTTAGCAGCTAGTAAAAAAGAAACTGATGCCCACACCCAAGACATGCTTAATAGGAGTTTAGCAAACTTTCATATTTTAGCAACCACAGCTGCCGATCCAAACCTGGAACAACTGATAGCACCCCAACCATTACAGCCATTGGAGATAGAAAACAACCCAGAAAATTAAGTAGAAATGCATGATTTTAATCCAGAGGAGATACCTAGGGTACCAGCACCCAATCCTTTAGACCCAGACTACGATCCGTGGTTTGATGATCATAGGGATTATGTGCAACGCTACCAGCTGACAGACCTACCCATGCCAAACCTAGCAGCTTACCCAGGTCTGGACCCTCTAGATCCCTACTACGATAATGATGAATACATTAGGGAAATCTTAGAGAATCCGTATCCTCAGGAAGAACCCATGCCACAGTACCCAGATCCAGTACCCGCACCTGCACCCCCAATGAGTGCAGAAAATGTGCAAGAGCTCCGAACTTTCGAAGAAGAGATTTTAGAAAGTAGCGAGAGGATGAGGCAAGTAGGAGAATGACTCGTCTGGAAGTATGACGAGCGTCATATGGATTGTTGGATGAATCCATATCAGTGAAGGAGATGGTGGAGGTAGTAGTAATAATATATATATAATAGGTGTGTATGTGTTTAGGGAAAAAAAACTATAGATGCCTACTAGTAGTATAATTTTATTTCAGTTGTATTGTAATTTTAATTTCCAGTTCTGGTTTGTATTAGATGCCTACTATATAAAAATAGAGTAAGTCGCAATGATCGGCGCTTTTGACCAGAATGCGTATAATGTGATTGGTTATATTAAATATTATCCTGTGATATTAATACGTGATAATTGTTTAAAATTCAGATGGCCTACCAAGTGAATCAAGAGAACCTGGATAACAACCCGGAAAACCAGAATGACCATAATCTGAATAATGATAACCCAAACAATGATAACAATGGAAATCAAGTGGATAACAGTGTCATCCAACACATAGTGGCACAAGGAATAATAGATGCGATGCCATATATTATTCAGACAGTTAGGGAAGTAAATAATAAAAGTAACCATAGCAGTAAGCGACCAACTTAACCAGAAAACAGCGTGAACAATGGACCTGTACTTCAAGTGCTCATTCCCAAAAGAAGAAGAACCATATCACATGGTTGTTCTTATAAAGAATTCTGGTCTTGTAAACCAATGGAATTCTCGGGCAATGAAGGGGGCGTTGCAGTTCTACGCTGGATAGAGAAGACCGAGGCAGTCTTAAGAATAAGCAAGTGCGCAGAAGAGGATAAGATAATTTTTGCTTCTAATTTGTTCAAAAATTCAGCCTTTGAATGGTGGAACACTATCCTCCAAACTAGGGGAAGTGACAGGGTTTACAATATGGAATGAGAGGAATTTAAAAACATGGTAGAAAGGAAATTATGCCCTCCCAATGAAAAAGAAAAGATAGCAAATAAATTCCTAAACCTTAGGATGACTGGAGTGGATAGTAAGGGGTACACTATGCTATTATTTGAATATGCTAGAATAGTGCCAACCCTTGCATCACCTGAACCAGTATTAATCTCCGGTTACATTTGAGGATTAATTGGTGAGATAAGGCATGTAATCAAGGCAGCTAGACCACAAACCATAGAAGAAGCTGTAGAACTAGCAAATACCTTGACAGATGAATTAGTGCGTACACGAGAAGAAGACCAGAGGAGAAACCTAGCTCAAAGACTTACCCAGGAATTTTGCTACGGTAATTCCAACCGTAGGAATGTAGGTTCTACCTCTGCACCCTACTGCAAGGCTTGCAAGAAGAAGCATTCGGGAAAATACTCTACTTATTGCAATTTCTTCAAGATGCCATGGCACAAGGAAGAAGATTGTATGAGGAAACCTAATAATGGAATATGCTTCAACTGCGGAGAAAAAGGTCACATCAGGCCAAACCGTCCGAAACTAGTTCCAGCCATGAACAACAAGAACACCAAAAATGCTATAGCGTTTGTTCTGACTACAGATGAAGCCAAGATGATCCCGGACGTGATAGCCTGTACGTTTTTAGTTAATGATGTTTTTGCTAAAGTATTATTTGACTCTGGTGTAAACCAAAGTTTTATTAATACTTTACTTTGCAAAATTCTCAATCAACCATTAACTAAACTCCCACAAGAATGTCTAGTAGAGACAGCGAATGGAGAAACCGTTAGGATTTCTGAAATCTTGCAGGGAGCAAGAATAGAGTTTTTAAATCAGAAGTTTAGTGCAAACCTTTACCCAATGAATCTGGCAGGATTTGATATTGTGTTAGGGATGGATTGATTAATAGCCAATAAAGCCAGTATCTTATGTGATCAAAAGTCAATTCAAGTAAATTCACCAAAGGGTGAAAAGATCACAATTAAAGGAGATAAACCCTCTAGATCCACAAAATTCATCTCTGTGTTGAAAACCGCAAGTTATATAAGAAAAAGGTCATTAGTATATTTGATTTCTATAATCACTAACACTAAAGGGAAAAAATTGAAGGATATTCCAGTAGTATACCAGTTTACAGATGTATTTCCCGAAGAATTACCAGGACAACCTCCAGACCGAGAAGTTGAATTTAGAATCCATTTGATACCAGGAACAGCACCAATTGCCAAAGCACCTTACCGTTTGGAACCCGCATAAATGCAGGAACTGAAGCAACAATTAGACGAATTGTTGAAGAAAGGATTCATACAGCCAAGTTCATCACCATGGGGAGCGCTAATCCAATTTGTTAAAAAGAAGGACGGATCAATGCGTATGTGCATTGACTACAGTGAATTGAACAAGGTCACGATTAAGAATCGGTATCCATTACCAAGTATCGATGATCTGTTCGATCAGTTACAAGGAGCTCGATTTTTCTCAAAAATCGATCTACGGTCAGGATATCATCAATTAAAGGTACAGGAAGAGGACATTCCTAAGACCGCCTTTAGAACAAGGTATGGCCATTATGAATTTACTGTCATGCCATTTGGTTTAACCAATGCCCCAGCTGCATTTATGGACATGATGAACCGAATATGTAAGCCATATTTGGATAAATTCATAATTGTCTTTATAGATGATATTCTCATTTACTCTAAGAGTAAAGAGTAACATGCAAAGCATTTGCACGCACTTTTAAGTTTATTAAGGAAGGAAAAGCTTTATGCTAAGTTTTCAAAGTGCGAATTTTGGTTAGAACAGGTACAATTTCTTGGACATCTACTTAATCATGAAGGAATTCATGTGGATCCCACTAAGATTGAAGCAATTACCAAATGGAAAACCCCTGAGTCACCAACCGAGGTTAGAAGTTTCTTAGGACTAGCCGGTTATTATAAGAGATTTATTCGAGATTTTTCTAGAATAACCATTCCCTTAACTAAGCTAACCTGTAAATCTGTTAAGTTTGAATGGGGATCGAAACTGGAAGTAGCCTTTAGAATTCTTAAGCAAAGACTAACTCATGCACCCATACTAGCGTTACCAGAAGGAACTGAAGACTTTGTAGTCTATTGTGACGCTTCTAAATTAGGTTATGGATGTGTATTGATGCAACGTCAAAAGGTTATAGCATATGCATACAGACAACTTAAGAATCATGAAGAGAGTTATTCAACACATGATCTAGAACTAGGAGCCATAATTTTTGCCCTTAAGATTTGGAGACATTACCTTTACGGTAGTAAGTTTACCATTTTTACAGACCATAAGAGTTTAAGATATGTTTTTGGGCAAAAGGAGTTAAATATGAGACAAAGACGCTGGATGAAATTGTTTAGTGATTATGATTGTGATATCCAGACTCCAATACCATGCAGGAAAGGTAAATGTAGTAGCTGATGCTTTAAGTCGAGAGTATCATGAAAAGTCAAAAAGGGTACGTTCTCTTAAATTAAATATACAAGTAGATTTAAATGAGTAGATTAGAAAAACACAAGAATCAGTAATTAAGGAAGATACTGAAAAGTTAAAAGGGATGATTAAGGAATTAGAACAAGGAACAGATGGAATTTGGAGATTCCATAAGAAAAGGATGTGGATACTTAAGTTAGGAAACATACGCCACCGTATATTAGAAGAAGCCCATAAGTCTAAGTATACGATGCATCCTGGAAGTGACAAAATGTATCAGGACTTAAGAAAGAATTTCTGGTGGATAGAGATGAAAAAGGATATAGCAGCATATGTTGCAAAGTGTTTAACCTGTTCACAAGTTAAAGCTGAACATCAGAAACCCTCAGGACTGCTGCAACAGTTAGAAATGCCAGTGTGGAAATGGGAATTAATAACAATGAATTTTGTTACTAAATTACCCAAAACTAGGAAAGGTAATGATACAATCTGGGTGATTGTAGACAGGATAACTAAGTCAGCTCATTTTATACCGATGAAGGAAACTTTCAGTATGGAACAATTAAATTATATGTAAATGAAATAGTTTCATTACATGGAATTCCTTTATCAATTATTTCTGACAGAGATAGCCATTTTACCTCTCATTTTTGGACAAGTTTCCAAAAAGCCATGGGAACCAAGTTGAATCTAAGCACAGCTTATCATCCTCAAACGGACGGGCAAAGTGAAAGGAAAATTCAGACAATGGAGGATATACTTAGAGCATGTGTAATTGACTTCGGAGGTAATTGGGACGATAACTTACCATTAATAGAGTTTTCTTATAATAATAGCTATCACACATGTATCAATGTTGCACCATTCGAAGCACTTTATGGACGAAAGTGCCGAACCCCAGTCTGTTGGGCATAAATTGGAGAAAAGCAATTATCTGGACCCGAAATAGTACAGGAAACGACTGATAAGATCATTTAAATCAAGGAACGACTGAAAGCAGCACGCGATCGACAGAAGAGTTATGCTGATAATAGGCGAAAACCGTTGGAATTTCAAGTAGGAGATAAAGTGTTATTAAAAGTCTCTCCTTGACAAGGAGTGGTAAGATTCATCAAAAGGGGAAAACTAAGTCCCAGATATGTTGGACCTTTTGAGATTATTAGAAGAATAGGACATGTAGCCTATCAGCTACAACTGCCAGAGGAAATGGCAGGAATACATGATGTATTTCATGTATCTAATCTCAAGAAATGCTTAGCTGATGAATCACTGATAGTACCTCTTAAGGACATAGAGGTAAATGAACAGTTAAAATTTTAGAAAGACATCTAAAGATCGAAGACAGGAAAGTCAAGAACCTCAAGCACAAGAGATTAGTTCTGGTCAAAGTGAAGTGGGACTCCAAAAGAGGACCAGAGTACACATGGGAGCTTGAATCATAAATGGAAAAGAAATATCCACACCTGTTCCAGTAGACCTCGAGGACGAGTTCTAAAACAAGGAGGGGAGGATATAACAACTCTCCAAATATTTTTTCTGACACCCTAATATATATTAAAATACCCCAATATGTCCTAAAATACACCCCATACGCGAAAACGGACCCGAATACCTTTATTTTCATTAAAAATAATTAAAAACAAGATTTTTGGGTCTCTCGCGGAGCGCGTAGCCTTTGCTACTGCCTACGCTGGCCGCGACAACTCAAATCTCAGGCGAGACCCCAGGTCGCCACGTGTCGGACTCGTGTTGAGGCTACGTGTTGACGCAGCAAGGCTACGGCCTAGTCTAGGGAGCCTCTCGGGCCGTATAGCTCTTAGCTATGTCTTACGTGGGCCACGTAAAACCTGAAATCAAGCCCTATATAATGGGAGCTCAGGCCTTCAGTTACGATCGCTCATTTCCTTTTTCTCTCTCGAATTTATTGATAGTAGAAGCTATTTTCGGGTATAATATCCCCCTAAATAACGAAGTTCTGCTTCGTTGTAAGTATCATAACCCCGGTTACGTATTAGATACGCTGCCCGATTGATTCAGGGTTCCGTAACGACTGTCATGGTTCTGCCCGACGTAGTCGTTGGAATGTCGTCTCGGGGAGGGTATCCTTAATATAAATAATGGGTTATTATACTAACACGTGTGCATTTGTGTAAATTTATAGATAATCACCAGGAAACCCTAAAGGATAATCTAAGATAGCAATGTGAGTAATCTCCTTTTTGCAAATTGTTTTTACAAAACCTCACACAATTAATAATATATTAAACAGCTATTGAGTATTTGTATTCTACAATTACCGTCGGTATGTTGGGGTTTTGTATACAAAATTTGTTTCTGGCTTGCGAGGAGTAAAATGACCACAAGTCGGGTTGACAGTACCGTGGGTGGTAATTGAATAGATGGAAACAAATGTAATTGTGTGACCGCCCTCAATACTGTACAACGGTTTTTATTAAACTTGATTAAACTGGGATTCACTCACCAGTATTTCCCACTGACAAATGTTTTTAAACGCATTTCAGGTAACAAAATGTGAAAGCTAAATAGAAGCCAGCTGGACAGCACTGAAGACTTGGAAAAGTGGCTATAAGGTTACTTAAAATGAATAGATGTTTTATTTAAATAAAATAGGGTTTTATCCCTATGAAAATGTGTGTACTTAAACTTGGGATTTTCCCGTGTGTTTAATATTATAAAAGCGTGGTATTTTACTCTGATAAAATATTTCCTAACTACGATCCTGATGTAAATTCCGCTGCCAAATTGACAAACCCATATACCACCAAAACTGGCTCGCGGCCGCCCGTTCTCGGGAGATAGGGATTGGGGGTTGCGACCAAATCGCTCCTACTTAGAATATCGGTGCAAAATTATTACCGGTTACATAAAAGAATAATTCAGATTTTTAGACGCATTCGGAAGTAAAATCATAAGTTTTTACGGTGTCTCTAGTGGCTCAACTTATTATAAGTTTTTATTCGTTTGTGTGACAAATTGTTTGATAAATTTTACGTAATCAAAATCTTCTAAAAAAATGTGTGTATATAGCACACAGCCACACATTAATTAATAAAAAATCGTATACTTCAATAGGGGCGGACCTAGCATGTTACTAGGAGTAGCCTCTGCTACCCCTTAACGCTCCGACAGTAGTGTAAATTTTGAAAAATTTTAACGTTTTTTCGATTTCGTTACCCTTTTTTTATATAAAACGTTGCCCCTATAAATATTTATAGATCCGCCACTGTAATTCAAGAAATTATATGCCTATAAAAGATGCCACCGTTTCTAAGAGGGAACAAAATATTAAAGATGCCACCGTTTCTAAGAGGGAACAAAATATTATAGGGTTTTTATGTTCACTGTTTACATCCTCTTGGTTTTAGATGCCTTCAAAATTAGTCATAAGGTTTAAGGTTTGAGGCTATTGTGGAGGCCTAGGGATTAAATATTGAATCATCTCTAAGAATTCATTTACCATATTCGAGCTTAAAAAAATGCGTTCTTATGTTTTTAAAATTATGTTTTATTATTTTTATTTTTTAAAATCAAATTAGTATTGGGCCCAATAAACCTAATGTCAAGTGGGCTAAATTCTAAACCGTTAAAAATGATTTGTAAGTGTGCCTATACTGGAATTGGTACGTGTTAACTATTTAAAAAAGAATTAACATATATATATATATATATATATATATATATATATATATATATTTGAGGAAACTGTCATTTTGGTCCCTGAGGTTTGGTCACTTTTCCACTTTAGTTTAAAACTCAAACCTTTTACATCTGGGTCCCTATGGTTTCAGTTTTCTTGCCATTTTCGTCCAAAAATGAATTAAGCTCGTATTTCTCAAATTAAATCATGTTATTTTGTCCTTTTCCTTAGGGGCAAAATGGTCATTATATAGAAAATTTATATAATATATAAACTCTGCACTCTCTATCTCTAAACACCCCTCTGTCTCTCTCTCCCTTCTCTATCTCTCCCTCTCTCTATCACAGGAACACCCTTCTGTCTCTCTCCCCCCTCTCTCTATCACACGCTCAATAGTGGAGACGGTGGTGGATGATCATGGTAAAGACGATGGCGGTGGATGTTAATGGTGGTGGGGGATGTTAATGGTGGAGACGGTGGTGGATGATAATGGTAGAGGCGATGGCGGATGATAAAAGGGGCAACGTTGATGTGGAACTTGGATCTGGTTTTGGTTCAGATCTGAAAGATTTGTAAATGAACGAAGGGTTGCGTCGATGAGAAGAAGGAGATGGTGCCTGTGGTGAGGAGGTGGTGGTGGCGGTGGTGAAAATGTGTTGTAGTGGTGGTGGAATGCAAGATCAGAAGCTCCGACGAGATGCTTGATGTGAGGGTTCGAGCGACGAGGTTTCCGGTGACCCAAATTTTTTTTCGGTCAATTGTTCAGATCTGAGATTAGCTATGACAACCCGAGATTTCAAGGTCTTTCCTCTACGCATCACTTGTTTCACAATCTCGTTTTCATAATTCATTTTACGTTGTATCATGTGCACGATATTTGAATGATTAAAGTATTGTTATGTTTGGTTGTTGCATGTAAATGTAGGTGTTGTTTAACGTGTAATGTTTAGACATAGCATGACATCACACTTGATTCACAAAAAACCCAAGCCGACGAAGAACTAGGGTTCTTCGCCCAAGCTCATGTCGACGAAGAACTAGGGTTTTTCGCCAAAAAGGGGCCTCGGCCCAGGTTTGTTCGTGGGATAGATTGGGCCTGACTGTTATTTGTTTGTATAACCTCTCATAACCTGCAACATCCAACCCTAAAACTCTCTCCCTTTCCTCTCCTTCCTGTGCGACACCAATTGTGGGTCTCGAAGCCTTTTCATATCGAGCAATCGAATCACTTCGGTATCACGGTTAGTGTCCATCGTTGCTAGTTACTGGAATCTTGATGTTGTGACTTTACGTAAAAACTAGGGTTTCATCTATAAGATTGTAAATCTAGAATATGTGAATGATTATGGTGTTGGACTATGTTGGAATTAGTGATTGGATACTCGGTAATCGATGATTGTATGCACGTGACTTTGATTTCGTATGCAACTGATGATTTGTTTGATTAACATTGATGATCTCATGCTAAGTTGTTAACTAGGGTTTGTGTAATAATGAGTGGTGTAATTGTTATGCTTCGAATGAATCGTTGAACGGTGGATGATTGTTCATAATTAGGGTTCTTGATCATGATTAAAGTATGGTTTGATTCGATTGGGAAACTGTCAAAAATTGTTAACATCCGTCACGGCTGAGATTAAGGAAAATTGTAACTGTCTTGAGGGCAGCGACGAAGGACTTCCCCCACGAATAACGTAATTCGACGAAGAACTGGTTCTTCGTTGACTGGATTTTGACGAACCACTAGGGTTCTTCGTCACATGCATTCTCGACGAAGTACAACTCTTCGCCATTAGGGTTCTTCGCCGAGAGGACATCCCACGAAGAACTGGTTCTTCGTGGAGATGCTGCAGGCGAACAAACAGAACAGTTTATACAGTTTCTAATGTGTATGATGATGAATGTTTATAAAGTGTTATCTGAAGCATGTTAAAAATAGAAATAGAGAATAAGAGACCTGATTTTACTTGTGTGAGTAGCCAATTCATCTGTTAAATATTATTATGTGACTTGCACATGGGATGTGGACTTATATGAGAACTGAGTGCTTGCTATGTGATATACGGTGATCTTTGTGATGAATGCAAACTGTGTAAAGTACGTGACTTGATTGATTATGAAACTGATTTTGATTGGTAACCATGGTAGGGTTTGGGTTGACCAACTTGGACGGGTAACTTAACATACCGAGCAAAACTAAGGTGAGTTCACTGCTATTTTTCAAGCATGCGTCCCGGGGAGGGACATCTGGTAAATATTCCGAGGAGGAATACTGGGTAATGGGTTTAACTGGAATGTTAAACTTGGGATGTTGGTTAATACACTCATATCTATCACATAAGTCCCATCATATATCGAATTAGTTTCCGGGGAGGCAATGGGGTTATTAGTTGATAGCGCTATTAGGTTTGGCACCCTCACACCGTACCAGGGAGGACTGGCGTGAACTAATTACCTTAACCACTCGACTAATGTTTGATAGAGCATTGGGGAAGGGCAAACAATCTGGAGCCATCTTGCGGTACTCGAGTTATTAACATCATTGTATTTCTGAAATGCTTTAAACTTATATGTCACACCCCGACTTTCCACGTATCACCGGTGGGCCCGGTGGGGGTATCGTGACGTGGTTGGCAACGTTACAGTCAAACAACACAATATTTAATATGCACAGTGGAAGCAAATGAAAGATATAAATATATTTCAACCGAATAATGTGTAATATCAAGTATCACAATAGTCGAAAGTTTATCCACAGGTGGATCAAAGTAAAATGGAAACAGTAGTTCAACAGACTTTAGGCATCTTAAGCTTGCGAGACTTCTATTGATGCTAAGGAGAAATCCAGCCTATTTCGAGTAGTACCTGCACTTAATCTTTTTTGGGAAAATACGTCAGTTTACACTGGTAAATACAATTAACCGACTCATTTTAAAAAGGTTTGATAAAATTGATTTGAATGCACGTGGCACAAATATCTTTTATAACTTGGGATAATTATTTAAATATCTAAACTTGTAAAAGGATTACATGTTCCTTATGCGTTCAGTAGCCCGGTTCGTGCCGGGTTAAAGATCAATAGACACACCACATTATTTATTTATGCACTGACGAGTGTACGTCTACACTCCGCGCTTAGGTCGTGGCCATTTCGTAAAATGATACCGAGGATATCCGGGACATGGTCATTAACCCCCCAAAGGCGTTAAGCAAACAAAACATATTTAAACAGGTCATCTCGATAATACTTAACCACCAATCGATTAAGGTCGAATGCCCGACCAAGCGGTATTTTATATACCGTACCCCAAGCCCGTATAAGGGAAAATAAGTTAAAAGTATTTACCTTTGCAAGTATAACTCACAAACAGAAAATGCAAGTAGCTTTTACTGGTCCTCCTATTCTGGAACGAAGGTTTATAATAACCTATTAGAATCCTAACGGGTCCTTAATTAAGCCTAAACTTAGACCGGTTAGTTTTAAAGATACGGTTCGTACGCACGATTAAGCGAAGACCGGGATAGAATGTGATTTAGACCTGACAAGTTTGAAGACTTGCTTAATATGGGTATATTATACACATTCTGGATTTTGAGATAAAAACGATAAGGTTTGACCCGTTTCGGCTAATTTATGCAAACTAGTTACATAAACCGAACCGAACGCGCAAGAAGCGTAACGGGTAACCGTAAGAGCCATATACAGTTTTCCTAAGTTAATATGCCTCAAATATGTTGTGACATCAGTAAGATATCTTTTATTATGCCCGAAACGAATTTAAACTCAAATTATGCCCCGTAGGGGTATTTTGGTCATTTAAAAGGTTATAAAAGAGTTTAAGTATTAACCTGAGTTACAGGTCTGATGTAATCAGCAAAAATACTCAATTTACTAAGTTATAACAGTAGGGTATTGCATATATGTGAAATTTATCAATTATAACCAAATTATGCACCGTAGGGGCATTTTGGTAATTTCACATAAGCCGAAAAGCTCAAAACTGAAGTCTGAGTTAAACAACTTTTGCTTACTGTTAAAATATTATAATTTACCTAAAATATCAGTAGGTATCAACCCTTGTATGTTTAAAATAGTTTTAGTACATACTATGCGTTAAAAACACTTAAAAGGCGATTAGAAGCCGTTTCCGGGTTCTATATAGAAAGCTGATATTTTTATTATCCCAGAAGGTTTAAAATAATTTATTTATCATATGAAATCAGTAGCAAAAGGTTTGGGGTCAAAAAGATATGTAAAACTCATTTTATAGCCCAAAAGGGCAAAACCGATAATTACCGAATTAAGCTTATGACTCTGAGTTATGCTCCGCCTAAAATTAATTAAAAATCTTCAAAAATCCCAAAATAATATATTACATCAGTGGGTAAAGAGTTTGATATCAAAAAGTGGGTTTAAATAAGCTATATGCTAATTATGCCGTTTAATCGCTAAAGAAGCTTTCTAATTATGCTAATGAGCATAACTCTCAATCTACACCTCGAACTGATGTCAAATTTTGGGTGCAAGTTTATAAATCAGTAACTCAGGTTTCTGCTCTTTTACATTTTCAAAAATCACGTTTTTATGGTGAAAATGGCATAATGGTCAACATATGAGCAATTAACGGAATCGTGCATATTAATTGGATAACTAATGAACCAAGGTGTATAATCACAGAGGGTTATACTAGCATGTAACCTGGTCCTAAGGAAGCTCTAAGGCATTTCCAAAACATACTAAAACGGGTCAGAACTAAAAGTCAAAGCAAAAGTCAAATTATGCGACTTTCGGTTCCGAACCGGGTCTTTACTGTAAATTGTCGGGTTGAACATGTTTAGACATGTTCTTACATTAATTACCAAGTTATATTAATGATCAAACAGGTTGTATGGGTTCTACATTGCTAATTATGTATAAATTGGAAATTAAGCATTCTGTTGACTTTTTAATAACAAGTTTGACCCGACATTTGACCTAGTTAGAGTGGGAATCAGAGGGTGCCCTTTTAAGGGTTTATTTCCCACATAATTACCAACTTATAACTACTTTCAATTTGACTAATCACTGGACCATTAGTGATTAATCGCTAAGTCAACCGTTAATTACGACGGTTTGACTTTTAAGCTAAAACTAAGCAAAAACTTAACTAAGAAAGGTTAAGCATACTTACTGAAGTTCTATGCACGATTAGTGATCACTTGAGTCTGCTTTGGAGCTCCAGAAATGATCAGAAATGCAGATGGAAGGTGTGGTTACAAAGTTTCAACACAAGGCCTTTTTATAGTGCTCAATCTCACTTAGATCATTGACAACAAGTGCTAGCAATGGCTATGGATCATCAACAGAAGTCCCTAAGTGCCTAGGACTGTTTAGGGGTCGCCCATGTAGTGAAAATATCCCTTATAAGTCGGTTAAAAGGCTGGACAGGAGGCTGTCCACGTTTACTGTATCTGGGCATCGGACGCGGCCCGCGTAAGACATATTAACATCTTACGCGGCCCGCCCGAGCCTTGTATACAGGTTTTACATTTTCTAGTTGTTGCATATTTGTCTCTTGGCCTTTCGAAGGGTCAACCAAACTTATTTCTTGCATTTTGAGCCCTCCAAATTTACCTATAAGGGCCTTAAGACTTATACCCGCTTTGCTAAGTCCTTGGTCACTTCATGTTAACCCGAAAAGTCATAATTTTCAACGTTAACGCTTTAACTCCTTGTATACGAATTTGATCATAACTTTCTCATACGATAACGAAACTTTATGAAATTTATATCGTGCATTCTAGTGAGTATAATTAACCATTACAAAGCTTCGGGTTTGTTAAAAGGTCACTCAGAGGTATAACTTAAACATGTTGACACATTTAACCCCTGTAGTTTGTAATCTCTCACTTTCATTCATTTTTAGCCTCGTATGATCCATGATTTATTCGTTTGATGGTATAAACATCATGTAGGGTTATTGTAAAGTATATTTATTCGTTGTTGACATTTTAAACCCTTATATTCAGATACTTTCCATGGTTGTCAACTTTAGTCCCTCTAGAACATTCTTTCACACGTTCAAACCTTATGACACGTGTCAATACATTATAGGACGTGAATTTCCGAGGTGTTACATCCTCACTCCCTTAAAAGAAATCTCGACCTTGAGATTTACTGAAACAAATGAGGGTATTTGTCTTTCATTGTGGACTCAACCTCCCACGTGTACTCGGGACCTCTACGGGTATCCCATTTAACCTTTACTATAGGCACATGCTTCCTTCGAAGCTTCTTAACCTGTCGATCCTCGATCGACACAGGTTTTTCAACAAACTTTAAGCTCTCTTCTATATGCACATCTGTATGCGGTATGACTAGTAATTCATCAGCGAAACACTTCTTCAGATTGCAGATGTGGAATACATTGTGAATACCACTGAGCTCTTCAGGCAAATTTAACTTATAGGCAACTGATCCGACACGTTCGATGACCTTGAACGGTCCTATGTATCTCGGGCTTAACTTGCCTTTCTTACCAAATCGCATCACTCCCTTCCAGGGTGATACTTTAAGCAACACCTTGTCGCCTACCTCGAAGTTAAAAGGTTTACGCTTTAAATCCGCGTAGCTTTTCTGCCTATCCCTGGCAGCTTTCAGGCGGTCACGAATCTGGACAATCTTGTCCGTCGTTTCAAAGACTATTTCCGGTCCTGAGAGTTGGACATCGCCAACTTCCGCCCAACAAACGGGCGTTCTACACTTTCTACCGTATAAGGCCTCGAAAGGCGCAGCCTTAATGCTGGTATGGTAGCTATTGTTATATGAGAACTCGATCAATGGCAGGTGGTTATCCCAACTACCACCTAAATCGATCACACATGCACGAAGCATGTCCTCCAACGTTTGGATTGTACGCTCACTCTGGCCGTCCGTCTGAGGATGGTAAGCCGTACTAAAATTCAAACGCATGCCCAAAGATTGTTGGAAACTCTTCCAAAAATGTGACGTGTATCTAGTATCCCTGTCAGAGATAATAGACACAGGTACGCCATGTAAAGCTACAATCTTATCTACGTACAGTTGGGCTAACATGTCGGAGCTGTAGGTATCCTTAATGAGTAGGAAATGTGCTGACTTAGTCAGTCTATCTACTATTACCCATATCGTATCATTTCCTTTCCTTGTCTTGGGCAACTTGGTGATGAAATCCATCGTCACCATTTCCCACTTCCATGTGGGAAGTTCAGGCTGTTGTAGCAAACCTGACGGCTTTTGATGTTCAGCTTTTACTTGCGCACATGTCAAGCATTTAGCTACATAGGTGGCTATAGACTTCTTCAAGCATATCCACCAAAAATTTGCCTTCAGATCTTGGTACATCTTATCAGCTCCAGGATGAACGGAATATTTAGAACTATGGGCTTCTTGGAGGATAACATCCCGAAGTCCTCCATAAACTGGAACCCATATTCGTCCATTCAATCTCATAATTCCGTCCTTGCTCTGAGATAACTGTTCTTCAGTTACTCCTAGTTTCTCGTTAGGATAGTTAGCTTCCAACACAGCTTCCTTCTGTGCAGCTAACAACCTTTCATTCAAACTATTCTTTATTTCAATGCTATTGGCATTGATTCGGATGGGTTTCACCCTTTCTTTTCGACTCAAGGCATCGGCGACTACATTCGCCTTGCCAGGATGGTATCTGATTTCACAATCATAATCATTCAACGTCGCCTCATGTTTAAATCCTTCTGATTAAACAGGTGCTGGAGGCTCTTGTGATCAGAATAGATCACGCACTTGATACCATATAAGTAGTGCCTCCATAGCTTCAGTGCAAATACAACGGCACCCAACTCCAAGTCATGGGTGGTGTAATTCTTTTCATGCACCTTTAACTGTCTTGAAGCATAGGCAATAACCTTGCCTTTCTGCATAAGCACACAACCCATGCCAGTGTGTGATGCATCGCAATAAACTACGAATTCTTCGGTACCTTCAGGCAATGTTAGTACAGGAGCGTTGCTCAACTTTTGCTTTAGGATATCAAAGGATTCTTGCTGCTTAGGGCCCCAATCAAACTTTATTTTCTTCCTAGTCAAAGAAGTTAGGGGTGCAGCAATCCTTGAAAATTTTTCAATAAAACGCCTATAATATCCTGCTAAGCCTAGGAAGCTACGAATCTCTGTAGGCGTCTTTGGCTCTTGCCAGTTCATGACAGCTTCCACCTTAGCGGGATCCACTTGGATACCACGCTCACTAACCACATGTCCAAGGAACTGGACTTCTCGAAGCCAAAATTCACACTTTGAAAATTTGGCGTAGAGTTTCTCATGATGTAGAAGTTTAAGAATACAGCGAAGGTGTTTCTCATGGTCAGCTTGGTTCTTCGAGTAAATGAGAATGTCGTCGATGAAGACGATGACGAATTTATCTAAGTAAGGCTTGCAAACGCGATTCATGAGATCCATGAACGCGGCAGGTGCATTAGTGAGCCCAAAAGGCATCACTAGGAACTCGTAATGACCATAACGAGTCCTAAATGCAGTTTTGAGTACGTCTTCATCTCTAACCTTCAGTTGGTGGTAGCCTGACCTTAGGTCAATCTTAGAGAAGTAACTTGCCCCTTGCAATTGATCGAACAGATCGTCGATCCTGGGCAAAGGATACCTATTCTTTATAGTGACTTTATTAAGCTCACGGTAATCAATGCACAGACGCATCGATCCATCATTCTTTTTGACAAACAAGACTGGTGCTCCCCAAAGAGACGAACTAGGTTTAATGAAACCTTTAGCTAGCAATTCATCTAGTTATGCTCTCAATTCCTTCATCTCTGTTGGTGCCAACCTGTAAGGCGCTCTAGCAACAGGTGCTGCTCCAGGGATGATGTCAATTCTGAATTCCACTTGCCTATCTGGTGGTAAGCCAGGTAGTTCTTCAGGAAAAACTTCAGGGTATTCAGAAATGACGGGGATGTCTTCCATCTTAGGTTTCGGCTCATCAATAGTCACTTGTGCCATGTAGATGACACAACCCTTCTTTAAACACTTATAGGCCTTGAGCATAGTCACTTGCTAAGGCAGTCCATACCGGGTATCTCCCTGAATGGTAAGTGATTCACCAGACGGAGTCTTGATCACCACTTGCTTCTTATTGCAGACAATCTGGACCTGGTTAAGAGATAACCAGTCCATGCCTAAAATGATGTCAAAACCGGCTAACTTCAAAGGAAGTAGGGACAAAGGAAAAGAGTGGTTCTTAATGGATATGAAACATCCATCTAATATGGTTGAGGCGGTTTCTAAGGTGCCATCTGCTAACTCCACCTCGTATTTCACACTTAAGGTTTTAACAGGTAAATTCAGCAATTTGCAAAACTTATTATCTACAAATGATTTATCAGCGCCTGAATCAAAAAGTACTCTTGCATAGACATCATTTATGAGGAATATACCTGTTATCACATTGTCATCCAGTACTGCTTCCTTTGCATCCATTCTGAAGACCCTAGCATTGGTCTTCTTTCCTTCATCAGCCTTCTTTGCGAGTTTTGGGCAGTTAGTCTTGATATGCCCCTTCTCATTACAGCTGTAGCAGGTTGCATCCTTCAACTTTTTGCAATCCAAGGTCTTGTGTTCCTTGGACTTGCATATCCCACATGCAAAAGTTCTCGACTGTGTCTGCGAGTTCGATTCAAACCTGCACTTCCCGAAGTGCTGTTTCTTGCAGATCTTGCACTTGGGCTTATCACCAGATTGATGCCCATCCTTCTTTGACTCAAACCCTTTCTTGTGGTCATTGCTTCCTCGGTGTTTCTTGTTTGACCTTCGTGAATTATCATCTTCACGTTTTCTTTTCTCGGCATCCTTGTTCCTCAGCGATCTTTGTCTGACCGCGTCCAGTGTGAGGGACAAAGATATATCAGCTACATATCTGAAAGTAGCTGGCCGAGAGGCCTTCACGCTTGCCTAGATTTCTGGGGCTAAACCCCCAATGAAACGAGCTATTCTTTTGGGTTTCGGGGTCACCAGATACGGAACCAATCTCGACATGGTATTAAAGCTCGTCAGGTAAGCTTGACAATCCAGATTTGTCATTACCAACGATAGGAAATCAGACTCAATCTTCTCAACTTCGTGCTGAGGGCAGTAGTTTTCCCTGATGAGGGCAACAAATTGCTCCCATGTCATGTTGTATAATGGGATTTTCCCAGTGGCTTGAATCAACGATCTCCACCAGGCTAAGGCCTCACCTTTAAATGATTGAGACACAAAGTTTACCACATCTTTCTCAGCGCAACCGCTGATATCAACAACTGTATCCATCTCATCCAACCACGTCTTACAATCTATAGCTCCTTTCTCCCCAGTGAAATCCATGGGTTTGCATGAAACGAAATATTTGTAGGAGCAACCCTTATCCTGGGTCCCTTGTTTCGGTACGATCTTCAGAGATGGAACACTTTGCTGATTCGAGGACTGACGATCGTTATCAACCTTCTTGGGTCCTTCCTTCTTAGAGGGTGGTGGCTTGCTGTGAGCCTCAGATTGAGTTTTAGGGACAGACTTAGAGCGGGGTACAGATGAGGCTTTACTATGAGTCCCACTATACTCCTTAAATTGCTCCTCTACAGCTTTAGACACAGCTGTATCGATCAGTGTACGAAGCTCTCCTCTGGTTATATTAATCCTAGAATTGTCATTATTCTCCAGAGGATGACTGTTAATCTCGTCCGAGTCAGCCATTTATCTTGAACTGTTACATAAGATAATGACAACAGTTTATTTGAGAGTTTATTATGGAATTGTCTTTTATGGCAATTCATTAACCATGGTAAACATAGACCATATTTGGTTAATTTGTTACTCACATTTATTTAGGATTTCTATTATAATTTATCCTAATTATAAACAATAACAGTATTATTAGTAGCACAAAAGGCCTAGTCACAAGGACATTTTTAAATTATAAGCCATGATTTCAGAGAATCAAGGCATGAAGGTTTGAACATAGTTCTTTACCTTTTTCAGACAGAGTCGCAGACTATTACTGTCTTTTGTCTCATATGAAAATGAGCATGGCCCGTAGGCACTATAATACCAATGCATGGTTAACATTTGATCATTTTAATTGATGATTTAAACCCATGATTTATATATCATTAGTTTAAGTTAGGAATCTTTTGAAGAATCCTATTAAGGATGACGTGTGTGATTTTAACGAATCACTTCTGCCAGGAGCGTTAACATGTTTTCAGATGTTAACAGGAATTTGAATCTTTTAAACAGGCCTTACCATCTTGGCCAGGTCTTATAATGACATGCAGGCTAGGTTATACCTTTAAGATTCTTAATTAACATTAAAATAGGCAGATTATTTTTTTTTAAAAAGGAATGATTTTGATTCATTTATTTCATATACAATTTATTTATGCATATAATGGCAAAAATGAAATTTATAAACTTACATTCCATTAATTTATTAAAAGATTACATATCGCCCTAAACGGGACTTTTTAATAGACAAATTACCCACGCAGGGGTTTAAACAAAGACTTACCCACACAGGGGCTTAACAACAAACATACCCACGCATGGGTCAATACAGCAAGACAGGCCCACGCAGGGGCTCAACTGATACAAGGAAATTACAATAACCAATGGAAGGATTCAATGGTCCTTCTTGCTCTTCCCTTTTATTAAACTTGTCAATCCCTGGAAGAAACTTTGTCGCTCCCTACGGTCCCTGTGGAAATCTCGCTCGACTTGGTCCAATCTTTGAAGAATTTCTTCCCGTTCGGGTGGGGAAAACCGTGGCGGCTGCGATTGTTGCCGTATTATAGGTCTAGCAGGTATTTGGTACCCATGAGTTGGGTAACCTACTCCCCTAGGAGCTCCATACGGTCCTTCAAGATGAAGGGCGTTATAGTTGGCCGCTACCAAGTATGGGTCGGCTTCAGCATAATTGTAGTTGGTGTGAGCCGGCGGCTCAAACGAGTTGTACGCCATCGAACCAGTGTATGCAGGAATCGGGTTATCAAAACCCATCGGTGGTGGCTGTGGTGTAACTGGGTTTGAAGGCCCACCCATTTGTGGGTCTTCATGTAGTGGCGGATAATGACTGCCACTTGAGTGTCGAGGGGAGCTAAAATAGAAATCCCCTGCTCGTGCAGACATACGTGCGCCGGTTCTCCTACGCCTTGGCGGTTCTGGAGGTGCTTGATGAACTGGCGGCGATGGAGGCGGTGGTGTGACAGCCATGAAACGTGAATCCCCAGAGGGATCCTGCTGCTGGTGAGGCGACGAATGATGCGAGGGTGTAAAATACCACTCGAATTGGTTAAACCATGCCTGGTAACTGTCTGGACCATGGTAGGGTGATCCATGAAAACACGAACCATCAGAGACCTCGATAGGATGGTTGGGGGTCCTTGTTGCAGGCTCGACGGGATCCGTGTCCTCGTCCATGTCCTCTGCATGATCGCCGGAGAAATGATCCTCTGGCCCCAATGGGTTAAAACCCACTGGTTCTTGTATGTAGTTTGCCGGGTTAAACCGGCCCTGAAAGACGGGAGTGGGGTCTCCAAAGGAATGGTGCGATAGGGATCGCTGTAGAGGTATGTAAGAAGGTTGTGGGTTGTTGGGCTCGTTTTCCGACTATGGCCCATACGAGTTATGATAGGGAGGCGTTGAACTGTGCGAGACAAACCGTCTCGCAGGCTCAAAAAGGTTCCCCCTGTTCTCTCGAGGATCGGCACTCGCAGTGGTAGAAGGAGCTCGCCTGTGCGAAGGCCCGGCCTCGTGGTCATTGGGGGCGGTGATTGGCCCCTTGCCTCGTCCTCTTCGTCTGAAAAATCTTGGCGGCATGTTTAGACCTGTCAATATAACATAAGATAATGACAAGAATATATAAAATAAAGGACAAAACAAACAAAGTAGAATTTGTCCTATGTTATTTGTCTAGACTCGAAAGTTTAGGAATGTGCAATTGTGTCATTGAGATTAAACACAAAAGGCTAGTGTTTAATTCACTCAATGTTGGCTCTGATACCAACATGTCACACCCCGACTTTCCACGTATCACCGGTGGGGGTATCGTGACGTGGTTGGCAACGTTACAGTCAAACAACACAATATTTAATATGCACAGCAGAAGCAAATGAAAGATATAAATATATTTCAACCGAATAATGTGTAATATCAAGTATCACAACAGTCGAAAGTTTATCCACAGGTGGATCAAAGTAAAATGGAAACAGTAGTTCAACAGACTTTAGGCATCTTAAGCTTGCGAGACTTCTATTGATGCTAAGGAGAAATCCAGCCTATTTCGAGTAGTACCTGCACTTAATCTTTTTTGGGAAAATACGTCAGTTTACACTGGTAAATACAATTAACCGACTCATTTTAAAAAGGTTTGATAAAATTGATTTGAATGCACGTGGCACAAATATCTTTTATAACTTGGGATAATTATTTAAATATATAAACTTGTAAAAGGATTACATGTTCCTTATGCGTTCAGTAGCCCGGTCCGTGCTGGGTTAAAGATCAATAGACACACCACATTATTTATTTATGCACTGACGAGTGTACGCCTACACTCCGCGCTTAGGTCGTGGCCATTTCGTAAAATGATGCCGAGGATATCCGGGACGTGGTCATTAACCCCCCAAAGGCGTTAAGCAAACAAAACATATTTAAACGGGTCATCTCGATAATACTTAACCACCAATCGATTAAGGTCTAATGCTCGACCAAGCGGTATTTTATATACCGTACCCCAAGCCCGTATAAGGGAAAATAAGTTAAAAGTATTTACCTTTGCAAGTATAATTCACAAACAGCAAATGCAAGTAGCTTTTACTGATCCTCCTATTCTGGAACGAAGGTTTATAATAACCTATTAGAATCCTAATGGGTTCTTAATTAAGCCTAAACTTAGACCGATTAGTTTTAAAGATACGGTTCGTACGCACGATTAAGCGAAGACCGGGATAAAATGTGATTTAGACCCGACAAGTTTGAAGACTTGCTTAATATGGGTATATTATACACATTCTGGATTTTGAGATAAAAACGATAAGGTTTGACCCGTTTCGGCTAATTTATGCAAACTAGTTACATAAACCGAACCGAACGCGCAAGAAGCGTAACGGGTAACCGTAAGAGCCACATACAGTTTACCTAAGTTAATATGCCTCAAATATGTTGTGACATCAGTAAGATATCTTTTATTATGCCCGAAACGAATTTAAACTCAAATTATGCCCCGTAGGGGTATTTTGGTCATTTACAAGGTTATGAAAGAGTTTAAGTATTAACCCGAGTTACAGGTCTGATGTAATCAGCAAAAATACTCAATTTACTAAGTTATAACAGTAGGGTATTGCATATATGTGAAATTTATCAATTATAACCAAATTATGCACCGTAGGGGCATTTTGGTAATTTCACATAAGCCGAAAAGCTCAAAACTGAAGTCTGAGTTAAACAACTTTTGCTTACTGTTAAAATATTATAATTTACCTAAAATATCAGTAGGTATCAACCCTTGTATGTTTAAAATAGTTTTAGTACATACTATGCGTTAAAAACGCTTAAAAGGCGATTAGAAGCCATTTCCGGGTTCTATATAGAAAGCTGATATTTTTATTATCCCAGAAGGTTTAAAATAATTTATTTATCATATGAAATCAGTAGCAAAAGGTTTGGGGTCAAAAAGATATGTAAAACTCATTTTATAGCCCAAAAGGGCAAAACCGACAATTACCGAATTAAGTTTATGACTCTCAGTTATGCTCGACCTAAATTAATTAAAAATCTTCAAAAATCCCAAAATAATATATTACATCAGTGGGTAAAGAGTTTGATATCAAAAAGTGGGTTTAAATAGGCTATATGCTAATTATGTCGTTTAATCGCTAAAGAAGCTTTCTAATTACGCTAATGAGCATAACTCTCAATCTACACCTCGAACTAATGTCAACTAAACATGGTAACAAACTTTGAACTCACCAGCGTTGTCTGATACACTTGTCTGCGTTCTTGCAGGTCGTTAGATTCATGGACATGAAACTTGCTATCTGGGAGTGCTGGAGTGGTCATGGGTCGAGTCTCTTGGATACATGCAACATGTTTATTGGTTTCGTGTATTAGTTTTGAAACACTTGAATAACGATTTCCTTTATGCATCCGCTGAACGTATAGGTGTTAAGTTATGACTTGAAATTAGATTATGTAATAAATGGAAACCTTTATTTAATATCTTGTTATAGTTCAATGTGATTGGTGGCTGGATCCTGGTACGTCACATGCCCCGTGGTGTTTCCGCATGTGGCATTTTGGGGGTGTGACATTAGCTATGCCCCTTCTTCAAACTTCCATCTTTTTTCCATTTTTTTCATCTCCGAATAAGTATGTTGATCTATTGTTTGTGGTGATGGTGGTTGAATAGATCGGAAAGATTTAAATAATTGCCCGGAGATTGGAGGTGGTGGTGGCGGTGGCGGTGGTTGAACAAATATGAAAGAATGGCAGCTGATGGGTTGTTCGTGGCGGCGGCGGCGACTTTGTGGTGGTGGTGGGTGTAGTTCCCAGCGGTGGTGTGGCGGGGGTGCAGGGGTGAAACAGATCCACTTTTACTTAATAATAGTGACCATTTTACCCCCGAGGAAAATGACAAAATAGTAGGATTTAATTTGAGAAATATGAGCTGATTTCATTTTTGGACCAAAATGACAATAAAACTGAAACCACAGGGACCCAGATGCAAAAGGTTTAATTTTTGGACTAAAGTGACAAAAGTGACCAAACTTCAAGGACCAAAATGGCAGTTTACTCTATCTTTTTTTTGCCCTCGAAATCATGGTTCCTGTACGAAGGTCCTCCCCGCACATCATCATAGCCGCTACTGTTAGTTATATGAAATCAATAACAATTTAATAAACAATACTTTCATTTCTAGTATTTTGTTGTAGCTGAAAATTTATGTATTTAACTAGAGTTATGCGCCGCCCGCGTTGCGGGGCGTTAAACCGAGTATTTCTTAGTTTAATAACATGTACGCCTTTATGTCAGTTAGTTATACATGCTACTTATAACACGATATCAAAAAATATACATCAAGTTAACCAATTAAAGAAAAACAGTACCATAGTTATGATTAAAAAAAACAGCTAAAACGATGACAAACGTGTAATTTAGAGTTGGGGGCAAAACAATAATTTGTCAGGACCAATTAGCGAGTGCTAGGCAGTTGCTTGGCATGAATAAAAACAAAATTGAGTCAACCAAGTAAAATAAAACACTACCATGGTTTTGCCCCAAAAAAAAAAACGATGGCAAGATTACAATTTTTAGCTGAGGTAAAATCGTAATTTTAAAATGGAGGTAAAATAATATTTTTAACTGAGGGCAAAACCATTTTTTTATTTTGAAATGGGGGCAAAATCGTAACATTTTAACTGCGGGCAAAATTCTAATTTTTAGCTGGGGGTAAAATCGTAATTTTAAACTGGGAACTAAATCGTAATTTGGCAAGACTCTAGCTGAGGGCAAAACCATAATTTTATTTTGAACTTGGGGCAAATTTGTATATTTTAACTGAAGGCAAAATCGTAAATTTAAGCAGAGGGCAAAAACAAAATTTTATTTTGAACCGGGGGCAAAATCGTAATTTTACACTTGGGATAAAATTGTAATTTGGCATGACCTATAATAACCATGATATAAAAAAAGAAAAAAAAACAAATAACAAATAAAAGTGGTCGTCGCTTTTGGCCAACCACATGGTTTCACTATTCTCGCCAACCACTGTTATTTGTATGTATTGTAAATGTAAATGGTTTAACGAGAAGCCCATTTCCTGCATATGATTTTGGTCTCAATGTGATTTTGTTTTTTTTGGTGTTGGCGATGATACAAACTCGACCTATCATTAAAAGACCCTTTTACACATAAACAAGTTGTAAACTGTTATGGCTAAACATGTGTCCTTATGGACTATAATAATATTCTCACCCACTCGTAAAGTCGTAATATATCAATGCTAGACGACAATAAATTATTTTGAATAAATTAAAAGACCCTTTTACACATAAACAAGTTGTAAACTGTTATGGCTAAACATGTGTCCTTATGGACTATAATAATATTCTCACCCACTCGTAAAGTCGTAATATATCAATGCTAGACGACAATAAATTACTTTGAATAAAAATAATAGTTTTGATTCTGTCAATATAATAATTTATCATAAGCAAAACGGAATGTCAGTAAAAAATAATATTCAACTTTAATAAATATATTAAGAAAACATACTCCGTTGAATGTGGCGTGACTTTTCCCGATGCTGCAACTTAATTAGTTTATTAACTTAAGATTAATGATACTTATTTAAAGGGCTGTTTGGCAACTTCTGAATGAGTAAGTGCTGAACCAGCAAAATGTCTGAACAACTAAAAGCCAGTATAATGTTTAACCGCTCAGAGTTAAATGTCTGACCAATTCAGATAAGAGGTCTTAACTATTCAGACTCAGTATAATGCTTAACCATTCAGAGGCAATCATTCAAACATTTGTTCACAAAACAAACAGTCTGAACCATTAGGCCGGAGGGTGTGGGGGGCGCCACCCTCGCCACGTCACTGCCTATAGCGCCCCGGGCGCTATACACCCACACCCACCATATTAAGTTGGGGCGCCATACTTCACTCGCCAACATGGTAACGAGAGGAGAAGGGGGTATCAGGTGGGGCCCACTTGTTTGCACCAATCAAATTTTTTTTTTATATTTTCCTCTATAGCGCCCCCTAGGGGTTATCACCACACCCTCCATGTTAAAGGGGGGGGTTATAAAGCTGAAGTAGCTGATGTGGCGCCTACGTGGCGCTGATGTGTCCTTATAAAGCCCCAAGGGGGTTATCCCACACCCTCTAGCCTTAGATGTTGAATTAGTATGAGATCTGAACCATTAAAAGCTAAACAAACAACCCCTAAGTCTTTAAAAGAAATAACAATCCAAAAAAAAAACCCCAACTTCAAGTAATATAAAACGGGTTTAAACCTTGTTCACGGATTTTAAATTTTTTGACAAGTGAAGCGAGAGAGAATGTAAACAATTTTAAACCCTTGAAAAGTCCTACCAAAATTTATTTCAAAATTGTTATGTTTTTCTTTAAATTTTAGGCCGTGGGGTATGGTGAGGCTTGGGTTGGGTTGGGGTATTTGTTAACACGTGGAATGAGAGCCCCCCCACCGCCTAGTGACGTGTCCGCGGGGTATGGCGGGGCGTGGGTTGGGTTGGGTGCACCGCGTGGCAGATTATTTAAAAAAAATTACAAAAAATGGTCAGCGAATAGAAGGCAGCCAGCTAGGATGTCATCCCCGCCCCACTCCCGGCTTGAAACCCAAGCCCCAAGGGCCACGCCCCAACCCAAGCCCACTCTGGGTGGTGGCTTGGGCGTTTTCCCCCAACTCACGCCCAAACCCCCGCCCCATACTCCACAGCCTTAAAGAAAAAAATTTGACATTATCCTTATTATGTGTGATTTTAAGCAATTTTTATATCGTATTTATCATTTTTTGACTTACGTGATATATTTCTTTTGTTTAGCCCGTGTAATACGCGTGTCTATAATCTAAAAAAAAAAGGAAAACACTAAAAGTTGAAGAAAATAAAAAAAAAAGTTGTATGATACCGTTGATGTTTGTACGATATCCGTGATCAGGGATGAGCAAATGGTATTAGTTAGGAGTACCGAATTTCCCGAACTAAAAATTTTCAATATCAATTCGGTACCGACATTTGATGTTTTCTGTACCAGGCTGGTGCCGATTTTTACCTTCATGTACCGAGACCGAACAGGTCACTTACAATAGGCTTGCCACATGGCAAACGTTGAGTTGTGAGGGTACTATTCACAAACTTGCCTTTTTAATATATAGGAGAATTAGTTATTAATTAATTCGCTATATATAATTCGATCTTGTTTTTTATACGGATCAAATGAACATCGTAACTTGGATATTTACTATTTTTTTTTCGTAAATCAAAATACATCAGCTACTTAAAAAATAAATGCCCGACTATCTAGAGTAACCCAATAGCAAAAGGAGACCCATATGCCTGCCAAGACAACGTTGAGTAGGCCAAGCCCATTATCACCAGTTCCGGGAAAAACCATCTAGCCGAAGGCTCACTACAGTAAAACCAGGTTTGAGATGTGAACTTGAGATGTAAAGCCTCAAACTCAAATCTTCACTTCCTTCCAATTCCAATTCAACTATATCTCATTCTACATAAAAGTATTATATTTATTTTATATGATTCATGTATGTTTATCGTTCAAGTTATTTAGTTTGTTATATGATTCCTGTATGTTTATCGTTTAAGTTATTTTGTTTGTTTAAAATTCAAAGTTAAAGGTATACACGCTGAAATGTGATTTGTTTCATGGTGATAAAGCAATAAAAAGGAATGTTTTCAATAAACGTTTTCCCATCTAATACAGCTACTAAAACATTCATAATCAACATCCCGTCACAATGCGCAGGGTAACGTCAACGCAAAACAAGTACAAAAGTAGTGTTGTATCTCCAAAACTTGGTCATGCTAAACTCTCCTAATAAACGACCTTTAAATTCAAAAGTTATATAAAGTCAAAGATTACATAACACTATAATACATATATTTAAAAGAGTAAACTGCAATTTTACACCCTGAGGTTAGGGGTGATTGGCACTCCTACCCCCCCTAAGGAAATAATTGCAAAATTACACCCCACTGTTTGACCTTATGTTGCACTTTTACCCCCCGCCGTCTAATTGAGTAACAGAACTGTTAAGTCTAAGTTGAAATGACTATATTACCCTTCCATTTTACCCCCCAACATTTATGTTAAGTCGCACAATTACCCCCCACTGGTAAATTACTAATTTGTCCTTTTCTATTACCCCTTGTACTTTGTGATAACACACAACATTACCCCCTGAAATTTACAAAACCCTTCCCGCCAAAATCAAATAGCTGTTCTTTGATCTAAAACCTAACAAGCAAATACCTGAAACGTAACAATCATACCTATTAAAAAATCTGAAACGTAACAATCATACCTATTTCTATAAGGTGTTCACACCAACAAGCAAATACCTGTTCAACCAGTGGGAATGCATACAATCATACCTGCAATGTCAACATAATGAGTGTATACATCCTATACATCCAGAATCATAATTCATGTACATAAGTGTATACATCCAGAATCACAATTTGGAGCACATAAGTGTGCTGCTAATGTGAACTGTGACCATAAGTGTATGCACATGAGTGTATCCAGAATCTGATTAAGCCCAAACTGTGACCATAAGTGTATGCACATGAGTGGAATGCACATGAGTGTATACATGATCATAAGTGTATGCACATGAGTGTATCCTTCATTGCATACAACTGAAGGACCAACATTCCTTTGAGATGCAGACTCATGATCTCATTGGATCCACCAACGAGCTCCTGTCCTATAAAAACAGCTGGGACACTTGGCTTACAACCTAAGGCTATGAGTTCCTGCTCAATTTGCTGACCATCTGGGCGTTCATCAAGCTCATAAACAGCAAGAACTCTTGCTGACCAGCTGGGACAGTTGGGTTTGCCCCAAAGCTACATATTAGCGTCTTAATGTTGTGGCATATACAGCAAGAACTCTTGCTGAATATAACCACTGCTCTATCTTTCACCAATCTTGTGACAATGGCCATTACACATACAATCAACTTATGCCCAAACTCTGGTTGATCATGTATAAAAATTGTACCAAACTCTGTTCAACTGCAAATGCATATTACACATAAGCTGATGTGCTAATGCATCCATCAGTTTAACAGAAGCTGATGTGCTAATGCAGACCTGGTTTGGTACAAATGCATACAATCATACAATCAACTGCAAATGCCTTGTGCTAACAGAAGCTGTTCAACTGCAAATGCATACAATCATACAATCAAAACAGGCTACAAATGCATTCAATCAAACAAGCTGCAAATGATTAAGCACACCCTGCAAATGCATACAATCAACTTATGCCCAAACTCTGTTCAACTGCAAATGCATACAATCATACAATCAAAACAGGCTGCAAATGCATACAATCAAACAAGCTAAATAAGTTAAGTTAGGTTAACCTACATATTACACAAAAGGTTCGATTAAGTTAAGTTAACCTACATATTACACATAACCTAAATAACATCCATCCGCTCAACTCTCCGGTGGTAGATGGAAGTTGAGGACAGGCCTCCCAAACACGGAGACCACCAGGTGGAGCACCAAAGATGAGCTTGATAAGCTCATCGTCAGGTCAACTGTAGAAAAACCAACAGTGAACCAAATCAGACCCTAAACCCTGTTTTATAACATGATAATGACTAAATCTGACACTGATTAACTAACATTGGCCGATTATACCTTTGGTGTGGCGGATGATATAGCGGATTATCCAAAAGACCGGCATTTCCACTGAGAATGAACGATCGGACGAGGAGAAGAACGACGGCTGTGGTTGTTGTGATCCGACGAGGAGAAGAACGATCGGACGAGGAGCAGAATGATCGGAAGAGGAGATGTCACCGTCGCCGTCGCCGGAGGGACACGGATCGCCGGAGAAGAAGGTAAGGTCGATGGTGGGAAGGTTGGGGGGTAATTATGCGGTGGTATGATTCTTATAGGGGGTGTTGTATCAAATAAGCTTGATATAAGAGCAAAATGACATTTATACCCTTTGACCGTTAGGTTATTATGTTGACTGGTTACTCAATTAGACGGCGGGGGGTAAAAGTGCAACATAAGGTCAAACAGTGGGGTGTAATTTTGCAATTATTTCCTTAGGGGGGGGTAGGAGTGCCAATCACCCCTAACCTCAGGGTGTAAAGTTGCAGTTTACTCTATTTAAAAATACCCGTAGTCCTACGCCGGTCTCGGAATATTATATGTTTTAATGTCTTGTGAGCTCAACAATTTGTTCATTTGATGTTTTATGATAACTAGTTGATTTTCCACCCGCGCGTTGCGGCGGGGACCTACTGTCTGCAAAACGCGTGTCGGTAACGGCAAGCAGATACCAAATATCAAAACATAAATAACAATGACTTGTAACGATAGTCACTTCGTCATAAAAAAACGATTTTAAATAATCTAATTTATAATAATAGGACCCACACTTCCTAACGTTGGAAATTCAGTTGTTTTCAGTTTAGTTTTTACGGTGCTAACACGTTAAAATATGGATGAGTTTGGTACCGGTAACGGCACCGAAAGTACCGATCCGGAAAATCATCGAAATTAGGTACCGGCACCGAAAATGCTCGGTACCATAGGTATGGTATTTTAAATAAGTAAATACAGGTATGGTGTTAGACCAGTGTCGAACCGAAAGTAAGGATTCTGAAAACGCCAAAAGGTGGGTACCAAATTGGTACCGAAAATGATTGGTATAGTAAATTTGGTACCGATACGATACCGGTTTGATTACAGGATTTGATATGATTTGCTTATCAATAATCTAAATATCCAAGTTAATTTTACATGCTACAATTCATTCATTATAGAAAAAGAAAAAAAAGAAAACAAAATAAGTTGTTTTGTATATAAAACCTCATTCAAACGAAATACAGTTTACTTACAGTGTGTATGAAAAGTAATCTAAACGATGCAATTACTTGCGTTGCTACATGATTTGATGAGCTCGGTACCAACCGGTAACGAAAATACCGTTACCGAAAATCCCCAAAAGTGGGTACCGGTACTGAATATACCTTGCACGGTACGGTTCGATATCGGTATTTGAGGGTAAAAACCGGTGCCGAACCGATACCGAAAATGTCAAAAGTCGGTACCGGTTCAGTACCAAAAATATACCCAGTTTGATAAATTTGATACCGGCACCGGTACCCGATATCATTTGCTAATCCCTTGATGATGTTACTGTTCATTGTATTCTAATTTTAATTTTAAATAAATAAATAATAATAATAATAATAATAATTAATATACAGGTAAATTTTATGTGATAAAAAAACCCTTAAATTCCTTCTTCCTCAACTTACTGTTAATTCCATTGTTTTTTTGCTGTTCATTCCATTGGCTTTTTAATATATTTAATTAATTATTAATTTAATAATAATAATAATAATTTAATTTAATATTTAATTTTAAATAAAAAAAATAAATAATAATAATAATTAATATACAGGTAAATTTTATGTGATAAAAAAACCCTTAAATTCCTTCTTCCTCAACTTACTGTTAATTCCATAGTTTTTTTACTGTTCATTCCATTGGCTTTTTAATATAGGGTTATTAGATTTTATCACCCTTAATTATTGGTCATTGACCGTTGCCACCCCCAACTATCACTTTGACGTCCGCCACCCCCAACTTAACATTTAGTATGTTCTGTCACCAGATCACTAACTTTTGATTCTGTTACTATACTTTTGGGGGTGTCCTAAGATCCCTAAAACCTTCCCAAGATCCTTATGACACCCCAAAAAGTGTAGTAACAGGATCAAAAGTTAGTGATCAGTTAACGACGTGGTGACATAATACAATAAGTGTTAACTTGGGGGTGACAGACGTCAAAGTGATAGTTGGGGGTGGCAGCGGCCAATAGCCAATAGTTGGGAGTGATAAAATCTAATAACCCTTTAATATATAGGAGAATTGATAAACCATATTGCTTAGAAATTGTAGAGTTTGTGGATAAAGCTGGCATTGTGATTGAATAATTCTTCATGGCCTAATCTTTATTTTTTGGAAGTTTTTAGGAAAGTTCCATTGTCGATTTAAGATCACCGTCATGCATCAAGACAAATCAGTCTACTTTCTTTTTGATCAACGTACCTTTATAAAAGAAAAATAAAATATTGGATTTAAATAATCCTGATTTTCATCAATTGCCAACAGCATTTATAACTTTTGATTTGTACCATATTACTTCCAACTTTCAACTTATTGGCCGATAGCACCCCAGACTAATTGAACCCTAACCCAGTTAGTGTTTTTGATGATGTGGCACTTGTGTGTTGACGTGACATATGACGTGGAATTTTTTGATGTGTGAGAGCTGAGGTGGCCGCTGACATGGCATCTCACTTGGCTTTTTATGACGTGGCAGATGTGGCACTAGTTTGGTGACGTGACAGCTGATGTCAGCATATTGAGTTAGTTTTAGGTTAGTTTTGGAGTGCTATCGACCAAAGAGTTGAAAGTTGTGAGTTGTGTGGTACAAATTGAAAGTTAGGAGTGTTATTATCGACCAATTGGTGAAAATTAGGGCTATTTAAATTGAATATTCCAAAGGAGAAGCTTAAAGTTCTTACGTACGATCCACATGTTTAAGTTCTTAAAAATTAAAAGTCCAAAAGTTTGACTTTTTACAGCCTGGTAAACTCTTTGAGCTCAATTCAATATGTAAAGGTAAATATCTATAATACCCATTTCAAGAAGGGTAGTATTTTTGTATGTTTTTCAGTTTCTAGCTTGACTACTTTACCATTCCGATTATGAGAAGAAGATCATTTAACATTTTGGTATTGTTTATGTGATCGAGGGTCTCTCTAGAGTTTGACCATTATTTTATTTGTGTAATGTATTTTTCAAGCATACTTTTGATTTAAAAAAATACTTTTGCTTGAAATAAGTTGTTTTTAAGCGGTCTGAGATTGTTATTGATAATCATATATCAACTATTTTTTATGGATTTGAACTTTTCTTCAGTGAAATAAGCCATTTTTAATAAGTTGATTTAGAAGTACTTATATGCTCATGCATAAACTCCTAAGGCTGGAGGGTGTGGGGCGCCACCCTTCCGCCACGTCGACCACCATAGCGCCCCCCTCCAATTTCACCCACACCGCCGGCGCCATAGCCGGGGCGCCATTGATGCTCCGCCACCGCTATGGCGAGTGGTAACGCACAGGGACCGAGGCACTTTTGATTTTTTGGACCGTTGAACGGTCAGAAATTAAAAAAAAATAACTTTTTTATTTTATTTATAAAATCATACTATAAATCATTCCTTCTACTTTCATTCCTTTCACTCTCTACCTCCATTTTTATACAACTCTCTTCATTTTTTTAAAAACTTCCAACAATGTTTCCTAACAACCTAAACAACCCATGGGATCCGACCAATCCGTATTGGCAAACTTTGCAAAACAACGAGCAAGAGGACCGCTATCGCCGAGACCCGCGTACGGGGGAGGACCGAGTCATTTTGGAGGCTCGTAAGGCACAAATTCGGGCCAAATATATGTAGTTTTTTTAACTATGTTGCCTTTTTTTTTCTAGTATGTTATGTTTTTTTTATGACTTTGTTGTATTTTTTTTCTACTATGTTATGTTTTTTTTTTCTAGTATGTAATGTTTTTTTTTTTTTTGACTTTGTATTTTTTTTAAATGAAATTATATTTTTATTTTTAATTTTGTAGTTATTAAAATTGCCATTTAATTTAAAAAAAAAATTTAAATAAAAAATAATTAGGTAATCATGACACGGGGCTCCATCCACACCCTCCAAATTAAAGGGGGGCATGATAAAACCCCCATGCTGACATGTCGATGACGTGGCTCCTAGTTGGCACCTATAAAGCCCCATGGGGCTCCATCCACACCCCATAGCCTAACAATCACACATACCTCCTAATATATGTAGGTCGAACAAAGAGAGATCCTCAAGCCACATATTTGCCCCCACGCCGGTGGAGATCCTCAAGCGCCAATCACAACGTCGTGCTCCATGCCGAACACGGAGTGGTTAGCTTGACGTGAAGTGTCTTTCACGATAGATTTCTACGCCCTGTGTGGTCTTACGAAAGGAATGGTGTGGCTATAGTGTGAAGAAGAGACCACACACACCATCTTGTAATACTTTATTTTGTATTTTGTTCACGTGTAGGAGTGAGAAAGACCTGAATATGACGTAAATACGTCATGAGTGACACCCAAAAGGCTGAAACATTTGGGACATGTATTTTTGTATGATAAAGCATTTGGGCCAGGTCTTGTCCACACTAGTTTAGGCGCGTTTGGTCCAGAACTGTGGTTGACTAATTCTTCAAGTTCAATGCTTACGACTCCAAAAAGTAATCTTCATTTCTGTATAATGATCACCAACTTTCTTCAACTACTATAAAACCCTAAAACTCTTACGATCCACAAGTTACTTTTTTTGTAAATACTATTTCTTAATCCAATGTTTGGTCTGGTTAGCAAGCAGGATGACCAAATCCAAAAGCTTCTTTTACAATTTGGTCAAACCCTTCAAGCTCAAGTCAACTAAAGGTACCCTTTTCAAGATTTCATCAAAGATTGTGTATTTTTTATGTTTTTTTAGGTTGGTTTTGTTTTTTTATGCTATATTGTTCAAGAATCTTGGTTTTTATGTGGTACCCTTTTAAAAAATTCATCAAAGATGGTATATTTTTATGTTTTTTAAGGCTGGTTTTGTGTTAGATGGTATGTTGTTCAAGAATCTTGGGTTTTTATGTGGTACCCTTTTCAAGAATTTATCAAAAATTGTATCTTTTTATGTTTAAGGTTGGTTTTGTCTTGGATGCTATGTTGTTCAAGAATCTTGATTCTTGGTTTTTTTGTGTTTGTCTTTTTTGAATTTTGAATTGTGAAGCAGAAACTCAAGATGAAGAATTGGAACAGCTTGCTGCTCAAGAACAGAAGATTTTTAAATTTCAAACACTAATTTCTGCAACTAAGAATTTTCATCCAGATAATAAGCTTGGTGAAGGGGGTTATGGCCCTGTTTTTAAGGTTACAATCATCCTGTTTCCATTAGAATTGATAGAAAAATGTATTATTTTAGGGGGTTTGGGGGATATGTTTATCTTGACTCTTGTGTATGTGGGGGGGTGGGGGGTGGGGGGGTATTGCACGGTCCTCCCAACCGCTGGAGTGATCCCACTCCACAAGTTAGCTTAGCCCCATAGCTGCCTGGCGGTTAATACCCAACCCGACGCGAGATCCTGGAGGGTATACCTACCGGGGTCCTTAAATTAATCTTGTTATAGTTGAAGGTGGTTTTGGGGATATGTTAGTTGACCCTTAAATTAATCATAGAGTAAAATACCAAAATCGTCCTAAGGGTTTAGTCATTTTTGCTTGTTCCATCCAAAATGATTTTTTTGTGCATTTGAGTCCTCCATGTTTGCGCTTTATTGCCATTTTCATCCTTGAGTTTGGCAAAGTATTGCGACGCCCTCAAGGATGAAAATGGCACCTCAGGGACGAAAGTCGCAAAAGTGGTCAAACTTCTGGGACGAGAATGGTATTTTACTCTTAATCATGTAATCACAAGAAGTAGGAGTAGATTACCCAAACAGTATTAACTCTAGAAACTGATTGTTTAAGTCTTGAAATCACAATAATTAGGTAATCACTTTCAATACACGTATCCAAACACCCCATAAGTGAAGAAAAATGGTGTAGACGCATGCAAATGAAGTGCTTGTTTGATGTTACATGATTGAAATTAACAATTTGATGTGTTTAAATGTGTAGGGGAAGTTGGAGGATGGGAGGGAGATAGCGGTGAAGAAATTGTCACAAACATCCAAACAAGGGAAAAAGGAGTTCACGAATGAAGCCAAACTACTAGCTCGCGTGCAACACCGTAATGTTGTAAATTTATTGGGATATTGTGGAAATCCGGAGAAGCTTTTAGTGTATGAATATGTTGAACATGAGAGTTTGGACAAGTTTCTTTTCAGTAAGTTCTTTCCCTTTTTTTTTGTTTATAGTATATATAATTCAATTTTGTTCAATTAACGCGTGTCATTTTGGTGGTTGAGGTAGTTTAAAGATGATTTACGATATGAGATTAAAAAAATGAGCAACTTAAGTCTTAACAAGATTCTTGTAACAGAAATTGAAAGGTCGGTCTCGAAATGTAGTCCATCGTTTATATTTTTTATTAATAAATAAATCATAAGAACTATATTATCACAATAATAATATTTATGTTTGAATAAAGCATTTTAAGAGGCTGGTTGTGTGCATTTAAAATACAAGTTAGGTGAGTTTTGACCTGTTCTGTTCTTAGCTAGATTTTTCTAAGTTGACCCGTTTAATATAAAACATAATAAATAAATGACCCATCTTCAAGATCATGCACTGTACTTTCACGCATTTGTTTGCTAGCTATTTGATGGTGATTATGATCTTCTTGATTTTTTTATCAGAACATCAAGAGGTGTTAGATTGGAAACGAAGATACGACATAATTCGCGGTGTCGCGCGTGGCTTGCTTTACCTTCATGAAGATTCACATGATCGTATCATCCATAGAGATATTAAAGCTAGCAATATTTTATTAGATGAAAAATGGATACCAAAAATTGCGGATTTTGGCATGGCGAGGCTCTACCCCGAAGATCAAACTCACATTAACACACGTGTAGCCGGTACCAAGTATGTTTTTACTATATCTATTCTATTCATAGGTAGTCTCTCTTTAAGTTAATTCAAACGGGTAATTACCAATCTAACCAAATATATTCATCCACATTTCTTAACCACAATTGGGTTGACCCGACATGTTGTTAAGCACAAGCCATTGGTTGTTATTTCGACAATGGTGGATACCGCATAGTATGTTTCTGTTTGGTAATTAACCTTAGTATAAATTTACAGAACATGTTATTAAGATCTCCTAAATGGACTTTTGGCATTTTCGCCTTTTGATACAGTGGATATATGGCACCCGAATACGTTATGCATGGTACTCTATCAGTAAAGGTAGATGTGTATAGCTTTGGCGTTGTGATTCTAGAGCTCATTAGTGGTCAGAAAAACTCGACTTTCGACCTCGATCCCGAGTGCCAAAATCTACTAGATTGGGTAAGAAAATAAGAGAACCTTCACTTTTATAATTATTTTTAGAGTAAAGTACATGGATGGTCCCTGTGGTTAACCAAAATTTTGGATTTGGTCCCTAGCTTTTCAAAAGTACACGGATTGTCCCTGTGGTTTGCATTTTGTAACGTATTTAGTCCCCAGCTAACAATTCTAAAGGTTTCAGCAAGTCCAAGTCTTGGACTAAATGCGTTACAAAGTGCAAACTACAGAGACCATCCATGTACTTTTGGCAAAAGTTGGGGACTAAATGTGTTACAAAGTGCAAACCACATGGGCCATCCATGTACTTTTAGAAAGCTAGGGACCAAATCCAAAATTTTGGTCAACCACAGGGACCATCCATGTACTTTACTCTTATTTTTAGGGAAAATCACGAAAATGGACCTTTGACCAAACAACTTTACGAAAATAAACATCATTCGCATCTGTGGTAGCCTCAATCCTTAGAGATTGGTTCGCGTTTGTGGTAGCCTCAATCCTTAGACATTGCATCCGTGGTAGCCTCATGAATCATAGCGAATAAGAAGTTGACATGTGTCATCATCTTTAGGCTTTTTTTTTTTTTTTTACTTTTTCCACCATGATTTTTAAACGAGCATAACTTTTTCGTACGCTAATATTTTTCTTAATGTTTACACCAAATTAAAGAGAAATTTATTATCTTTAATTTGGTGTATTCTTTTATAAAAATATCATCTTATGAAAACATCATACTCAGTTAAAAATCGTGGTGGAAAAGAAAAAAAAAAGTAGGCGCGGAAACTTTGAGTCTCAGACGCAAAACTTGCATTTATTTCCATGTTTGCGTCTCCCTCAGACGCAAACGATGTTTATTTTCGTAAAGTTGTTTGGTCAAAGAACATTTTCGTGATTTTCCCTATTTTTTTTTAACTATTTTTATGGTCAATGTTCAAGAAATGATAGATTAAAATTTTCTACAGGCATATAAGCTGTACAAGAAAGGCAAAAGCCTCGAAATTCTGGAGTCAAAACTGGCCACATCAGCAGACCCAGAACAAGTTTGCGCATGCATACAAATCGGGTTATTATGCACCCAATCGGACCCAAAACAACGACCCACAATGCGCGGTGTGGTCTTAATGCTAAACAAAAAACCGAGTGCACTAGACGAACCGAACCGTCCGGGAATCCCGGGCACAAGGTACAGAAGGTCACACAGATCCGCCACATCATCCTCAGCAGCCGGGACTTCTGGTGCTTCTAGTTCTCATACTTCCACCGCCACCACCACTTCCACCACCATGGTTGCTAGTACCCCTAGAGGATCTGCTTTTGTGGCGGCACGTTCTGGTTCTTCCACCACGACATCCGCTGCGGGTTCCTCTGGTCATGGCAGTTCACATTCGGGTCCTCACCGGAAGTTGAGATCAGATCCTCATGGTAAACGTCCCATGGTGATTCAAGATTGATTGAATCTTGGAACTTTTCTTATTAAAAAGTTTTATTTTTTATTTTTTCCATGATTAAATCACTGAATGATATACAAAATACACCTATTCTTTAGCCAAAAGTGAGAAGTAGGATTGAGAATTGAGATAGTCAGCAGGTGTAATTAGGTGTGTAGATATTTTTAGTGTTTTTCATATATATAGTTTTTTTATTTTGACTTATTTGTAGTTTCAATAGGCATATAATATTAAATTTCCCATATTTCTTTGGTGACTTTTATATTGTAATTTAAGAAAAAAAGAAGGATGAATATGTCAATACATTTATTGTCAATGAATGTGTCAATACATTTAGTCAGTCATGAAATGTGTCCCATTTCATCTTTTTATTAATATTAATATTACTTTATCTTTTATAACGACGGAGAAAAAAACATTCATTAAACGAAAACATACAAAGAAAACAATAACAGAACTACACAATTTTTTTTTTTTATCTTAAAGATGAAGCTTTGACCAATCTTTGATCTATAAAAACATACAAGTCTTTATCTTCTCAATGGTTTTCTTCACATGAAGTTGTTTTTTGTTGAATTACCTTTTAATTTTCCGTTTAGACGGTGGGTTGCGGGAGCGGGAAGCACCTTGGGGTGCTGAGGTGGCTTCGGTCACCGTCGGGAAACACCGCCCCCCGTCCTCCCTTCGGTGCACTCGGGAACCCATCCCCGTCCTCCCCGATCTGTTGTGCTTGTTGATGTTGTTGGTTGTTGCTTGTTGATTGGTGGGGAAGGAGAAGGCGGTGAAGGGGAACCATACCCCTTTGGTTAGGGGTGCTAAACGGGCCGTGTTCGTGGGTTGACGGGTTCAACTCGATCCGAACACGAAAATTTTAGACGAACCCAAACTCGACCTGAATATTCGCAGGCTGACCAGAACCTGACCCATTCAACCCCATTTTTTCATATTTTTTCTATTTTTTTTAGTAAATTAACATATTAAAATTAACATCTACTAACAAAAACACAAACTTATATAACAAAATTACATTAAAATCATAAAATCTTGTGTCAATTTCCCTTTTAAGTTATAATTATAGCATAAAATACATACTCAATTTAGTTTTTGACATAAAACATATTATAAAAAATATAATTTTTAATAGGTTAAACGGGTCAACCGGCCAACCCGACCGGTTAACCCGAACCTGACCCGTTTAGCTAAACAGGTTTAACCTGAAACTGAACCGAACCTGTTTAAACTAAACCTAAACCCATGAATTTCGTGTTAGATTCATGTCATGTCATAAATTCACTCCTACCTTTGATAAGGAAGGAGAATGGGAAGAGAGAGGTGGTGAGATGGAGGTGATGTGTATGTTCTGATAAAGCAAAGTTAGATTTATGAGTTTAATAAATACTATTTATAAATAATAGAAGTACTATACACGCATATTCTCGGTATTAAATGCAGTGGCGAAGCTTGCCGGAGAAAACGGAGGGGGCTAAAACATATATACCCAAAAATTTCTATAGAATCGGGGGGGTAAAAACGTATATATCCAAAAATTTTTATACGAAAACTACATATATAACACTACTGAGCGAAAAATCCCGGGGGTCGGGCGACCCCCCGCCCCCAAGAAGCTTCGCCCCTGATTAAATGATAATCGTCGTATTTTCATAGTTAAAGAATATATAATACAAGTACTATACACGCAAGTTATCGAAATGCATCTACATCTATGATCTTAAGACAAGTGCGTGCCAACTTTACGTCTATTTGGTCCAAACGAGTAGGACATTAACTCCTTTTCTATCAATATAAATAATAATACCTAACCACTTGGTCCACCATCATGGCTACATCTTTTCGTTACAACTTACAAATCATGTCACTTTAATTCAATTAAGTTATTGATCTTTTTTAACTATTACATGTATAGTGGGAGAGTTCAAATGAGAAGAAATTTTTTGTAAGAATAAAAAAGAACAAATTTCAACCAATAAGAATGCTTTATTTTACTTCATTTAATATAAGTATTTAATGTTACTATAAGGGTACATTGGTAAATCTATATAGGTCATTAATTTGTAGTCTTCCTCTTTAATAGCTAATACATTAAATTTTTTGTAACTTATCTTAAAAATATATATTTTTTCAAAAAAATAAAATAAAATAATTTAAAGTGTAGGATAAATTACGAGTTGTGTAGGATAAATTACGAGTTGTGTAGGATGAATTTCGAAATACGTAAGATAACTTTTGATGTGTGTAGGCAAAAAAAGTTAGTGTGGAGGATAATAGTCTTTATGACTAATTAATTAGTCAAAAATGATAATAAATGAGATAAGTAAAAAATCTATTTAATATTTTACAAAATTACCCTTTGTTCTTTTTCTTCTCAATTAAATTTTCTTCTCAAATGAACCTTCCCCTACATGTATAATGTACGATTTAAGTTTCTAGTGCTTTAAAATATATATTGTGAATGTATGTTTGATGGATGCAAAAAACTATTAGGGCCTTGGGGGTTATTTGGATGTGTTTCAAACATGTTTATTATTTCAAGTTGAGTACATCACGTGGATGTCGGTAATTTAAATCGAATCGGCCATCTAACACAAAAGGGTGTGTGACGAGGCACCTAGTAGTTGCTGCAATAGTAAGTGAAAAGGTATACAATATAAGAATGATGCGCATATCCTTTGCTTAGTAATACCACTCAAAGGAAATGTAACCGTTCGATGTTCAATCACTTTCTTGTTTCATGTTATTCAATCACTTTCTCGTTTCATGCATCTCTACACATTACTCTTACTTACTCTCACATTAGAGTTCATTCATGAATCATGAGGTTTAACTCTTGTGATAAATCTAATGGTGATTGTTTCAAATATGTAAATTAGAGCATTCACAATGAAAACCTTAAAAATATGTGAGAGAGTTTAGTTATATTATAAGGAATGGTTGTTAGTGTTTTTGAGTGGTTGTGAGTGGAGGAGAGAGAAAATATATGAGAAAGTTATTATTCGTTCATCTGTAAATATATGGGAAAAATCTGGAGAGAGAAAACGTTGTAATTTTTTTAATATTTTTAGAAATGGTTGTGAGTAAAGGAGACAGAAAAGGTAATGATAAAGATATAAAAAATATTATTTAATTGAAAAAGAAAGAGAAAAAATAGTTGTTTTTAGTGTAAATATATGGATATGTATAATGAATTCATTGCGAATGCTTATGGAACTAACTTACCCGTGCTAACAAGGTCACCCCATTAGTGTTATTACCAAGGCATCTAGGGCTTAGGTCCCCCCCCCCCCCCCAAAAAAAAAAATATGGCCCGCAGCTTTTATACACACATACATGTCTTGGGTTGCCAGATTTGTTTGTTTGGATTTGGGTTGGAGGATTTAAGCAGTGGACCTGGACCATAGGGATATATCGCACATCGACTTGAATCATGAGACATAAGCGACGTAGGGATAAAGGACTAGGGGTTGACATGTTAAGTTCCTTTTTTTTCCTTTGACATACGTAACACACATAACGAACGGAATTGAAGAATTAACAAATGAAAAGATGGAATACGAATTGTTCAAACTTCTCAAGAATTGCAATCGACTTTTCGAAATTGTAATCACATCCCGATTTCACTCATGAGCAATCAGGCTTTGTTGTAGCTGTCAATACGTGCGATGGCTGATTGATACTTCAATTTAAAGCTGAAAAGCTTATAAGATTTCCCAATCTACAATGGTAAGACTTTCCGACAACCAAAAGCCTCCACCTTAGAGCACTCACAACAATGGATCAAGTCCATCCAAGAGACTGCCTCATGCCACATTATTCCAAACCACAACCATTTGAAACCCTACTTTTTTCCTCCAACAATAAACAATTCCAAACCTCCACATCACACCCCACTTTTTATGCTAAACAAATATATATTGTGAGTATCCACTCAATCCAAACCCTACCCATCCGCTTGAGCGGACTACCTCCTCCAAACCGTGCCCAGTCAGCAACCTCCAACAATTTTGTGCGGTGGCTGCCTCATCCTCTAGACACTAGAGCGGACCACCATGTGACAATTGTGCTCTGTAATCGTTGTACAATGTAAAACAATGTTAATTATCAATAAAACAATGTGCTTTGGTGTGAGGACCAGAGTTTACTTGGGAACGTGAGGACCAGATGAAGACGAAATATCCGCATTTGTTTTCACAAGTTTCCTCTAAGTAAAAATTTCGGGACGAAATTTCCTAAAGTAGGGGAGACTGTGACAACTATGCTCTGTAAGCGTTGTACAATGTAAAACAATGTTAATTATCAATAAAACAATGTGCTTTGGTGTTATTATATGTGTTATTGTGTTTGATGATTTTACAATTTGATTCGATTCCGATTTCAAGCTTTAAATCGCTTTCTGGAAGGTTATACACAAACTGGTGCGTAAACGCAATCAGTTTAACGCGACGTACACTCCGGAACCGTGACATAAGCTAAACATACCTTAAATACCCTTTACATAACTTAGAAATAAGTTTCGAAGGATTCGGTATGGCGAAAACATGTTTATTCGAACTTTAGAACTATTTACGACAAAACTGCGAAACGAACGTTGGCGACCGCCCGGATAATATTTAAATCCCAAAAATATTCTGTTATGATTAAAATTTTATTTTAATCAGGTTCGTGTTGAAAAATAAATTAAAACGCTTAAAAACGTTATTTTTCAAGTTTAAGCGCGTACCGCGTGTTTCTGCGCAACACGGTGCTTCTACTGCAAAACGCAGACAACACAGCCAGTCTCGGCAACTTAAATTTATTTCAGTAATATTTTGGCGAGTTTATTTTTATAGAATAATAAAAATAATTTAGAACGCCATAAACCGGGATTTAAACGCTAGATAAAATACCCGGTATCCAGTTAAACACCTGTTTTTATCTAAATTACCAAACAAACTTACACTTTACCCCCCCCCCCCCCTTCAAATATTACGGTCACCATTATGTGGCCCCACCAAAATATTTGCAAGATCTCTAAATATCATATTTGATTTTTGCTTGCCAAGTGTATGTGCATGCTATCCTCCATATCTCTTCATATTCTTCCATATAATCTTTCATAAGATCATAATCTTACCAAGATCACTCAATATCCTCACTCTTTCTCCCTCCCAAAACCGTAAGCACCATCACCCTCACCATATTCATATCTTCAACTTTGTTCTTCAAGATCCATCTCCATTTCAAGCTAAATTCAAGTTGGTGTGAAGATCTAAAGGAGTTTCCAAGGTGTATTCAAGTGATTTCAAGCTCCATATCATCAAAACCTCATCCAACAACTTACTTGAATCTTGAAGGTATAACATTTATGTTTAAATCATACTTTTGATTCTTGGTTGTTCTTGATGATTTGAAATTTCTCTTGAATCTTGGAATTCTCATAAACTTGAAATCTAAAAAGAAATGGGTCTTGATACAAATAAAAATGGTGGTGTATATGTATGTATATAACCGTACATATATATATGTGTGTATGAGTTTTGAAGTTTGATTTTGATAAGTACATGTTTAGGTTGTTGCTTGTTCTTGAATAATAGTTAAAATGCAAGTGGTTGATGATCTATGTATGATATGATAAATGTTCAAATACATCATCAAATAAACATGAATAAGTTGCATATTTGATGCATTTAGATTAATATGAAATGTTGATGATATGATAGTATGCTTTAGACACTTGTACATGAGAATACATGTTGATTTAAAGCTCAAGAAGTGATAAAAAATGGTTATATGACAAAAATATTTTAAAATAGATTATAAATACTAAAAATAACATTATTTGGTATATTATAATGGCATGAAACTTTGACATAGGTTTGATAGCTTTGCATGTTGTACATATAGCTTAAAAAGTGGTAAAATATGTGAAATTTGCATGATTTATGTGCTTTATGTAAGACCTGCACTATCATGAGTGTAACCACTATTTTATTCAGTAAATAACATGGGTTATGTTAAAATATCAAGTCGTTTCGATTTGGGATAGTTAGGGTAACGTTTGATGCAAAACTATGCGGTAAAACGGTTAATAATCGGCTTTTCGGATGATTTTTATAAAACTGTTTTAGATCAGTAACCAAACTGATATTTTTGCTATAAAAATAAGTATTTTAACTTATATTAAGTTTACGTGGTGTTTGGTTAGTCATACGTGACTTCCGACGCCCAAAAAATGTTACCGAATCGCTAAAATAAGTGTTTTTCGACATACACTATAATGGGTTGTTCATGGGTAAATTTTATGTGTTACAATGTGCTATGTGTTTTACAATATGTGTATGATGATGTGTTAGTGTTGACAAGATTATGTTACGTTTGAGTATATATACAAATACACCAAAATAATAAAAAATAATAACTTTTCGAGAAATCTCAAAGTTATGTGAAAATTCTAAGTATCGGAGAAACTTATGTATTTTGTGGGTTTTTGATTATTAAATCATTCTTATTTAATTTAGGACGAATAAACAATTTGAGGGATTGTGTTAACATATAAAAACGCACCCAAAGGTGAGTACATAGATCCCCTCTTTTTACTGTTTTCGATTGTTTTGGGGTGATTCATATGTATCAAAATGATTTCGATATTCTAAAGATGGTTTCAAAAACGATTAGGATGGTTTATACTAAATTAATAACGATTTAGACAATGTGAACGAACTTGTTGGTTGTAGTTACATAACGAATGACATTCATTAATTTTGGCCGAACCGACCAGTATTAGGTTATGGTACCATAGGATCCGACAAATCCCGTTATCAGACTGCACCCATGGTTATGTGTGGGTTAGGTGGGTAACGACTGAACCTGATGATTGTTAACTTACCCTTTGGTGGTTTGTTAATACGAGTTGAACGAGTTGAACGATGAACGAGTCACGAAGGTTTGAATGTTATTAGCGAGACGACCAAAAGTAGTTTTCACAATTAAAACGAGAACGATTTGAACGAGTGAACGATTTAAACGATTTAAACAAGTGAACAATGATCTATAACGAGAACGAGTTAAACGATGTCACACAACGATGTTTACGAAACTATATAAACCATACGAGTTTTATTATGAGAACGATTTATGATTTGGTTTACATAAACAAATGTTTTGGGTTAATATTCATGGCATCGATGTTTATAAATTATGACCAGTCTGTTTTGACTTGGTTATTCATTTTACAATACAAACATTTTACAAAACAAGGTTTCCAATATCGATTAACGAAGTTGTACGAGATATTTCAATATGTAAACGAGCCATGAATCTGACACTCACACAAAAACTATGTGCTCGCCAGCTTTTCTTTGCTGACTTTGTTTTTACATATGTTTCAGGTGATGTAGCTTGATGTCGATTGCTAGGATGCATGAGTCACATAGGATCTGGGCGAGGCCTTAGTGACATAATAACAATGATAGTCGATATATAACTTGTTTGTTTCACGCTAAGACAATGTTAATTACTTAATGAATAAATAAAACGAAACTCTTTTGTATCCATGGTTGTGAAACGATAATTCTGTTACAACACTCTCCGACGTTTCCGCCACGGTTTGTTGTTTTTACGTGGTCGGGGTGTGACAGAAGAGTTGGTATCAGAGCCAATGGTTATAGGGAATTAGGTTATTAGTAATACTTTGACCTAGACTATAACTTTCTAGGACCCTAACGCAAGTTGATTTGCGTTTAGATTTTAAAAAAAACAAAACCGTCACATACCCATAGGTGATAACCACAACGAGAACACAAAATCCGAATCTGCTTCAAAAATTAATCATCCGTTATAGGATGATTGATTACTAGGTTTTGAACCCTCTATTGTAAGGTTTTGAACCCTTTCAGTTTGACTCATTTTTGGCTTAGTGCCTTCTGAGTTTTCAAAATCTCGTCAAAGTTTGGGTCTAAATAATGTGAACACGTGCAAACTGGAAGAGTGAATGCCTGTACCCTGAGTTTTCTGTCTAAGGCTAGAGTGTTCGTACAAATCCACATAATCGGACCAGTCACTCTTACCTGGGAACACTTGGGGTGAGTGTTCACTTATAGGCGAACATGTCTTCGCGATACATTATTTTGATTCATTACTTTGATTAGTCACTGCGTGTCGTTTGTTTGTTCGAGGTGATGAACAAATGATCGCCTTCCTTATGTTTCGTCGATGTTTTCAATACCTCTTTTGTTTTTCTAATTATCGACCTCACTCGTTTCTCATATTTCCTTGTTAGAAAATGCCTCCTCGACGTGATGCACAATCTTTTACTGCTGAAGAAGTCGCAACCCTTGTCTCTCAGCAAATGGCTGTTGTGCTTCCAGGCGTTGTGAACCAAATCCACGAGCTATACAACAACAATAATAATAACAATGCACAATGTAATTTCAAGAATTTCAATTCTGCTAAGCCGCTAAAGGTTTATGGGTTGCAAGGAGCAACTGCGCTCCTTCAATGGTTCGAAAGTATCGAGAGCACATTCAGACATCTGCAATGTCCGGATGGGCGTAAGGTTGAATTTGCATCAAGTGTGTTTGAGAAGCGTGCTCTTACATGGTGGAACGAAGTGATGCGCGATAGGGGTGCCGAAGTGGCATTGGCACAAACATGGGAAGAGCTTCGAGCTCTCATGATGAGAGAGTTCTGTCCCCGTTATGAAATTCGAGCTTTAGAACGAGAGTTTGACGATCTAAAGCAAGATGGGGGAGAACACCGTGCGTATATGGATCGATTCGAGGAACTCAGTCTTTTGTGTCCTACTATGGTTACCCCGTTGGAGAAAGCGATAGAGAGGTATATCGATGGTTTACCCGATTCCATACAGGATATTGTGACTGGCGTTAATCCTACTACTGTTCGTCACGCGATCGAGTTATCTGCTACCCTGACTGAGTCACAAGTCAGGAAGGGTAAACTTATCTGCAAGGGTGATAAGAAGAAGTCAACCGAATCTGTCAAGGAAAAGGGTAAGGGCAAGAAAGGTGAGTCGTTGAAGAAGTCGAGAAAGCGAAAGGGTGCTCAGAACTTTGCAGTTACTGCTCAGAACCCTCAGAACCCACCAGCTCAACCGCCTGCGAAGAAAGCATACGCAGTTACTGCTCAGAACCCTCAGAATCCCTTAGATATGATGCAAAAAGGATCTTGTTTTATCCTTGATCAGAGATTTCTCTATGAAAAAGAAGAATCGGAGTTTGAAGAGGGGGAAGGAGCCCTCGACCGGCAACAGATAGAGGAGGATTTATTCAATCACATAGTTTGGGCTCCTAGAATATGGCGCCCTTGGGGCTTTCTATTTGATTGTATCGAAAGGCCCAATGAATTGGGATTTCCCTATTGGTCCAGGTCATTTCGGGGCAAGCGGATCATTTATGATAAAGAGGATGAGCTTCAAGAGAATGATTCGGAGTTCTTGCAGAGTGGAACCGCGCAGTACCAGACACGAGATAGATCTTCCAAAGAACAAGGCCTTTTTCGAATAAGCCAATTCATTTGGGACCCTGCAGATCCACTCTTTTTCCTATTCAAAGCTCAGCCCTTTGTCTATCATCAATCCTTTACGGCCCGAACTTCATGTTTTACGGTGGCACACTTTGGATCATGATGGGAGCCGTAACCTACGGCCCCTAGCCGTAGGTTACGGCGGTCAGTGTACTTTTTCCTTATTTCCTTATAACATCTCTAGCTCCTTCACACTTCATTCCCAGCAACTCCTAGCATCCATCCAACCTTCTAAAACCTTCATCTTGAACACTTTAACACCTGCATCATCAATATCTTGTGATTACCTAATTCACGCAAATAACCGGATAACATATGGGTGTTTATTCTATTTAAAGCACTTAAGGGTTGTCCCACAGACCACCCGTCAAACCCACCAGCTCAACCGCCTGCGAAGAAAGCATACGCTGGTACCGCACCTCATTGTGCTCGCTGCAACGGTCATCATGTTGCACAACAAGCTTGTAGGCAATGCACAACGTGTGGTAAGCTTGGGCATCTGGCCAACATCTGTCGTTTGGGTCAGAATCAAGCTCCAGTTCAGGGGAATGCTGCTAGATTCCCACCGGGTTCATGTTTCAATTGTGGAGAGTTTGGTCATTTCCGCAACAACTGTCCGAGGATGGCGAATGCAAATGCGAATCCGAACGTGAATGTCAACGCGAATGCAAATCCCGATCGTGGACGAGCATTCAATCTAAATGTAAACGAGGCTCGAGCTGACAACCTCATTGTCAATGGTACGTTTCTTGTTAACAATCGACCTGCATCTATTCTTTTTTATTCTGGTGCCGATAGAAGTTTTGTTTCATTATCTTTTGAACCTTTGCTTGCGATACCTAGAACAAAACTGAGGAAACCCTTATCTGTCGAAGTTACTACTGGTAAACCTCTTGTTCTCGATTCTGTTATTCGTGATTGTCAGTTAAACCTTGATAACCATCTTTTTCCCATTGACTTCACGCCGATGCAACTTGGGAGTTTCGATATTATCGCGGGGATGGATTGGTTAATCAAACATCATGCTGAGGTGGTTTGTTTCGATAAGATTGTGCGTATTCCTCTTTCATCTGGTGATGTTCTGGAAGTTCGTGGCGAAAAACCATCAGATGGTTTGAAGCTTATATCGTGTACAAAGGCCCAAAGTTATTTACGAAAAGGATATGTTGCTTTCCTGGCACATGTCACCGAGGAGAAAGGCAAAAGCAAGAGTATTCAGGATATTCCAATTGTTCGGAATTATCCAGAGGTGTTTCCTGATGAACTGCCTGGTTTGCCTCCAGTTCGTCAAGTCGAGTTTCATATTGACCTTGTACCCAATGCCAACCCGATTGCGAAAGCACCTTATCGTCTTGCACCGTCGGAGATGCAAGAGTTATCGAAACAGCTTCAAGAGTTATCTGATAAAGGATTCATCCGTCCGAGTTATTCACCTTGGGGAGCTCCTGTCCTCTTTGTGAAAAAGAAAGATGGATCTTTTCGAATGTGTATCGATTATCGTGAGCTTAATAAGCTTACCATCAAGAATCGATATCCCCTACCTAGAATTGATGATCTCTTTGACCAGCTGCAACGTGCTTCATGCTTTTCCAAGATCGATCTGCGATCTGGGTATCATCAACTTCGTGTACTCGAAGAAGATATTCCCAAAACTGCATTCCGTACGAGATATGGGCACTACGAGTTCACTGTCATGCCTTTTGGTTTGACGAATGCCCCAGCTATCTTCATGGACTTAATGAACAGGGTTTGTAAACCTTATTTAGATAAGTTCATCATTGTGTTCATCGACGATATTCTCATTTATTCGAAGTCTCGAGCCGATCACTAGCAACACCTTCGTATGACATTGGAACTCCTAAAGAAAGAACAACTTTTTTCCAAATTCTCCAAGTGTGAATTCTGGCTTAAAGAAGTTCAATTTTTGGGACATATAGTCAACGGGCAGGGTATTCATGTGGATCCTTGCAAAATAGCAGCTATTAAGGATTGGAATACACCGACGACACCTTCAGAGATTCGATCATTTCTTGGTCTTGCTGGTTATTATCGTCGATTCATTTCTAATTTCTCAAAGATCGCGGTTCCACTCAGTGCTTTGACTCAGAAAAATAAGCCTTTTGAGTGGGGACCTAAGCAAGAAGAAGCGTTCCAAACGCTGAAACGAAAGCTCCGTGATGCTCCTGTTTTATCTCTACCTGAGGGAAACGATGATTTTGTTGTCTATTGTGACGTGATGTCTGTCGTTAGTGACATGCAAAAACCGAAATAAACTAGGTAGCTAGAGTAAGTCGGATATCGAACCAGAGGAGGATTGTGGAAAGTGTGTAACGTTAAGTATTTACTAACAACTATAAAAAAATAAACTGATATGAAATTAAAACACATGAAACAAGTTGCAATTAAGAAAAAGATTGAGTTTTAACAAACAATGATGGGAAAAGGTGATCACTCCGGGATTCAGATTCTGTAATTACTAATAACCTAGTTCTGATTTTATTGGATACTATTGATTGAATAGTAAATCTGTCACATCTACCAATTACCTACGCAGTTCAAAATCTTAATATTAATTGATCAGAGAAATATTAAAACAAACATTCATAGGAATCATTCAATCAACAAAAGCATAATTGGATTCAAAACATGATTATAACTCTGACTGTCACTCAGGATTTGTCTGTCACACAAATTATATAATCATGCAAATAGTCGGCTATCACCTGACTACAAATCCAAATCTCAATACAAAACAGAAACTAGAATTAAAAGTGTCTAACAAGAATCATTCACCCGAAGTGTCCACAAAATATTTAGCCGCTCATGTTAGGTTGTTGATCTTCAATGGCTTCAATCATCGTCCCCCCTTTTGTCTGCCGTATACTGCCGTCGAGATGTGATATTGATAATATGGAATTAATTTAGCTCCATAATATCCTCCCCAAATTCGTGTGCGTGAATGTGTGGATGGACCCCCTTGGCTGCCCAATTCGTCTCCTCTCTCACAACTAAAGTCCAATATCTCGGCCCAATTCAATGATGGATTGGATCTGATTTTTTTATGTTCAATTCTCAAAACAAAAGCCTCCCCCAATAAAATATGATGATGACGTTGATGCAATGATTATGTTGTTTGACTCTCCAAAACCTCAACCCTCCTTTCGAATTTTTTTTTGTGAGAATAATAAAATATTGAGAATTCCTTTTTAAACCAAACCCTACACGTGCCTTGTTTCTCTGCCACCATGTGATGTTTTTTTTTTCAATGTCCCCCCTTTAATTGATACTATACACCCCCCCTATTTACTAATTACACCCCCCTATAAAAACATCACATCCATCAATCATTTGCTTTTTGTTTTTAGTCTTTTTTGTCTTTTTGTTGTCTTTTTATTATATTTTAGTGTCTTTTTGTTATTATTATTATTTACTATTAGTAATGAATTATTATTATTATTATTATTATTATTATTAAAATTGAAAAAAAAAACGTGTAAAATGATCATATTATTGGTGCTAGGTAAAAAGGATATGCCTCAAATTATTAGTGCTACAACTATAATAATGAAGATGATCATATTATTGGTGCTATGTTTCGTAGAGCTTCAATACTATCGGTGCTACAACTATAATAATGAAGATGATCATATTCTCATACTATCGGTGATATTATTGTTTTCACTTCAGTGCATTCGCTTCATATACTTGAGAAAGCTATTCAAAGAGCTGCATAAATTTACTTGTTCAAAGAGTGATCTATTTATGCTTCATCATAGCATTCAGAAAAGTTAAAGAGATGTCTGGATTTTCAACAGATCAGGTATAGTTTTTAATTCCCATGTTTCAAGTTTCAACTTAGTTATATAATCTAGCTAGGTTAAGGGTCTTGTTTTAGTTTAAATGAGTTTGTTTGGATAATATATATTTTGTAACTACTCAAGCTTGTTCACCTAATATTTTGTAACTAATATTAGTTCACTTTTAGGTGTTCAAGTCTCGTGAAGAGTTGATGGAATGGGTTAGAAACACCGGACGTAGTCTTGGTTACGCTATTGTGACTAAAAGATCGAAAGCTAAAAATGGCTACGTGTCTAAAGTTGTACTTATGTGTGATCGTGGTGGTGTGTATAAATCAGTTAAAGATTCAAGTAGAGAGACGACACTAGAAAGATAAATTGCCCGTTTGAAATGGTAGGGAAATTTTCAAAAAAGAATGGTTCTTGGACGTTAAAAGTAAAAGCTGGTGAACATAATCATCCACCCGGAGAATATATGGAGGGACATTCAATCCTCAAACGATTGACACCTAATGAACACCAATTGGTGGCAGAGTTGACGGGGAAGGGTGTGTTCCCAAAAGATATTTTAGGTGTTATGAAGGAGCGTGATGAAAATAATGTCTCTACAATTAAAAACATATATAACGCACGTGATAAAATTCGAGCAACGGATCATAAAGGGAAATCTTTGATGGAGGTGCTAATGTCTCATTTAAATGATAAAGGGTATACTTTTGAAATTTCTACCAATAGAGTTTCAAACAAGTTGGAAGACTTATTCTTTGTTCCTAAAATATCATACAAGTACTTCCTTGATTTTCCACATGTGTTGCTTATGGATGTCACATACAATACGAACAAGTATAAATTGCCTTTTCTTGAAATTGTTGGTGTAACTTCTACCAACAAGACAATCTCCATAGCTTTTGCAGTTATGCGTAAAGAAACAGAGGAGAAATATCTTTGGGCATTAAACTGTTTAAAATCAACTCTAGAGGAGAGCATGCAACAACTACGTGTTATAGTTACGGACAGGGAGTTAGCTCTGATGAATGAATGTGAGAAAGTTTTTCCGAATGCTACCCGATTACTTTGTAGGTGGCACGTTTCTCAAAGTATATTTAGAAACTGCAAATCATTTTTCACCACGGATCATGATTGGAAAATCTTCAATATAATGTGGAATGCACTCGTTGAATCTCAAACGTGGACATCATTCCTCCAAAATTACAAGCAACTTCAGTCAATGTTAATCCATCATCAAGGTATGTATTATTACTATAATTCTGTTAGTATTATTGTTACCATCGTTATCATCATTATTATCTTTGCAGATGTTTTGGATTACTTGAATAGTACTTGGTTAAACAAGTATAAAGAAATGTTTGTGTCCGTATGGACTAACGAATGCTTACATTTCGGAAATCAGACAACTAACAGAGCTGAAAGCCAACATGCCAAGCTAAAAAAATTCTTGAATTCAGCAAATTGTACCTTAGATAAGATTGTTCGTCACATTGATGAAGTAGTGAACTCGCAATATACAATAGTTAAAGATAGCTTCGAAAAAAGTAGAACTGTTCTAATGCATAAACACAACCTACCAATGTTGAAGCTATTACATGGCTCTGTTTCTCATGAAGCACTTGATATAATAATAGCAGAGCGTCATTTAAAGCGTTCACATTGTCGTTGTCAAGTTCGTAAGTGTTATGGATTACCATGTGCTTGTGAAATCTCAAAGTATAAGAAAGCAGGTCATTGTATTAAACTAAGATTCGGTCGATGTGCTTGGTAATATTTAAAAGCTGACAATTTATGCTTTAATGCAGGTCAATCTATTCCTTTAGATTCGGTCGATGAATTTTGGAGGAAACTCGAGTTACCGGTATATTGTGAGGATATTACTTGTGACGTCGAGTTGGAAAGTTTTAAACAAGCCTTCGATAATCGATCCAAGCCTGGAAAGAAAAGTTTACTACAAAAGTTAAAAGCATTAACCAATCCAAGTATACCTTTTTTTGAAGAACCTGATGTTAAAAAAAATACTCGTGGACGACCAACTACAAAATCCAAACAACAAACAATACCGAACCCTGCAATTGCTAAACCGCCCCTTCAACGAAGCTACTCTCAGAAGCCTCCAAGGCACAGTCCGTTTGGGAACTCCCAAGATCATGATTACACTCAAGAGCCTGCAAGGCACAGTTCATTTACGAACTATCAAGAGCAGGATTACACTCAAGAACCTGCAAGGCATAGTTCATTTACGAACTATCAAGAGCAGGATTACACTCAAGAACCTGCAAGGCACAGTTCATTTACGAACTATCAAGAGCAGGATTACACTCAAGAACCTGCAAGGCATAGTTCATTTACAAACTATCAAGAGCAGGATTACACTCAAGAACCTGCAAGGCATAGTTCATTTGTGAACTCCCAAGATCATGATTATGTTGGTTACATCAGTCCAGACGTGAACTATCAAGTGCCTGGTGAAACAAGTCCGTTCATAAATCAAGATATTTACGGAAAAAAAACCATTCAAGGACGATCCTGGTGAACCAAGTCCGTTCATGACACAAGATACAGACGGACAAGGTTTTTTTACCAACCTTTTAAACACACCGGGATATGATTTCATGGGGTTGAACCAAGATATTGTCGGACAAAGTTCTTTCGCCAACTCTACAAGTGCGCCAGGCTATGACTTCATGGGGTTGAACCAAGATCAAGCATCACAGGTGATACACAACTATATTCATCTAATTCCAAAAATCTTCCATGCGTATGTTACACGCATACATAACGTGTTAGGTGATGGAAATTGTGGGTTTCGGGCGATAGCTTCTGCTCTCGGGTACGGTGAAGATGAATGGTTATTTATCCGGAGATCACTGATGGAAGAGCTACTCGAGTTTAGAAATAAGTACACTAAGGCTTTCTTAGGCTCATTCAAAGATGTGTTCACGTCCTTGGCTTGGTCAGGATCGGGGGTTGCACCTGAAAAACACTGGATGATTATGCCAGAGGCAGGATTCTTGATTGCGAACAAGTTTAATGTGATCGTTCATTTTTTATCTCAAGAAAAAAGAAACAGTTCTACTTGTTTTTCGCTTTGGAGAGGCCCTCACGAGTTCCCAGAAAAAAAAATAATTACAATTGCACACGTGAATGGTAACCATTTTATAATGGTAGAATTGCAAGGAGAGTATCCAATTGCCAGCACAAACAACCTATGGAAATTAATGAGAGAAAATGATGCAGCTGGCTGGGAGAATATATTTGAATCACGTCAAAATATGTATAATTCTTGGATAGCACAACCTGCTACATATTATGTTGTAGATTAAAGCCCGGTATGTAAAATGTTTAATAATATAATTTTGTAAGAATGCACTTATTTTTTTTATAGTTTCTATTACTACTATAAATGTAATTGGATAAATAATTAGTTATAATAATTAGTTATAATAATAATAATCATAATAATAATAATTCATTACTAATAGTAAATAATAATAATAACAAAAAGACAATAAAATATAAAAAAAAAGACAACAAAAAGACAAAAAAGACTAAAACAAAAAGCAAATGATTGATGGATGTGATGTTTTTATAAGGGGGTGTAATTAGTAATTAGGGGGGGTGCGTATAGAATGACCCTTTTATAATCCTTTTAAATGCTTGACACAATTCCACGTGTTGCTACATTACTCCGCCGTAGGCTACAGATTAATACCGTAGCTTACGGTTTGAACATGCTGACAACAACAGAATATACCAACCGTAGATTACGCTTTGAACAGTAAGTTACGCCCAATACATGCTGATCACTTTTTGGCTATCTCTTTGACCCAAACGGCTCCCGAATGATGTAATATGTCTCGGTCATCACCCACAGTCGTTCCACTTCATCATTAAGCAATCCAACTTCACCAATTTAGACGGTTAACCTGTAAAACCACATGAACTCGTAGTTATCACATTCGAAATATATAACCGCCTACAGTGCACTAAAACACGTAAGTTAAACACTTTAACACTCGGGTTTCACACTCTCCATCACATCCCCACACTTAACATTGATTGTCCTCAAGCAACCATCATACACATTACTCACCTTATTAACAAATCACCATTAAATCCCTTACCGAATTAGCAATTTAAGGTCCCAAGTCATACCCGTCCCATAGACTGACACAATCGAGGTTGACAATCTGACAAATAAGTGATACGCATTTAAAGCAATGTAAGACTTGCCTAACTAAAACTAACATGCTTATGATACTACACACATGACACACGCCCCTCACAATAATCACTCCTCTCGGTTTAATCAAGACTAGCGTGTAATGTGCTAGTATATAGTTCGCTTAAAACCAACTATGCTACTTTGCAATCATAAGCTTGTATAGCAATCATACCTCCACTGTATCAAATAACGTAGCACATATCAAAAGGACTTTTGGGTTTTGGGTTAAGGGTAAAGGTAAGGATATATTTTTGGATTTTTTATGTTAGATGGCGAACACAAACGAATACCAAACCATGACAACTTTATTCATAATAAATACTCACACTTTGGGTGATTTTCAACCCATTCATATAACACGAACATAAAAATGATTTTTGTTTTTGTTTTTCTTTCTTTTCTTTTTTTTTCTTTTTTCTATATTTTTTTCTCTTTTTTTTTTTTTTTTTTCATAACATACTTGTCATTCATAGTTGGTAATCAAACAAGTCAAACAAGGTGTAGCAAACAAAGGGTAAAAGGCTCAACATGGTTAACTAAGGTGGGTGGAATCAACAATCATCATATAGAACAATGAATGGATCCTAATGCCTTTATCATTTATGTGTCTATGCTAAAGCACAGTCTCGGCACGTATCAAACCACACAAGTTCTAACACAAAGCAACATATGGCCTACACTCAACAATTGAATAGTTATTATAATTCAACTAACAATCTAGTAGGCTCAAATATCTCACCGAACAAAAGGAAATTGGGTTGCCGACACGTAGCATGTGTAATTCCTAAAGCATGTTACTCCTAGTTAGGCATCTCTTCTCAACTATCTTCTAAAACTTGTCAGAAATACTCTCATGAAACTTAAAGGGACAACCATGACTAGAGATCTAAGTTAGTTTAATATCAGTAGGAACCCTTTAGCGATTGAAAATGTTGGCTTTCATGTAGTTCAAGCATACTCGAGAAACAAAAATTTTAAAATTTTGCAATTTCAACCCTTCCAAGCAATTGAGATCAACAATCTTACCAAGCCTCTCTCGAGTTACCACATCCCCACACTTGGGATACATTGTCCCCAATGTATGGTGCAATTTATACTCTAAACTCGAGAGATATCACCCACAGACCATTAACGGCTAACAACCTACTCGACGCGACACGTAACACCATTCCCAACACAAACGTTCACACCACCAAATACACAAAAACAAATAAAACACAGGATAGATAAACACATGCACCTGATCAAAAAACAAGTGAGTGTTTGTAGTGGTGCAGCTGCTGCGATCTAACCGGAACATACACCCTCATGGATTCTTTGAGATCTCACCAGGTGTAACACCACGAAAATTCACGTCCTATAATGTGTTGACACGTGTCATAAAGTTTGAACGTGTGAAAGAAGGTTATAGAAGGACTAAAGTTGAAAATCATAGAAAGTATGTGAATATACGTATTCTAAGTGTCAACTGTGAATAAATATAATGTACATTAACCCTATATGATGTTAATAACGTCCAACGAATAAATCATGGATCATACGAAGCTAAAAGTGAGAGATTACAAACTACAGGGGTCAAATGTGTCAACATGTTAAAGATATACCTCTGAGTGATCTTTTGACAAACCCGAAGCTTTGTAAATGTTAATTATGCTCACTAGAATGCGCGATATAAATTTCATAAAGCTTCGTTATCGTATGAGAAAGTTATGATCAAATTCGTGTGCGAGGGGTTAAAGTGTTAACGTTGAAAGTTAAGACTTTTCGGGTTAACCGGAAGTGGCCAGGGACTTGGCAAAGTGGGTATAAGTCCTAAAGCCCTTGTGGGTAAATATAAGGGGGTCAAAATGCAAGAAATAACCTTAGTTGCCCCTTAGTGAAGCCAAAGGTCAAGTTGCTAAACAAAAGAAATTAAAAATTCTGAATTTAGGGCCCAGGCGGCCCGCGTGAAGTCCGGCTATTCGTGAGGCGGGCCGCGTCTGACCCCCAGTACCGTAAATTGTTGGCTGTTGTCTGCCATAGCCTTTGTGCGCGACCTTTACCCGTTTTTCCACATCTCTTGACCCCTAAAACACCTCCTAAGCACTAGGCAACAAGTGTTGATCAGTTGTGGAGTGTGCTAGACCTTGTTGTCAACATGTTATGGTGGATTAAACCACTATATAAGGCCTTAGTTGCAACAATTGTTCTTCACATCATTCAAGTGCAATTTGATCATTCCTGGAGCTCTCAAGCAGGTCCAACTGATCATAAGTCGTGCATAGGACTCTTGTAAGTCTGATAGTCCTTCTTTAATTGAGTTTAGCTTGGTTAATTAGCTAAAAGTCAAACCGTCATAATTACGGTTTGACTTCGAGATTAGTCATTAATGGCTCAGTAATATCTCGAATTAAAAGTAGTTATAAGTTGGTATTTATGTGGGTAATAAAACCTCAAAAGGGTTTCCCCTGATCACCACTCTAACCAGGTCAAAAGTCGGGTCAAACTTATAATTAAAAAGTCAACAGGATGTCTAAAATGCTATTTATGCATAATTAGTTATCTAGGACATATACAACCTGTTTGATCATTGTTATAACTTGGTAATAAGTGTAAGAACATGTCTAAACATGTTTAACCCGACAATTTCCTGTTTAGACCCGGTTCGGAACCGAAAGTCACATAGTTTGACTTTCACTTTGACTTTCAGTTCTGACCCGTTTAAGCATGTTTTAGAAATAACTTAGAGCTTTATTTGGACTAAGTAACATGCTAGTATAACCCTCTGTGATTATACACCTTGGTTCATTAGTTATCCAATTAATATGCATGTTTCCGTTAATTGCCCATATGTTGACCATTATGCCCTTATTGCCTTAAAACGTGATTTTTGGAAATATAAAAGAGTAGAAACTTTAATTAGTAATATATAAACGTGTATGCAAAGTTTGACATCAGTTTGAATTGTAGATTAAGAGTTATGCTCATTATCGCTAAATGAATGCTTTATGTTAATAAAATGGCGTAATTAGCGTATAGCCTACTTAAACATACTTTTTGATATCAAATATTTTACCCACTGATGAAATATATTATTTTGGGAATTTTAAAGATTTTTAATTAATTTTAGGCCGAGCATAACTCATAGTCGTAGGCTTAATTCGGTAAATGTCGGTTTTGCCCTTACGGGCCATAAAACGAGTTTTATATATCTAAACGACTCCAAACCTTTTGCTACTGATCACACATGTTAAATAAATTATTTTAAGTCTTCTGGAAATATAAAAATATCAGATTTAAGTATCGAACCCGGAAATGGCCTTTAATCGCCTTATTAAGCGTTTTTAACGCATGGTATGTATTAAAATTATGTTGAACATACCCGGGTTGATACCTACTGATATTTTAGGCAAATTGTGATATTATAACAGTAAGCAAAAGTTGATTAACTCAGACTTCGGTTTGAGCTTTTCGGCTTATGTGAAATTACCAAAATACCCCTACGGGGCCTAGTTTGTGTTTACGTTTCGGGCATAATGAAAGACATCTTACTGATGTCGCAACATATTTGAGGCATAATTAACTTAGGAAACCTGTATATGGCTCTTATAATTACCCGTTACGCCTCCTACGCGTACGGTTCGGCCTATGTAACTAGTTTACATAAATTAGCCGAAACGAGTCAAACCTTATCGGTTTTATCTCGAAATCCAGAATGTGTTCAAGTCACCCATATTAAACAAGCATACAAGCTTGTTGGGTCTAAATCACATTCTATTCCGGTCTTCGCTTAATCGTGCGTACGAACCGTACTTCCTGTAAGACTAACCGGTCTAAGCTTAGGCTTAATTAAAGACCCGTTAGCATTCTAATAAGTTATTTATACCATCATTCCAGACTAGAGCCTTCCGATAAATGGTACCTACGCTTACTTAAGTGAATACGGCTGAGTTATTAAATTCTTACTATTTAAGACAGGAGCTAGCTCAGGTAAATACTCTTAACTTATTTTCCCTATACGGGCTTGGGATACGGTGTTATAATAATACCGCTTGGTCAGGTGTGTAGTTATTTAAATCGTATTGTGATTGATGTATTTACAACCCGTTTAATATGTATTATTTGGTGTATGGCCTTTGGGGGTTAATGACCATGTCCCGGATATCCTTGGCATCATTCGAAGTAATGGCCACGACTTAAGCACGGGGTGTAGGCATACACCTGACAGCTGCATTATGTAAAAACTGGTAATCCACTCCGAGGTATCATCCTTGTGGGCATTATACCGGAACTGGTAATCCACTTAGAGGATGATAGCCTGTGGGCATTATACCTGTGGCGTGTCAGCTAATCTAGTCCGGCCCTACAAACCGGCCCTAACGGACGACAAATAAGTAAAACTGTATACAAGATTATATACAAATAATTTTCCCAAGTTCAAAAGGTTAATTTTGCCTCTGTGCATTTTAATCAAATTATAAAAGATATTTTGTGCCACGTGCATTCAAATCAATTTTCTTAAACTCTTTTCAAATGAGTCGGTTGAGTGTATTTACCAGTGAAAACTGACGTATTTTCCAAAAAGGTTAAGTGACAGGTACTGAACGAAATTGGCTGGAAGCTTAGGGCGCTAATAAGGAATCTTGCAAGTTCTAGGCGTCTAAAGTCTGTTGAACAAATGATATGTTTAAAGATCCGCCTGTGGATCCCTTACTTTCCGTTGTACTACTGGATATTACTTTATATTCGGAATGTAATAATAATTATCTTTTGCTTCCGCTATGCATTTATATAATTATGTTGTTTGACTATTATGTTGCCAACCACGTCACGATAATCCCCCACCGGGCCCACCGGTGACACGTGGAAATCGGGGTGTGACACCAGGGATGTTGCCAAACATCCCCACACTTGATTCATTGCATCCGTGAAGATGGAACGTAGAAACCTGTCAAAACACAAACACACCAAAACGAGACCAAACAATACACAACTCTACATCCTCGGGCTGCCTCCCGAGAGCGCTAAGTTTAAAGGTCTTCAGCCAGACCGTACCGGCGAAGCGCTACGGTGGTCTCAATGCACACTTACCCAAAATATTTCCAACGAATGCCCGGAAATTTACATGCCATCTCCATAGGTTTGTAAGTATAATTGGCATGTTCAGACTGCACCTGCGGGTTTCGCTAATCCACTTCACGAGATATACCTTGATGTCTTGTTGTTTCACCCTTCTCATCTTCTTCCTCGAACCCTCTTCCCCACACTTATTAATTTGAATGATTGATATGGGCAGAGGTTCGGTACACACATTCATCTCATCAGACTGCTCTGCCTCCTCATCCTCACACACCATCTAATCCACCAGTGACTCTTCATCAGATAAAGGACTCATTGGTGTGGTATTATCCTCCACAACCTCCTCCTTCATGTGAGAATAATCTCTAATATCATCAGGTAATGGTGAGAGACGCTCTTCTATTTCTATCTTCATTTTTAACTTCTGACACTTGGAAACTAGACAGCTGATTCGATCTTCATCGGAAAGGTTGGGTGCTGATAAATATTGCTCGAGTTTGGACAAAGTCACTTCCGACATAGCAAGCTTTTTCTCCTCCTCGGTCTTAGAATATTCCTCGGGATGATACTGTCGGCATCCCTGATACGGTGTTGAGATGTACGCATCCATCATTTTTTTATTCCAATACTCTGGATTTTCCAAATACACCGCGCACACTGTAACACCCCGAAAATATAAAACTTTATATTTAAAATTATAAAGTATAAATAACGAGAATTTACTAATTAGGAATTTTAACCTAGTTAGTTAATTTGCTAGAAATGGTTTCTTACAAGGTTGAAAGCTACCAAACTATATGTTGAACATAGTAGAGGGGCCTTAGTTGTTAAAATTGAAACTATAATATTGTTTTTAATAAAAATCAAACCAAACCCCCATTTTTGAAGGGTCTGGTCGTACAAGAGAAGAGCAGGGGCGACACCCCACTCTCACAAACCTAAAATCACAAGAACTCTCAAATTGGAGGTTAAATCCTGTCCCAAATCAAAATCCGAGCATAGATTATTGATCCTCATCGCAAGAGGATTCCAAGGTATGTAAAATTTAAGGAAAACTCTGAATTTGAAATTCTCATGAATTGGGAAAAATCTGAAAATTGATGTTGCATGTGTGTTATTTGGTTAGATTAGAATTGATATGGTGTTTAGAAGTGAAACCTAGCCAATTTCATGTGGAATCATGACCAAATTCAGGAAACTCCATGAACACCTTGAAGGTGGATTGTGGGTTTTACATGATGATGATGAACACTAGGGTTTAGAGTGATTGTTCTAGTGTAATTCGATTTTAGAAGATGATTTCAGAAAAGTATGATGTTTAAATGCTATATGATGGCTTTATTGAAGTTAAGTTAACTAATTAGCAAGCTATAAAGATGAATATGAATGATGTAGAAATTCTGCCCTCGTAGTGTTTGTTGAAATGCCTCAAAGAAGGCTTAAAAATAGAAATTTAAAGCTTTAACGCATAATTATGATGTTTCGGTATATTATGCGAAGTGAGGTCTAAAGAGAGTTCTAAACATGTCTTGAATTGAACTCTATAGGACAAGATACCGGAACGTCGAGTGGACAAGCCGGTGGTGATTCGCGGTTGAAGGGCGTGCGCTAAGGTATGTAACTTGACCCGTTACATTAAGTAAATTTAGATCATTGTGATTGGCATAGTTGAATTTTTAAAATACAAGTTGCTATGATTTAAAACGATGATATCGTTATATTGAATATTTGGTCAAAAGTTGATTAGAACTCGTTGGTAGTCGTCATAAGGAAGGAGTTCCGTAGACGAGCCAAACGGGTCAAATAATCAAGTAAGGCATGGTTAATGCTCCGGATTATGATGGATTGATTGTTGATATTGGATAGTATATATCATATTAGAATTACAACATTTCAATGTAATGGTATCCTAGGAAACTGAAATCCGAGAGTTAGGTTTTGGTGTAATGAACCAACCAAATGAAAACATGAATCTCCAGGAACTACCGTAAATTACGGTAGTACCGTAATTTACGGTAGATGTCAAGAATGTTACGGTGGTTCACCCCTGGTTTACGGTGGACCAAAGGTTTCCAGAACTCATCGTAACTTACGGTGACACCGTAAGTTACGGTGGAACCAGAATAACTTTAATTTTTATTTTTTTTTAAATTGAGGATGGATCATATGTTTATGTCTTATATACTAAAGTCAAAACTAATGTCTTAATGGTTTTGACCCTAGGTGACAAGATGGTCTTACGGATGGCGATCAAGCGAATGACGAAGAACCGAACACGACTTTTGAAGCTTCCGCTATGTTTTTAATCTAGGTTAAACTTTGTTCATGGGTTGTAAACAATTTCTTAAACAATTTTTGAATGTTCCAACTTAGTCATTAGTTGACTAAGGTTTATGATACTTGTGAACTTGACTTATGAAATTTATGTTAAATTAATATCTTTTGTATAGATAATAATAAAATTAGTCTTAAATTCAAGTAAATTTTGAGGGTGTTACAAGTTTGTAATCAGAGCTCAAGGTTGTCAATAAGTGTTCGGTTCAAGCTTGATCGATCGTCCGGTAAGAACTAACTTATTTTGTTAATAAATTATGTACTACGTAAAGAATGAGAAATGAACAATATGCATGAAAAGAGTGTGTAAGCTCACTCAAAAAAAAAAAAAAACAAGAAATGCATGAAACAAGAATGATTAAATCAAGTTACGAACTTGATTGAATTGAAACAAGAATGATTAAATCAAGTTACGAACTTGATTGAATTGAAACAAGAATGATTAAATCAAGTTACGAACTTGATTGAATTGAAACAAGAATGATTAAATCAAGTTACGAACTTGATTGAATTGAAACAAGAATGATTAAATCAAGTTGTGAACTTGATTAAATCAGAACAAGTAAAGCATGTGTTATAAATGGAATGTTTAACAACCTATGTAAATATTTCAGAAATAGAGATGGCTGATGGAAGTAATGATAATGCGGTGCCAAGAGTCACCGAACAAATGAGAAAAGTGATTGCCGAAGAGGTTGGAAAGGCGATCGAAAACAGTTTGTCGGGCTTTATTGATAAAATTCAAAACACAGTTTTATCAATAGTAGAAGATAGAATCAAGAAACTGGAAGATGATTCAAATTTAGCAAAGGAAAAGCATGGAGGACGAAAGCCTTGTTCATACAAGGAATTCATGGCCTGTAAACCACCAACATATAACGGGGAGGTTGACCCAATAGTGTGCCAACGATGGCTAAGTGATATCGAAGGGGTATTCGAGAGGACCCATTGTGATGAAGATGACTACGTAGCCTATGGTACGGGTCAACTAAGGAGTCAAGCGAAAGATTGGTGGGACAACAAAAAGAGAGAGATCGGTATTGAAGCTGCTAAGGTCATGACTTAGGAAGAATTCAAGACGCCATTTCTTAAGCATCATAGCCCAAAGGCGGTTATGAATAAAATCAAGGAGGAGTTCATGCAACTTAGGCACAAGAATGAGACCATAGACAAAATCACGGCAACGTTTATGGATAAGATGAAGTTTTGCGATGATCTAGTGACGAATGAAGAACAAAAGATATACTACTACCACAACATGTTGAGTGCTGAGTATAGGGAATTTATCACCCCTTCAAAATACGAGACCCTTACCGAGATCATAAACGCTGCTCGGGAAAGGGAGATCGAACTAAAAAAGAGCATTGAACGGGGTGAACAGAAAGCACAAGATGTAAACCCAAGCCCTACTAAGAAGGCACGAACAAACGAAAGCGCAAAGAAATCTGATACGAAAGGCGGGTCGCCAAGTTGCAGAATCTGCGGAAAGGGTCATAAAGGCGAATGCCGTTACAAGGATAAGCCTTGTCCCATATGCAAGAAAACGGGACATATGGCTATATCGTGCCCGGAGAAAGTGACGGTTTGTTACAATTGTTATCGAACGGGTCACAAGAAGTCGGAATGCCCGGAACTGGTTGGAAAGAAGGATGGGCAGGAACCGAAAGGTGAAGCCCCGAAAGCAAAGGCAAGATCTTTTCAACTAACCGCCGCAGAAGCAAAGATTGAACCTGACGTGGTCTCAGGTATATTTGCTGTAAATTCGATTCCTGCACGTGTGTTATTTGATACGGGTGCGAATAAATCCTTTGTTTCATATGGATTTATTCGACATCCTTCATTTGTTCTAACAAAATTACCTGTGCCTTTAGAAGTAGAGATAGGCAATAACAAGAGCTTTATTGTTTGTGATGTATGTAAAAACTGTAAACTGAGCATTGACGACGAGGAATATTCGATAAACCTAATCCCTATGTCGATGGGAGAATTTCAAGTAGTCGTTGGAATGGATTGGCTATCTCAAAACCATGCAAAGATCGTGTGTTTTCGAAAAGAGATAAAACTAACATCTCCGAGCGGGAAACACGTCACCATTTATGGCGAAAAAGGAGGCAACCCTATAGTATGCTCAATGTTGAAAGCTCACAAGCTTATGAAGCGAGGATGCAAGGCATTCATAATATACGCTAATGAGCCCGAAAAAGAATCACGAAGGATTGGAGAGGTACCGGTAGTACGAGATTATAAAGATGTGTTTCCGGAAGATTTACCGGGGATACCGCCTGAACGGGAAGTAGAGTTCGGGATCGAATTGATTCCGGGCGCGAAACCCGTAGCAAAAGCCCCGTACCTACTCGCACCGTCAGAATTACAAGAGCTGATGTCCCAAATTCAAGACCTGCTTGACAAGGGATTCATAAGGCCGAGTGTGTCTCCTTGGGGCGCACCGGTATTGTTCGTGAGAAAGAAAGACGGGAGCATGCGTATGTGTATCGATTACCAGGAGTTAAACAAACTCACGGTAAAGAACCGATACCTGCTCCCGAGGATAGATGATCTATTCGACCAACTACAAGGTGCGAACTGGTTTTCAAAAATTGACCTTAGATCGGGGTATCACCAACTAAAGGTCAAAGAAGAAGATGTGCCGAAGACGGCTTTCCGCACGAGATACGGACATTACGAATTCCTCGTGATGTCATTTGGACTAACAAACGCACCCGCGGCTTTCATGGACCTCATGAACCGAGTTTGCAAGCCAATGTTGGATAAGTCGGTCATCGTGTTTATCGATGATATCTTGGTGTATTCGAAAAGTGAAGCTGAACACGCACACCACTTACAAGAAGTGTTAGAGACACTTAGACGAGAGAAGTTGTATGCAAAATTCTCTAAATGTGCCTTTTGGTTACGAGAGGTACAATTTCTTGGCCACGTCATAAGTGCCGACGGAGTATTGGTGGATCCGTCAAAGATAGAGGCTGTGTCAAAGTGGAATTCTCCGAAGAACCCTTCGGAAATTAGAAGCTTTTTGAGGCTTGCGGGATATTATAGGAGATTCATTCAAGATTTCTCCAAGATTGCGTCACCGCTAACAAAGCTAACACAAAAGAAAGAGAAGTTCATTTGGGGTGTCGATCAAGAAAAAGCGTTTCAAACGCTAAAAGAAAAGTTAACTCAAGCTCCGGTATTGACATTGCCGGACGGAGTCGAAGACATGGTGGTTTATTCTGATGCTTCACTATCGGGGCTCGGTTGTGTTTTGATGCAACGGGGAAAAGTTATAGCTTATGCCTCGAGACAACTGAAGATACACGAGAAGAAATATCCCACGCATGATCTTGAGTTGGCTGCGGTGGTATTTGCTTAAAAATATGGAGGTATTACTTATATGGGGTTAAGTGCACCATATTCACCGATCACAAGAGCTTAAAATACTTCTTCGATCAGAAGGAGTTAAATATGCGACAAAGAAGATGGCTAGAAACGGTGAAAGACTTCGATTGTGAAATACATTACCACCCCGGAAAGGCTAATGTAGTGGCGGATGCTCTAAGCAGAAAAGCAGACTATGTCCCAATACGAGTAAGATCGATGCAACTCGTGGTGACCTCAGGTATACTTGAACGTATTCGGGAGGCGCAATTCGAAGCAATGAAAGAAGAGAATTGGAAGAAAGAAAGAATAATCGGTCAATTGAAAGATTTGTCGGAAAGAATAATCGGTCAATTGAAAGATTTGTCGGATGGGAATCACGGGCTGAAGACTCGATCCGGAAGGATATGGGTCCCACATACCTGTGGAGTGAAGGCGCTTCTACTTAATGAAGCTCATAAATCACGTTATTCAATTCATCCGGGTGCGACCAAGATGTACAATGATTTGAAACAAAATTATTGGTGGCCCGGAATGAAGAGGGATGTGGCGAAGTATGTGGAAAAATGCTTGACATGTTTACAAGTCAAGGCGGAGCATCAGAAACCATACGGCAAACTCCAACCGTTAGATATTCCGGTTTGGAAATGGGAACATATCACAATGGACCTACTGACCAAGTTGCCTAAAACGAATCGTGGTTTTGATGCCATATGGGTAGTGGTGGATCGATTGACGAAAAGTGCTCACTTCATTCCGATTCGTGAGACTTATACGTCAGAAAAGATGTCAGAAGTTTATACCAATGAAATCATAGCACGTCATGGGGTGCCGGTGTCCATCATGTCTGATAGGGATACCCGGTTTACTTCGAATTTCTGGCGAGATTTCCAAGAGCAAATGGGGACCAAATTATTCATTAGCACTGCGTACCATCCTCAAACGGATGGACAAAGTGAAAGAACGATACAAACATTGGGGGACATGTTACGGGCGTGTATAATCGACTTTGGAGGCAGTTGGGATGTTCACCTACCGTTAGTCGAGTTTTCGTATAACAACAGTTACCAATCTAGTATTAAAATGGCACCGTACGAAATGCTTTATGGTAGGAAGTGTCGAACCCCGGTATGTTGGGGTGAAGTGGGTCCACGTGAACTCGCCCACCAAGATATAGTAAGAGCCACGAATGAGAAGATCGATATAGTTCGGGCACACTTAAAAGCGGCTCAAGACAGACAAAAGGCATATGCTGATAAAAGGAATAGGCCAATCGAATTTCAGGTTGGTGACATGGTTATGCTAAAAGTTTCCCCATGGAAGGGCGTTATTAGATTCAAAAAAAGGGGGAAGCTAAGCCCGAGGTTTATTGGGCCATTTAAGATCGTTGAAAAGATCGGCAAGGTAGCTTACCGCCTTGAGCTACCGGAAGAACTAAGTAGAATTCATAGCACGTTTCACGTGTCACAATTACGAAAGTGCCTAGCGGATGAAACAGCTTATATTCATTTCGATGATATCGAAGTAGATAATAGCCTGAATTATGCGGTGAGACCGGTGGAGATTTTAGATCGAAAGGTCAAATACTTACGGAATAGACAAATCGATCAAGTCAAAATCAGATGGGAGCATAGAAAAGGCTCGGACACTACGTGGGAGTCCGAGGAAGAGATGTGACGACTCTACCCATCATTATTTGGTACGTACTTCGGTTTCGGGGACGAAACCCTTTTAAGGGGGGTGGACTTGTAACACCCCGAAAATATAAAACTTTATATTTAAAATTATAAAGTATAAATAACGAGAATTTACTAATTAGGAATTTTAACCTAGTTAGTTAATTTGCTAGAAATGGTTTCTTACAAGGTTGAAAGCTACCAAACTATATGTTGAACATAGTAGAGGGGCCTTAGTTGTTAAAATTGAAACTATAATATTGTTTTTAATAAAAATCAAACCAAACCCCCATTTTTGAAGGGTCTGGTCGTACAAGAGAAGAGCAGGGGCGACACCCCACTCTCACAAACCTAAAATCACAAGAAATCTCAAATTGGAGGTTAAATCCTGTCCCAAATCAAAATCCGAGCATAGATTATTGATCCTCATCGCAAGAGGATTCCAAGGTATGTAAAATTTAAGGAAAACTCTGAATTTGAAATTATCATGAATTGGGAAAAATCTAAAAATTGATGTTGCATGTGTGTTATTTGGTTAGATTAGAATTGATATGGTGTTTAGAAGTGAAACCTAGCCAATTTCATGTGGAATCATGACCAAATTCAGGAAATTCCATGAACACCTTGAAGGTGGATTATGGGTTTTACATGATGATGATGAACACTAGGGTTTAGAGTGATTGTTCTAGTGTAATTCGATTTTAGAAGATGATTTCAGAAAAGTATGATGTTTAAATGCTATATGATGGCTTTATTGAAGTTAAGTTAACTAATTAGCAAGCTATAAACATGAATATGAATGATGTAGAAATTCTGCCCTCGTAGTGTTTGTTGAAATGCCTCAAAGAAGGCTTAAAAATAGAAATTTAAAGCTTTAACGCATAATTATGATGTTTCGGTATATTATGCGAAGTGAGGTCTAAAGAGAGTTCTAAACATGTCTTGAATTGAACTCTATAGGACAAGATACCGGAACGTCGAGTGGACAAGCCGGTGGTGATTCGCGGTTGAAGGGCGTGCGCTAAGGTATGTAACTTGACCCGTTACATTAAGTAAATTTAGATCATTGTGATTGGCATAGTTGAATTTTTAAAATACAAGTTGCTATGATTTAAAGCGATGATATCGTTATATTGAATATTTGGTCAAAAGTTGATTAGAACTCGTTGGTAGTCGTCATAAGGAAGGAGTTCCGTAGACGAGCCAAACGGGTCAAATAATCAAGTAAGGCATGGTTAATGCTCCGGATTATGATGGATTGATTGTTGATATTGGATAGTATATATCATATTAGAATTACAACATTTCAATGTAATGGTATCCTAGGAAACTGAAATCCGAGAGTTAGGTTTTGGTGTAATGAACCAACCAAATGAAAACATGAATCTCCAGGAACTACCGTAAATTACGGTAGTACCGTAATTTATGGTAGATGTCAAGAATGTTACGGTGGTTCACCCCTGGTTTACGGTGGACCAAAGGTTTCCAGAACTCACCGTAACTTACGGTGACACCGTAAGTTACGGTGGAACCAGAATAACTTTAATTTTTTTTTTTTAAATTGAGGATAGATCATATGTTTATGTCTTATATACTAAAGTCAAAACTAATGTCTTAATGGTTTTGACCCTAGGTGACAAGATGGTCTTACGGATGGCGATCAAGCGAATGACGAAGAACCGAACACGACTTTTGAAGCTTCCGCTATGTTTTTAATCTAGGTTAAACTTTGTTCATGGGTTGTAAACAATTTCTTAAACAATTTTTGAATGTTCCAACTTAGTCATTAGTTGACTAAGGTTTATGATACTTGTGAACTTGACTTAAGAAATTTATGTTAAATTAATATCTTTTGTATAGATAATAATAAAATTAGTCTTAAATTCAAGTAAATTTTGAGGGTGTTACACACACATCATCATCATAATCATAAGTATGATTACAACCGCAACAGAAACATTGTCCATCCGTCCTTGGTTCATAATAAGCATCCTCGTCCCGATCCCATCCGTCAGAGTAATAACCATCCTCCATCGTTGTATCAGAATCATAGAAATATGGTGGAGGGGAAGGATTATCATAGCAAGGCATCGGTGATTCTTCCAATTTCGCTTTTTCCCGTTTAAATTGGGCCTCATGGCAACCGATACACGGGTGAAGTGGTTCCCCGCACAAAATGCATGTAAAAGAGCCGCAAAATATAGTAAGATCTGTCATCCTGCACAAACACAGATCAACTACCCACGTAAATCACGAACAAATAAGATAACAAAATAAAAACAAAAATTATTTTAGTTTTTTTTAACTAAAACTTAACACTAAACACTTTGCGCACGCCTCCCTGGCAACGGCGCCATTTTGATGTCTGTCGTTAGTGACATGCAAAAACCGAAATAAACTAGGTAGCTAGAGTAAGTCGGATATCGAACCAGAGGAGGATTGTGGAAAGTGTGTAACGTTAAGTATTTACTAACAACTAAAAAAAATAAACTGATATGAAATTAAAACACATGAAACAAGTTGCAATTAAGAAAAAGATTGAGTTGTAACAAACAATGATGGGAAAAGGTGATCACTCCGGGATTCAGATTCTGTAATTACTAATAACCTAGTTCTGATTTTATTGGATGCTATTGATTGAATAGTAAATCTGTCACATCTACCAATTACCTACGCAGTTCAAAATCTTAATATTAATTGATCAGAGAAATATTAAAACAAACATTCATAGGAATCATTCAATCAACAAAAGCATAATTGGATTCAAAACATGATTATAACTCTGACTGTCACTCAGGATTTGTCTGTCACACAAATTATATAATCATGCAAATAGTCGGCTGTCACCCGACTACAAATCCAAATCTCAATACAAAACAGAAACTAGAATTAAAAGTGTCTAACAAGAATCATTCACCCGAAGTGTCCACGAAAGATTTAGCCGCTCATGTTAGGTTGTTGATCTTCAATGGCTTCAATCATCGTCCCCCCCTTTTGTCTGCCGTATACTACCGTCAAGATGTGATATTGATAATATGGAATTAATTTAGCTCCATAATATCCTCCCCAAATTCGTGTGCGTTGTGTGGATGGACCCCCTTGGCTGCCCAATTCGTCTCCTCTCTCACAACTAAAGTCCAATATCTCGGCCCAATTCAATGATGGATTGGATCTGATTTTTTTATGTTCAATTCTCAAAACAAAAGCCTCCCCCAATAAAATATGATGATGACGTTGATGTAATGATTATGTTGTTTGACTCTCCAAAACCTCAACCCTCCTTTCGAATTTTTTTTTGTGAGAATAATAAAATATTGAGAATTCCTTTTTAAACCAAACCCTACACGTGCCTTGTTTCTCTGCCACCATGTGATGTTTTTTTTTCAATGTCCCCCCTTTAATTGATGCTTATGCATTAGGATTTTATAATCCTTTTAAATGCTTGACACAATTCCACGCGTTGCTACATTACTCCGCCGTAGGCTATAGATTAATACCGTAGCTTACGGTTTGAACATGCTGACAACAACAGAATATACCAACCGTAGATTACGCTTTGAACAGTAAGTTACGCCCAATACATGCTGATCACTTTTTGGCAATCTCTTTGACCCAAACGGCTCCCGAATGATGTAATATGTCTCGGTCATCACCCACAGTTATTCCACTTCATCATTAAGCAATCCAACTTCACCAATTTAGACGGTTAACCTGTAAAACCACATGAACTCGTAGTTATCACATTCGAAATATATAACCGCCTACAGTGCACTAAAACACGTAAGTTAAACACTTTAACACCCGGGTTTCACACTCTCCATCATGACGCGTCGAATCTAGGACTTGGTTGCGTTCTTATGCAACGTGGTAAAGTCATAGCTTATGCGTCTAGACCACTGAAAATTCACGAGAAGAATTATACGACTCATGATCTTGAATTAGGAGCTGTGGTTTTCGCACTTAAAATCTGGAGACACTACCTCTATGGAACGAAGTGTGTGGTTTTCACATACCACAAAAGACTCCAACATATTCTCAATCAGAAGGAGCTGAACATGAGGCAACGACGTTGGGTTGAACTCTTAAACGATTATGATTGCGAGATCCGCTACCATCCTGGTAAGGCGAATGTCGTAGCCAATGCGCTTAGTCGAAAGGAACGAGTCAAGCTTCATTCTGTTCGAACTCTATCTGATATTCAATCTCGTGTCCTTCAAGCTCAACGATCTTGTGTGATCAAAGACTTATTGAAATATGAGCTACCGCTTCAACTCGAACTTAAACTCGAAACGAAGGACGATGGGCTGCTAAATTTCAAGGATCGTTTGTGGATTCCGAAACAAGACGACCTTCGCACCTTGGTAATGGACGAATCTCACAAGTCTCGATATTCTATCCATCCTGGTGCTAATAAAATGTACAAGGATCTTCGTACTCAGTTCTGGTGGCCTGGTATGAAGAAGGATGTTGCCTTGTATGTATCGAAATGCCTAACTTGTCTCAAAGTCAAGGCTGAACATCAACGACCTTCTGGTTTGCTTGTACAACTAGAGATACCGGTTTGAAAGTGGGAGAACATTGCAATGGATCTCATCACTAAGTTACCGCGTACATCTAAAGGTCACGATGCTATTTGGGTTGTTATCGATCGATTAAGGAAATCAGCTCATTTTATTCCGATTCGCGAGGATCTATCTGCTGATAAACTTGCAAAGATTTATGTTGATGAGATTGTATCACGACATGGTGTTCCTTTGGATATCATTTCCGATCGTGATGCTCGGTTTTCATCTCATTTTTGAAAGACCATGCAATCTGCTTTGGGAACCCAACTAAATCTAAGCACTGCTTATCATCCCCAAACAGATGGTCAATCTGAGAGAACGATTCAAACTTTGGAGGATATGCTTAGGGCATGCGTGATAGACTTTGGTGGTAATTGGGATTCTCATCTTCCACTGATCGAGTTCTCTTACAACAATAGTTATCATGCTAGTATTAATACGGCACCATTCGAAGCTCTCTACAGTCGAAAATGTCGTACACCTGTCTGTTGGAATGAGATCGGTGAAGCTCAGCTTACTGGACCTGAGCTCATTCTGGAAACAACAGACAAAATTAAGAAGATCCGCGATAATCTTGTGACAGCTCGAAGCCGTCAAAAGAGTTATGCGAATATGCGACGCAAGCCCTTAGAATTTCAAATCGGAGACCGTGTCCTACTCAAGGTGTCACCTTGGAAGGGAGTGGTGAGATTTGGAAAGAAAGGAAAACTTTCACCAGGATATGTTGGACCATTCAAGATTGTTGAAAGAATTGGAAAGGTTGCCTATCGACTAGAGCTACCTCCAGAGCTTGGAAATATTCATCCGACTTTTCACGTGTCCAATTTAAGAAAGTGTTTAGCTGATGCTGATCTTCACATTCCTCTCGACGAGATTCAAATCGATGAAACGATGCACTTTGTCGAGAAACCTGTGGAGATAGTGGATCATTCAAACAGTTGAAGAATAAACGGATTCGATTGGTCAAATTCGCTGGGAATCCAAACGTGGCCCCGAGTTTACTTGGGAACGTGAGGACCAGATGAAGACGAAATATCCGTATTTGTTTTCACAAGTTTCCTCTAAGTAAAAATTTCGGGACGAAATTTCCTAAAGTAGGGGAGACTGTGACAATTGTGCTCTGTAATCGTTGCACAATGTAAAACAATGTTAATTATCAATAAAACAATGTGCTTTGGTGTTATTATATGTGTTATTGTGTTTGATGATTTTACAATTTGATTCGATTCCGATTTCAAGCTTTAAATCGCTTTCTGGAAGGTTATACGCAAATTGGTGCGTAAACGCAATCAGTTTAACGCGACGTACACTCCGGAACCGTGACATAAGCTAAACATACCTTAAATACCCTTTACATAACTTAGAAATAAGTTTCGAAGGATTCGGTATGGCGAAAACATGTTTATTCGAACTTTAGAACTATTTACGACAAAACTGCGAAACGAACGTTGGCGACATCCCGGATAATATTTAAATCCCAAAAATATTCTGTTATGATTAAAATTTTATTTTAATCAGGTTCGTGTTGAAAAATAAATTAAAACGCTTAAAAACGTTATTTTTCAAGTTTAAGCGCGTACCGCGTGTTTCTGCGCAACACGGTGCTTCTACTGCAAAACGCAGACAACACAGGCAGTCTCGGCAACTGAAATTTATTTCAGTAATATTTTGGCGAGTTTATTTTTATAGAATAATAAAAATAATTTAGAACGCCATAAACCGGGATTTAAACGCTAGATAAAATACCCGGTATCCAGTTAAACACCTGTTTTTATCTAAATTACCAAACAAACTTACACTTTACCCCCCCCCCCCTTCAAATATTACGGTCACCATTATGTGGCCCCACCAAAATATTTGCAAGATCTCTAAATATCATATTTGATTTTTGCTTGCCAAGTGTATGTGCATGCTATCCTCCATATCTCTTCATATTCTTCCATATAATCTTTCATAAGATCATAATCTTACCAAGATCACTCAATATCCTCACTCTTTCTCCCTCCCAAAACCGTAAGCACCATCACCCTCACCATATTCATATCTTCAACTTTGTTCTTCAAGATCCATCTCCATTTCAAGCTAAATTCAAGTTGGTGTGAAGATCTAAAGGAGTTTCCAAGGTGTATTCAAGTGATTTCAAGCTCCATATCATCAAAACCTCATCCAACAACTTACTTGAATCTTGAAGGTATAACATTTATGTTTAAATCATACTTTTGATTCTTGGTTGTTCTTGATGATTTGAAATTTCTCTTGAATCTTGGAATTCTCATAAACTTGAAATCTAAAAAGAAATGGGTCTTGATACAAATAAAAATGGTGGTGTATATGTATGTATATAACCGTACATATATATATGTGTGTATGAGTTTTGAAGTTTGATTTTGATAAGTACATGTTTAGGTTGTTGCTTGTTCTTGAATAATAGTTAAAATGCAAGTGGTTGATGATCTATGTATGATATGATAAATGTTCAAATACATCAGCAAATAAACATGAATAAGTTGCATATTTGATTCATTTAGATTAATATGAAATGTTGATGATATGATAGTATGCTTTAGACACTTGTACATGAGAATACATGTTGATTTAAAGCTCAAGAAGTGATAAAAAAATGGTTATATGCCAAAAATATTTTAAAACAGATTATAAACACTAAAAATAACATTATTTGGTATATTATAATGGCATGAAACTTTGACATAGGTTTGATAGCTTTGCATGTTGTACATATAGCTTAAAAAGTGGTAAAATATGTGAAATTTGCATGATTTATGTGCTTTATGTAAGACCTGCACTATCATGAGTGTAACCACTATTTTATTCAGTAAATAACATGGGTTATGTTAAAATATCAAGTCGTTTCGATTTGAGATAGTTAGGGTAACGTTTGATGCAAAACTATGCGGTAAAACGGTTAAAAACCGGCTTTTCGGAGGATTTTTATAAAACTGTTTTAGATCAGTAACCAAACTGATATTTTTGCTATAAAAATAAGTATTTTAACTTATATTAAGTTTACGTGGTGTTTGTTTAGTCATACGTGACTTCCGACGCCCAAAAAATGTTACCGAATCGCTAAAATAAGTGTTTTTCGACATACACTATAATGGGTTGTTCATGGGTAAATTTTATGTGTTACAATGTGCTATGTGTTTTACAATATGTGTATGATGATGTGTTAGTGTTGACAAGATTATGTTACGTTTGAGTATATATACAAATACACCAAAATAATCAAAAATAATAACTTTTCGAGAAATCTCAAAGTTATGTGAAAATTCTAAGTATCGGAGAAACTTATGTATTTTGTGGGTTTTTGATCATTAAATCATTCTTATTTAATTTAGGATGAATAAACAATTTGAGGGATTGTGTTAACATATAAAAACGCACCCAAAGGTGAGTACATAGATCCCCTATTTTTACTGTTTTAGATTGTTTTGGGGTGATTCATATGTATCAAAACGATTTCGATATTCTAACGATGGTTTCAAAAACGATTATGATGGTTTATACTAAATTAATAACGATTTCGACAATGTGAACGAACTTGTTGGTTGTAGTTACATAACGAATGACATTCATTAATTTTGGCCGAACCGACCAGTATTAGGTTATGGTACCATAGGATCCGACAAATCCCATTATCAGACTGCACCCATGGTTATGTGTGGGTTAGGTGGGTAACGACTGAACCTGATGATTGTTAACTTACCCTTTGGTGGTTTGTTAATACGAGTTGAACGATGAATGAGTCACGAAGGTTTGAATGTTATTAGCGAGACGACCAAAAGTAGTTTTCACAATTAAAACGAGAACGATTTGAACGAGTGACCGATTTGAACGATTTGGAACGATTTGAACGATTTAAACAAATGAACGATGATCTATAACGAGAACGAGTTAAACGATGTCACACAACGATGTTTACGAAACTATATAAACCATACGAGTTTTATTACGAGAATGATTTATGATTTGGTTTACATAAACAAATGTTTTGGGTTAAGATTCATGGCATCGATGTTTATAAATTATGACAAATCTGTTTTGACTTGGTTATTCATTTTACAATACAAACATTTTACAAAACAAGGTTTCCAATATCGATTAACGAAGTTGTACGAGATATTTCAATATGTAAACGAGCCATGAATCTGACACTCACACAAAAACTATGTGCTCGCCAGCATTTCTTTGCTGATTTTGTTTTTACATATGTTTCAGGTGATGTAGCTTGATGTCGATTGCTAGGATGCATAAGTCACATAGGATCTGGGCGAGGCCTTAGTGACATAATAACAATGATAGTCGATATATAACTTGTTTGTTTCACGCTAAGACAGTGTTAATTACTTAATGAATAAACAAAACGAAACTCTTTTGTATCCATGGTTGTGAAACGATAATTCTGTTACAACACTCCCCGACGTTTCCGTCACGGTTTGTTGTTTTTACGTGGTCGGGGTGTGACACACCAGAGCTGACCTCACGTTGTTCATGCTCTTAGCATGGCACATTAGATTTCAAACCAACTTAAAAGACTCTCATTTTCCTCTAACTTCAAAACCTTTACCTCACGCTCCACCTTTTTTATATAAAAACATTGTTTGAACGTGTGAAACCCACACCCTAGGTCTCTCGAGGTCCACGGATTCGGACTCAACGGCTGGACTTTGGTCAAGGACCACACCCTCCAATGATGTAAGTTTGAAAATTTAGACACCTCAACCTCAACACCATTGAAGATGCGCTCATTATCCTTATATTAACTTTCAAACGTTTTGAACAGTAACTTTCGATTATTTAAAAAAAAAAAATAAGAAACTTGTATACTCAAGTAAAAAAAAAAACTATATAACAATATTAGTTTCACAGTTTTTATTCACATTTTAGTTTAGACCGTGGGGTATGGTGGAGCGGGGGTTTGGGGCATGGGTTGACACGTGGACTTCGAGGGGCACTACTGCTCAGTTGCATGTTGGGTCGGTATGGCGGGGCGGGGAGTGGCTAGCCTGCGTGGGTTTGGCTTGGCCAAACGGTTGTTTTTTAAATTTAAATCCTAGCCACCTATAGCCTAGCCAACCCAGCCAATGAGAGCCGGCCACGGAAGACCGCTAGGCCCGCCAAACGCCCGGGCTGAAACCCCCGCCACGCCGAAACCCAAGCCCACCCGTGGTGGTGACTTTGGCGTTTGTACCTCACCCACGCCCCATACCCCATAGTCTTATATACCTGAATTTTGAATTTTGAATATTAAAAACATAAGCCAATGAATAGTGTTTTAAATATTATAATAATATATAGTTTTTTTAATAGTTTTATTATCTTCTTTACTTTTAAGTTTGATAAGTTTGTGTCAACCGGTACTGGTATCGAAAATACAGGTCCAGTTATCGGTACATGAAGGTAAAAACCGACACCAATCTGGTACAGAAAACGCCAAAAGTCGGTATCGCATTGATTTTGAAAATCTTTTAGTTTGGGAAATTCAGTACTGCTACCCGGTACCATTTGCTCATCCCTGATCACGGGTACCGTACGAACAACGATATCGTGCAACTTTTTTTTATTGATTTTCTTCAACGTTTAATGATTTCTTTTTTTAGTTTCACGGGTAGGGATGAGCTCGGTGCCAACCAACATCGAATCGGTACTGGTACCGAAAATACTAGTTACGATACCGGTATATGAAGGTTTAAACCGGTAGCGAACCTGTACCAGGAACGCCAAAAGTCGTACCGAATTGGTACTTAAGATCTTTGGTTCGGGAAATTCGGTACCGGTACCCAGTATCATTTGCTCATCTCTGACCACAGGTTTCATACGAACAACATCATTACCATACAACTTTTTTGATTGATTTTCTTTTGGTCAGCTTTTAGTGTTTTTTTATATATATTCTTTTTATTCTTGTCATGTCAACGGTTCCGTGCGCAACGCACTTGTAGTGATTTCAAAACACATGTAAACACAGACTAAACAAGAAAAGACGTTCGCCGCAACGCGACAACAATAAAAAAACTAGTTGATTTGAAAAACTTTTGTTCCGTAGATCCAACGGACGTGGGGGCAATACTCAAAAACAATGTCTCTCAGATCTGGTTGACAGATCACCACCACCCAGCGGTTCCGAATAACAGAATATCCAATCCACCGCCACGTCTTTCCGTATATCTCACTCCTCTTTCTCTTTCTCTCTCTCTCTAGAACCAACATCACTCACTCTCTCTCTCTCTCTCTCTGTAAGCATCTCTCTCTCTCTCTCTCATTATATATGTATTGTTCGATCGACTGTTGATTCGTTAACATTACAGGAAAACAGCTTAAACTAATGGCGAATTTCACTGTTAATCGCGTCGAAACCTCGCCGATTGAAGGCCAAAAGCCTGGCACTTCTGGACTCAGGAAGAAGGTTCATCTCTTTCTATTCTTCGTTTTTGAAATGATTCGGTTTCTGTTTTCGTAGATCTGGTGCATGTTTTTATATTGATTGGTGATAAATGTTGCTATTATTGCTATTACTTGTGTTTTTGATTGTTCAAATGTTTAGTGCTGTTGATGCCTGTTTAAAGTGAGATCGGATTGTGGTTGTGGTTAGGTTAGTTGTTTTAGATCGTGTGGTTGAGCTTTGGTGTGTGATTGATCTGTATTCGTGTCGGTTATTGTGCACGGATCTGTTGTAATTGCATGTGTTACATGATATGGTGCTGTGTTGGAGCATGGATTTTGGTTAGGTTTAAATTAGGGAAAAGTTGATTTGATTTACAATTGAAAATTGATATGATATAATAATATAAAAAAATATTTAAGTTTGAACTTTGAAAATGTTCTGATTGAACGTTTAAAATTATAAAGCTGACTTTGATGATGGCATGCTGGTAGGAGGATATATGTAATGATTTTATCTAGTTCTAAGAGCTTAATTGGATAACTTGGGTCATTGAGGGGGGCTAGATTTTTCTATGAGAAACCTGTGTTTACATGCACACCTTAAATCTCCACTTAAGATTTTAAGTGATGTCAGAACAGAAGACTATCAGAAAACACGATCTAGTTGCCAGATGAAGATGCTATTTTAATAGTTAGCAAATTGCTTTCATATGAAATGGTCACACTGTTAGGTAGAAATGATTACTTTACCCTTGAGACATTTTCAATCTCATCAGATCCTTCAAAGTGGTTGTTACAAACTTTGTCTTCGTCAACTAAATTTTTTTGTCAAGAATCAAGGTAGAAGAGATTTAATTTTATGAAACAAGTTACTGCTACAACTATGACTTGAAATCTCAAACTGAGTAGTCAAGGTTTAACAGGCGGCAAATGGTGTGGCCATAGTTGTTAAAAGCCATCGCCCCTTGCGCCTAGGCCCATTTTTCAGGCGAGGCGAGGCAGTTGCGCTTTAAGTCGAGGAAATTTTGCTTTAATTCTCCTGGTGATGGTTCAAGCACACATTCCGGCGAGATTCCTAGATTCCGGAGAGTTTCTGGCCAAATTCTCTACATTCCGACAAAATTCTCACCAGATTTCTACTATTATCTAGGGAAAACTATTTTTCTACACTAATACACTAATATTTATGACTTTTGGTACTAAATAGATGATATAAAGTGTTATATAATAGGTTTTGTTTATTTTATTTGAAGAATATTCTTTTTCGTATACATAATATATTTTTTATTTTTTTTCATTATGCGCTTTATTTTTCTCAGGCCCTCGCTTTTTTTGCGCTTTGTGCCTAGGCCCAAGGCGAGGCCTATGCGCCTTGAGTGCGCCTAGCGCCTTTAATAACTATGGGTGTGGCTGTAGAAGATGTTTGAGACAGGGAAGGTCATGTAAATAACCATTGGGCAAGATAGGGAATACTCTTCCTTAATGCTATGACAAGTAAAAGTTTAGGTTACAACTAGGATTTTGCCCTGCTGCGCTTTGCTGCAGCAAAACCGTGTATTCACGTAAGTGTTGAACACTTTTAATGTAAATAAATTCACAAAATTACGGTCGTCTCTTGGGCCAGGCAACTCAGGACTTAACACCAACATTCCACGACCATCTCATATCATATCCGGCCTTAAAACCTGACAAAACAGAAAATCACAACCTGAGATATCTGTACTGCTAGGATTATGATCATTGTCTTGCATATGGTGAATGATGGAAATACTATGTAAGCAAAGCTGACCATAACTAATGTGAATTGCATAGCAGCTGTTTGACCCAAAAAAAGTGAAACCCAATTTATGACTACTATCCTGAAGTCAAAGTATGAATCTTTTTACAAGGAATCCACTAAATGTAGAAGGTTTGACTTCAATAAAAAGTCAAAATGAATTAAAGATTAATATCATGAAAGTGTAAGTGCAGATCTTTTTATAAGGAGTTGTCTAAATGTAGTAGGTTTGACACTAAAGTCAACTGTAGCAGGTTGGACCTCAAAAGTCAAAACAAAATTCAAGATTACAGTTCTGAAAGTCAAACCACAATTCTTTTTCCAATAAATTGTCTAAATTGTATCAGGTCTAATCACAAAGCAAAACTAATTAATCCAAGATTACTATCCCTAAAGTCGTAGTACAAATCTTATATTGACTAAGGGTTGTGTTAAACGTACCCCACACCCGTCCATTTTTACTTATGGTAATCCATATCAAGTTGTCAATTCATCATTTTGACGTTTTCAGGAGGAGTCGATTAAAATTTCAGGGCTACAACAAACAGATTACAACCTCAAATATATCGCGACGTTGAAAAATTAATTAAACTAAAATCACACCACAATGACCAATCAAACATGGCTAACTTTGCCCCATTTTTAATCCATCGAAACTGTTTCCTTTTATCTCTAATACCTTTTAACACATATAAGTAAAACCCAACGCAAAGTAGTGTAGGAGTGTGGAGTGCTGTTTGAATTAGCCTTCTTCTCTCACACTCACAAACATTGCATTCTGTTCATCCACGGAAACAATGGTGCTCCAAACCATCTCCATCTTCATCTTCTCTTTTTCCGTACTTTCCTTTTTCGGTGGTCTCCGCCACAACAATCATGATGGAAAACAAATGCACCCATCTAGCCTGGCCGGTAATCCAACCCTGTGCCGGCTGGCCGGTTCTTGCCCATGGTGGTTTTAAACTATGTCTAAAAAATCATACATTCTCTTCATTCTACCGGCCTGGCCTCTGGGCTGTGTTGGCTGCTCATTCGACTCCTCCAGCAGCGTTAAATGCGCCACCGGCGACTATAGAGGTTCAACTCTTTTGCAATGGCGCTGGCGGTACACCGCTGAGGTGCCGACATTTCTAGCTGAAATCACCCTCACCACCTATACACACCATGAGTGAATAAACCTACCTATGTTCACCTAAATCAACGACATGACATTCATACATATATGATATATATGGATATGTGGTGAACCATTGTGGAAGTGCTCATTTGCAAATACAACATATTAGTTTCCTTAATTTAAGCAAGGTTGAAGAAATTTTGTCAATAGAAATCAAACATATGACCGAGGGTACATGAGCAACTGGATCAAATTTCCCCCAAATCCAGCAGAATCAACAATAATAAGGTAAAGAAACTCTAGAAAGCACACACTCAACTTGGAGAAGATGTCTTCATTAGAAGCAAGAAGGAAACATCGGTTGAAATTGAAAAGATACATACCTGGAGTTTGAAGGCTCCTCACCCTCCGGTCATCGTTTTGTGATGGTCCACGCGCCAAAGTGCGGCTGGCTCTGCCGTAGCACCAGTGGTGCCGTCTGTGGTTACTAGAACAGGGTGGCCGGTCTCCTTTACTATCTCAGCTTCAATCTCCTCCCTCTCTCTACGCTTCTCCCTATACAACTCTTTCTCTCTCTCTCTATGTGTTGTGAGTGCACGTATGAAGAAAAGGGCAGAATACGAGGATGGTATTAAGAATGACATTGGTTGAAGTTGAAGGGCTACTTTTGTCGGTGGCGTAGTCCACCGGCATTTGTTTTCAAGATACAGAGTAATAGTTTACAGAGTCCACTAGTCTAGCAATGTCCCCAAAGGCGAATTTTGTTGATGATTTAAAATATCAGTAACCAGCAGTTCAAAGGAAAAACACTGATATAAAATATCAGTATCAAAAAGTCATTTGTTGTTTTGAGTCAACTGATTGTTCTTGTTGAAGAAGGTACAAAAGTCTGTCTGTACAAGTGATCCTATATCTCTGCTTCTATTTCCAAATAGTCTAGTGTAGAAATGCCATATAGTAGTATCGAGAAGGCTCACTTAAACATGAATGAACTTTTGGGATGTGGTTAATCTCCTAGAAGGGAAAAAAGATGAATAATTGCTAAAAAAGACGTCAGTAAAAATGCTTATTGGTCAATGGTCATGTTTGTCATTGATAGGACATCTATGTAAGCCATATCTTACAACAACTCAACAAACAGTTAACATTCGTATGTAGGGTCTCAGACTACAGTTTGAACTTCTAAACTAAAATTGATTCAATAGACATAGAATTGGCTATTGATGGAATTGAAAAGAGGTTCATTTGGGTCACTTTTATATATAAATTTAAGAACAAAAATCTCAAGTTATATATGCTCTTTTTATAAGTTAGATATTTTGTATGTTTGTAGTATCTTTTATTGTTTTGAGAAGTCGAAAAATAAAGAACTGCATAGACTTGAAATCTAATGGTTAGAAACCATGCACACATACAAATATTTTATTGGATTATAGAAAAATATGGTTGTTATCTGCACCTATTTGTTGTTTAATATCTAATGAGAATGAGACAGTTAGTACGTTACTAAGAATGATTAAAAATGTATAGTATGTCACTATGTTGCTAGAAATTACTTTTTGGCAATGTTATTGTCAAATTACTGTAATGCTAACTTTTGTTACTTGCTGATTGTAACCTCTTTCTCCAAAAAAAGTCACCAAATCAATTCATTTGACATGCTCCTTTGTTATTTGCACATGATACACATTGCTTCATAGTAACTTGTAAACTAACTCGTTTTGACCTAAAATTTTTCAGGTCAAAGTATTCACCCAACCGCATTACTTGCATAACTTTGTTCAGTCGACATTTAACGCTCTTTCTGCAGAGAACGTTAAAGGTTCTACCCTAGTTGTTTCCGGTGATGGTCGTTACTACTCAAAGGATGCAATCCAGGTGCTTATATCAACCTTTAATTAATTCAACTAATATCTAATGACGATAATTACTTCTTGAAATTATCTCTTCAGAACAACCAAATAGATTCTTGTTAAAAATGACGAGAAACAGTAACGTTCTAGCCATAACAATGAAGTTCATTGTAAAAAGTGCAGATTATTATCAAAATGGCAGCTGCAAATGGAGCAAGACGTGTTTGGGTTGGTCAAAACGGACTTTTATCCACACCTGCTGTATCAGCAGTTGTACGTGAACGAGTTGGGGCTGATGTAAGTTTATCTTTTTTAAGCTTCTCTTTGCCGGTTCATAATGAGTATTAGCTTAACTGTTTTTTGTTTAAATATTCTAGGGTTCCAAAGCAAATGGGGCATTTATTTTGACAGCCAGTCACAACCCAGGTGGTCCCAATGAGGATTTTGGAATCAAATATAATATGGGAAATGGTGGGCCAGCACCTGAAGGAATTACCGACAAAATCTTTGAGAACACTAAAACAATAAAGGAGTATTTTATCGCAGAAGGCCTACCGGATGTAATATCGGATCCTTAAGCTATAAGTTACATTGTACATGCATCATTTTGATCACATACTTGAAATGTGTATGCAGGTGGATATCTCGGCAATTGGAGTTTCAAACTTTTCAGGTCCTGACGGTCAATTTGACGTTGATGTTTTCGACTCGTCAAGTGACTATGTGAAATTGATGAAGTAAGTTTGCTTTCTCCAAAAGAATCAAATTAGACATCAATGTTGCATTTACTAATGGTTTAAGAGTGTTCTTCAGGTTTTTTACTCGGGTTATTTGGGTTAATCGGTTTCGGGCTAATCAGTATACAGATTTTTAAATACAAGTTGCAATGCATACTTTACAATTTAACTTAACATGATTATTATCAAGTAAAAATAAAAAAAAAATCTCAAATAAAAACATATCTAATATGATATATTGTTCAAACCCATGCATGAAACATACATATTAACTTAAAAAACGTCAAATACAATAAGCATAAAACCAAACAGTATCAACCAATCGTATAAACTAAAAAGAAAACGTCAAATCGTATTAACTGAATCGAATTTTTTTAGTCAAACAACCAGCGAGACAACGAAATAAAACATCATGTTCACCACAAAAAAACAAAACTTATGGGAGGAAATTTGTAATTTCTCTGTTATTATGTATGTATAAATATAGTTGACATTTATTATGTAATTCGGGTTAATCAGGTCAAACCGATTAACATTTTTTAACCGAATTACTGACCCGATTACTACTTTTGGGTTCTGGGTTCCATCTTGTTTGGGTTAGTTTTATTCTGGTTTCGGTTAAAAACACCCCTAAATAGTTTAGTAAATGACATCAATGTTGCATTTACTAATTGTTTAGTGAATTCTTTTCAGATCGATCTTTGATTTCCAGTCCATCCAAAAGCTAATTACCTCTCCACAATTTAGTTTCTGGTGTGTACTGTCTCTGAGCTTTCTCTCTCTCTCTGTCTTTCTCACTTTCAGCATATATTTTGTTTCCATATATTTGTGCTATCAACTATCATTGAATCTTTTGACTAATTTATTTAATAGTTATGATGCACTTCATGGAGTTGCTGGAGCTTATGCTAAACGTATATTTGTTGAGGAGCTTGGTGCAAAAGAGAGCTCGTTATTGAACTGTGTTCCCAAGGTTATTTCTGCTCATCTAATCTTATATCATTTGCTCATTGATTTTAGTCAAACTTAAAGGTGACAAACTCGACTCGTTTACTTATGAAAGGGGTCGCTTTCCGGTTGTGTTATATCTCAAAGTAGTCAAATCAGGAGAGATGGTCAAATGAGTCACGCGGGTTTAGGGCTGCAAACGAACCGAACGAACACGAACAAGGTCTTGTTCGTGTTCGTTTGTTAAGGAAATATATATGTTCACGTATTGTTCATGAACACTTACCGAACAAGATTTTATATTCATGTTCGTTCGTTAAGGAAATGAACGTGTTCATGTTCGTTTGTTAATTTTAGGTGACGAACGGACGTTCATGATCACAAACTAATGTTCATGAACATAAATGAAAACAAACGAACACACGCTTGGTCATGAACATAATATATAATACACTAACACTTTTTAAATGTTTTATTTCTCAGAATTTTGAAATCTTAAAATAAAAACACTAACGAACTATCGAATACAGACGAACATAAACGAACTTGTTACCGAACATTCACAAACATAAATGAACGAACGCGGCCTCTGTTCATGTTTGTTCATTTAACTAATTGAACTAAATTTTTTGTTTGTGTTCGTTCATTTATTAAACGAATGAACACAAACGAACTTCCTGCCGAACGGTTCACGAACTGTTCTGTTCGTTTGCAGCTTTATGCGGGTTGAAAGTTGCCCAAAGTCTATCTTTAATGCTTACAACCTCTTAAATGTCTCTTATTCACAGATTTAGATTGTTATTGTTAAAATTCTATTTTTAATGCATATATTAACTATTATTATTATTAAATAATTATTATTATCATTGTTGTTGTTGTTACAAGAGATTTGAAAAGATGGATGTAAAGTGATTGTGGGTCAACAATCCCACTCTGTCCGCTAGGATCCATACGTAAAATGATCTGTTTCAATATTAACCCGTTTTGACTCATTACACAACCCGGTCAACCTGCTCATCTTGTCACATCTATTTTTGTATCCTACTTTGTTTTTTATTGAACTCGTAAGATGCAAACAGGAAGATTTCGGTGGTGGACATCCTGATCCCAACCTTACTTACGCAAAAGAGCTGGTAGCAAGAATGGGATTGGGTAAAAACCCTGATAGTAACCCACCGGAATTCGGTGCTGCTGCTGATGGTGATGCTGATAGGAACATGATCCTTGGTAAAAGGTAAAATCTTATTTACTTTAGATGTAATCATGTAAATAACTACAATTCTCTTGGAAGAGTCCTAATTGGTAAATATGTAATTATGTATATGTTTTTTTGCGGTTTCAGGTTTTTTGTTACACCGTCAGATTCTGTTGCTATCATTGCCGCCAATGCAGTCCAATCTATACCCTACTTTTCATCTGGATTAAAGGGTGTTGCCAGGTTAGTTTTTTTTATCATATATAAACTAGCTTAATTCTTCATATCTGTCTGATCCCTCTATCTTGCCACCTCTGATATTTCATATATTGCTAATAGGGGCAAGCAGAAAACCGAAATAACCGAACTGTAACTGAAAAATCCAAACCGAAACAAAAAGCGATGGTTTGGTTTTCGGATCTTTAATAACCTAAAATTTTCGGTTTGGTTTTTGTATAACCATTTTTAATAACCATAAAAAACCGATAAGCTACAATAGTACGCACAATCCATATATTTAGTCTAAATTGTTTTAAGTGTTAACCCATGCTAGTAAGAATTATTAATTTTATTTTTGAATGTTAAGTCTTTATAGTAAAAATATTTTCATGTTTATTTATAATTGAAATGGTTTATCTATTGCCTACAAAAAGAACAATATCTTCAAAGTGTTATAAAAGAAATTGTCTTAATAAAAGCTTTAGAGAAACATACAAATAGATTAGACGGTTAGGTACTTAGGTTTATGTGAACAATATTCTATATCCTAACATTTTCGAAGGACATGTACAGTAGATTTTTTTTTTTTTTTTTGCTTTTTGACTTTTTCTTTTTTTCTTTATTATTTTTCTTTAAACTTTTATCTCTTTAAATTTCAGTGTTAACAATTTTAACCTCTTAACTTTCTAAAAATTTAGTAATCAAGTTTTACGTGTTTATTTTATGTACGTGTTTCTATAAATTTAAATTGATTTACGTTTAGACGTAAAATTTTCCCGTTAATAAGTTGGGTCAAATATAATATATTCCTTATGCTTATTATTATGTATATTTTCTGTTGGTTTACGTTTTGATGCAAAAAAATTTTCTATAAAAGAGCCGGTTAAAATATAATACGTTTTCATGCTTATTTTTATGTATATGTTCAAATGGTCTACGTTTTGACATAAATTTTGTTCGGAAACACGTCGAGTAAAATATAATACGTTTTCATTAAACGCTATAAATTCAAGTCACTTTACGTTTCGACACCGACACAACACGCCGTAACTATTTTCTTACGTGCTTATTTTTATGCACGCGTCGGTATAACTTTAAGTTGGTTTACGATTCGACGTAAATTTTCTTCGGAAATATGTGTCAAATATAATTCGTTTTCATGCTTATTTTTATGTATGTTTTCAGTTGGTCTACGTTTTAATGCAAATTACAATTAGCAAGTTTTGTGGATAGTGTTTTTATCCTATTAACTTTTTGTTTCTTTCTAGATTTTTTTTCTGGACTTTATTATTTTTTAGTTTTCTTTATGTTTAGTGTTTTAGTTTTAGGTTTCTTTTCATTGGAGCTATATTTAAGATAATATTTACGTTTTCATTTACAATTAATTTAAAATCAATTCGCCCTGCTGTCCAATTTAAATTTATTTTATTGGTTTTCGGTCGATGTAAAACATGTGTCGATATTCTTTTGAGCATATTTTTTCGGTTGGTGTACTGAACCAAAATAGATATCGACCGAAACCCCGCAGCGTAGCGCGGGTATTCCTACTAGTTAATTAAAAAGGTTAAATATAATAACTTAAATGTAAACATCTAAGAAAGATTATTAAATTTTGGATTTTACTTCTTATTTTTGAATCTTATGTAACTTTGTTCCAAAAACCCAAAAAACCAAAAAAGCGAACCAAACCGTTGCTAAAACCGAAAACCGAACATTTCGGTTACGGTTTTAGTTTTACCATAAAACCGAACCGTGCACACCCCTAATTACTAATGTTATATTGTTGCATCTTCATGCAATTGGTTAATCGCTTATGTCTGAGTCCAATGTAAACAAAATTTGATTTGTTATTGTGATTTTTCTGCCCGTAGGAGTATGCCAACGTCTGCTGCTCTTGATGTTGTAGCCAAAAGTTTGAACTTAAAGTTTTTTGAGGTACTTCTGCACATGCACTATTATTATACGTTTATAATTAGGTGCTTAGACCATCGTTTGAAAGTAAAAAATAACCCTTCTTATTTTCAGGTACCAACTGGCTGGAAATTCTTTGGTAACTTGATGGATGCTGGATTATGTTCAGTTTGTGGTGAAGAAAGTTTTGGAACTGGTAAAGTTTTGTTTTTCTTTTTAGAGTAAGTACACAGATGGTCCTTGTGGTTTATCAAAATTTTGTATTTGGTCCCTAACTTTCCAAAAGTACACGGATGGTCTTTGTGGTTTGCACTTTGTAATGCATTTAGTCCCCAGCCAACAAATCTAAAGGTTTTAGCATGTCCAAGTTAGGGACTAAATGCGTTACTAAGTGCAAACCACAGGGACCATTCATGTACTTACGGAAAAAGCCGGGGACTAAATGTGTTACAAAGTGCAAACCACAGGGACCATCTGTGTAAGCTTAGATAGCTAGGGAGCAAATCCAAAATTTTGGTAAACCACAAGGACCATCCGTGTACTCCTACCTTTTTTTAACTTCATGCTGCTAACTAAAAGAAAAAAAGACGAGAAAAATGCCCGGATAGTCTCTTTAGTTTGGTGAAATTTCACCTATAGCCCCCACATTTCTAAAATTACAGCCTTGATCCCCAACTTTTGCACACTCGTTTCTCGTATAGTCTCTGACATGGATGGGGGTTAGTTTTCTTAGTTAAGTGGGTGTGCAATGACCAATACCCTTACTTTAAAAAGCAATAATTTAAACATAAATATAATTAAAGTTTATTTAATTAAGTGGGCCGCACTCAAATGTGCATTTTAATTCTATAGGATCGGATCACATCCGTGAGAAGGATGGAATCTGGGCTGTCTTGGCTTGGTTATCCATTCTTGCTCATAAAAACAAGGACAACCTTAACGGTGGGACCCTTGTAACTGTTGAAGACATTGTAAAACAGCACTGGGCTACCTTTGGACGCCACTACTACACTCGCTATGATTACGAGGTATTTTTTGGAAAATTTTATTCCCGATTTATAATTGACATTCATATTGATGAGAATACTTTTGTTGTTATAAAGAATGTCGATGCAGGTGCTGCAAAAGAACTAATGGCACACTTGGTCAAGTTGCAATCCTCTATTAGTGACGTTAACGAGTAATTTTCTTGATTTTTTTAGATGTATATTCTTTTTGTTACGTTTTTTATGTGTTATGAGAAACTGCAACTGTTTTTCTTGTGCAGAACCATAAAGGGAGTACGATCTGATGTGGCGAATGTTGCAAGTGCTGATGAATTTGAATACAAAGATCCTGTTGACGGTTCAATCTCGAAGCATCAGGGAATTCGTTATTTATTTGAAGACGGCTCACGTTTGGTGAGTTTAATTAGGATTAATTTCATATATACCCTTACAAACTTGAAAAGTTTCATATATATCCAGTGTTGTAGAAGGCGCTAGGCGCTAGTCGGGCGGTGAGGTACCGCCTAGGGATTAATCGGAATGGGAATTTTTATATGTAATTTTTCAAATTTATATATATACACACAATAATATAAAAATAATACTTCAAAATTGACACAAATACTTCAAGTTTTAAATAGTATGGTTTCAAACATAAGCAATTAAACTTAAACATAACAAATTAAGTACTTAGAAATTCAAAAACTAACATATATTTTAAACATAACAAATTAAGTACTTGGATATATATACCTATATACGACAGAACAAGTAATCGAATCAACTCAGCAAATGTCTGACCAAAAATATCAAAAATATCAACAACAAACATATCAAAACTTCAGTCTTTAGACCTCTTGATTCAAGTATGATATAACAGAAACAACAACAAACAATCGAATACAATTAATAACTTGAATACAATGTAATAACTTGAATACAAATAACCTACCGTAGTCGGAGCTGGTGGTGTGCGGTGGTGCTTATGATGACGGCGGAGCTGCCTGGTGGTGCGCGGTGCTGTGCGGTGGTGCCTTGGCAGAAATCGCACCTGCCTGGTGGTGTGCGGAGGTACCGAGAGTGAGCTTGAAACCATGTGTCGGCTGCAAAAAGTTAGATAAAATAGGTTATAATCAGATTTTGGGCTTGAAACTATGGACTGGGCTTCAATTTTTGGGTTTAATGGGTCAAAAACACTGAAACCGATTAGTCCGATTTTTCCGACTAGGACCGATTAACTCCGACTTTGACCGACTTTGACCGACTAATGCTATGACCGATTAATGTGACCGACTAGCATAAAATTAATCAGCTAGGCACCGCCTAGCGCCTAGGCGGCGATTAATCGGCCGCCTAGGCCGATTTCTACAACACTGTATATACCCAACAAAAACTAAAAATATCATATATGACCTTACAAAATAGTTAAAGTATCAAATATTACCCAATTAATTAAAAATAATCTAGTAAGTAATCTTTTTACCCTTTTTTCTTTAACTTAAGGTTTCATTTATGCTGATTTTTATATATATATTTTTTTTCATAAACCATAGTATTCTTCATATATAATATTTAAGCTAAATGAATTAAGCTAGAAATGAGTAAATGTAATATTTGAAGTTAAAGGTCACATATGAGATCTCAAAGTTGTAGAAAAATAAGGGTAAAAATTGTCGGTTATTAAATTGTTTTTAATGATGTAGGTATATATGATATTTCAACTACTTTGTAAGGGTATATATGATATTCATAATTTTGCAAGGGTATATATGATATTTTGCAAGTTTGTAGGGGTATATATAGAATTGCCCCGTGTAGTTATCATTGTTTTTATATAATTATTTAGTAAATAAATTTTTAAGATGAAAAATATTATGTTGGTAACTACTAACTAGAATTTTTGGAAACTCTTTTTGATTATGTGTAAATGTGTGTTGTAGGTTTTCCGTTTATCAGGGACGGGGTCAGAAGGCGCCACAATTCGTCTTTACATCGATCAATACGAAAAGGATTCATCCAAAACTGGAAGAGATTCTCAAGAAGCACTTGCTCCTCTGGTAAATCATCTCGTTTGATGTATATATGTTTTATCGTGGGTCCGATTTATAGTCATCAAGCTCGTCTCTATTTACCTAAGTTTGACCAATACAGTATGTTTTGTGCTGATGTTTACTAACATCTGGTCATATGTTTGGTCACAGGTGGAGGTTGCACTAAAGCTGTCAAAGATGCAAGAATTCACAGGTCGTTCGGCCCCCACTGTGATTACATAAATAAATACACATACATGCTGCTGCTGTCGCTGTCGCCTACAGCGTATGTATTTTGAGTGCTCTTATAGAAATAAAGTTTAGCTTTTCGGCATCACATGTCTTTAGTTTGTTAAATGTTTGAAGATTTACAATTTTTGTTGCCCTTAATAATTCAGTTGTATCATGAGAGTATTTACCAACAATGTCCTGAATTTACGGCTATTTTATTTCATAAGAGGCTTGACAAATGATTCGGTATCATTTGTGTAGGACTAGGAATGTCATCAATGAAACAAATATTGTGTGTGAACAACACCGTATTCACTTAGGTTCAAGTGTTTAACAAAAAAGAACAATAATCGTCTCCAACATTCTATATTTCTACAACACCAGACTCCAGAAGCCACATAACATTAAAAGAAAATTTCTCATGCTTTTGTTGACGTGGATTGAAGAGATGTTTATAGTTTTGACCAGGGCCGTTCCAACCTTTTTGAAGGCCTAAGGCAAAATGAATTTTGGGGCCGATTTTCCTTCTTTCGATTATTACTGTGTTTGGAACCAAGCAAAAATCTAACATGATTATAACATAGTGGTTTGCTTGTATAGGAAATCAAACAAATCTAAAACAATAAGTTTACACTAATATTAATAGTTAGCCTATCAATTTTCTTTTAATCGGATGCCCTATTCTTATAGGCCCTAGGTTTAAACTTGGGTTACTTATACTATAGGTCCGGCCTTGGTTTTGACGAAAATTCTAGACTGAACTGTTAACTATGGTCTTGGAGAATAACAAACCAAACAGGTGGGGCTGGGTTTTGTTTCTTGATATATATGGTCGGTTTTACTAGTTTGGCGATTTAACGGCTCAGTTTGAATGGTTTTGTTGGTTTGAACTGATTTTTTCTTTCCAAAATCATTAGTTTATATTACAAAACCTGAAGGATAAAGATGGTTAAAAATGATAATACATATGCATAGTTGTATACTTGTATGTTCTAAAAACATACGAATAGTAAAAGTTCGGTTGATCCGGTTTGAATACAACATGACAGCCGGTTTAAACAGTTTGTGAGAATCCTTGACGCCAATCTTAACTCGATAAATCCACAACTAGAATCAAAATTGTGATCATGTTTGTTAACTTTTTGATATAAAGATACTCATTAATATACATATTTATTGTTTAAGAACGTGTAATCACGAGTTTGATGATACAATATGAACGATAGGGGTCGATTCAAGGCCAGAAACTGATCGCCAACCCGTGAGAGAAATAAAACAACACTTCAGAAATCGATCACATCAGCATGCTACCTTCCAAAATTTCACTTGTCTTCATCTCATTCCCCCAAAACCCTCTTTTTGTGCTTTTATGTTCTGCTTCTATCACTTTCATTCACAAGACAACTCCACAATATTTTATTTTCATATACATCTATAATTATGCACCAATAAGGGTTGAAGGTGTATTGGTGTTCAACCCTACCAGTTTATCATATTAAATACAAAATTTGCTAATTAATTAGTGAAAAACTAATGTTAGTTAAGGGAGAGGCATAGTCTCTTAAGGGAGAGGTCTCAGGTTGAGTCCTGGGCAAAGGTGAAAAATTTAGAATATTGGTGAATAGTAGAGAAAGCGTTGTCATTCAAAAAAAAAAAAGTTAATTTTTTTTTGGATAACAACTAGAATCGCTCCATCTAACCCAATTTAACGTACTAAACGGCGATCTATGTCTAATAGAGAGATACGAATCCTCTTCGATTCTATCAATGATGTTGTTAGGTAACAAATAATATAACATGTTACATTAACAATAATTTTAGGGTTATTGTTAGCATTTCCATCGTTTTCCTTGATAAGAAGATTCATATGAATATGATAGATCTAAACGTAAAAAAACATCGTACCCTTTGAAAAAACCAGGTAAATCTACAGTAAGGCTTGAAGTTACCCGAGTTATTTACGTTATATTTTATCCGTAACTAGTTGATAAAAAAGTTAGCTTAAAATTAAATGAGCTATGATGGAAAAGAAAAGTCTCCCTTATAAAGTGTCCTTAGAAGATTTGTTTGATTTTTTTTGGAAAGAGTTCGCAAACACACTCCTAGCTTAATAAAAGTAAACAGTGAATTCGAAGTTTAAAACTCTATAATGATATCATGTAGCTAAAGTAAAGGATTTGCCTTTAGTGACAAAATATAAATAATAATTACGACAACACTTTAAAATGGTTGTCCATCATAAGAATTGACTACCCTTTTACTTGTATCGTTATATTAATAATACCGGCTTAATAACGCTGTAAACGAGCTCACCCATGTTTGAGTTTCACAATGTTTGAACTCGACTTAAACTAAGTGAGGACGAAAATAGTTTCATAATGCAAACTTGAGTTTGGCTTATTAATTTCTAACAAATTAAGTGTGTTTTTTTGTATATAATGGGTCCTTAATTTTAATGATGAAAAGGTGTATATGGTACAGCTCCTTTATAACATTGACCATCATTTATGTTCATCATAAGGTCTAAAGTTATCGATTGAAATTGTGCCATCATAATGGCTCACAAAAGCAAAAGGTGAAAGTAAAAACTAAGAAAGGACCTAACAAATCAAATGACTATCAAGCTAATAAATTAACATAAATATACATTCTTTTAACTCATGAACACCATTCATTTAGCTTTACTAGTTTTCTCTAAGGTTATGCCTACACTCTTTCAACGATTTTTTTTTATTGGATTTGAGTGAGTTGACTTTTGACTTGTAGCTGTTAACCCATGATTAATTAAAAATTTAAAACTTAAACAAGATGATTAGTGAAGAAAAAGCATAGGGAACATAATGACACAACTTTACTATTTTTGGCCCACAAGGGTCTCAAATTATGCTAAAAGATAAACAAAATTAATGAATTTTAATGTGTGTACCAATCGTTATATATAAAACTAGATTTGTTAAAATAATCAATAAATAATTGAGCCAAAACAACGCATAGAGCCACATGTTCAACAGGTATCGGCAAATGTAGATGTTACCTACATTTGGCTACATTGGACCTATTATAGTATTATGTGTGCTCGTGTCCAAACAAGTTCGACCCAATAAATCTGATTTGATTCTAAACCTTAAACGCTAGCTTCTTACGTGGACTACTCTTTAGCCCATGCTCTCAATCCCTTATCCACAGGGGCGGATTCAGGCTGGTTCACCGGGTTCCCGGGAACCCAGTCGATTTGGAAAAAAACGTTTTTTTTTTTAGTGTAAACCTTGTATGATTTGGAAAAAAACGTTTTTTTTTTAGTGTAAACCTTGTATGATTTGGAAAAAGGAACCCAGTGAAAAAACTGGCTGGATCCGCCACTGCTTATCCACGATATTTTTAACGTTCACACAAATACATGCACTTGCATAAGATAACTATCATATACACATAATGGACCCGACCATTAGAGATTATCTTTCGTGGGTCTATCGGAAAAACCAGAACCAATAAAACCCGACAACCAAACACCATTCGAAATCTAACAATGTTAGCCACTTATGCTACATGGCCCTCTCTCTCCTCACTGGTTCTTCTTTCTCCCTCCACGGACTATCTACATGCACAAAGTTTCTCAAAAAAAAAAAAAACTGTGTCATTCTCGGTTATGACCAAGAACCGAGAATGGCACCTAAACACCAGCTAGGCAACATACACCTCCATAAACCTTCATTGGAGATGGTTTTAATAATAAAGTGAAATTGTTATAAAAAGAAAAACTTTATATAATTATTTATTAAATCATGATAAATCCATTTAATTATTAAAAACTTTAAATACCAACCGAAAACCAAAAGTCTAAAACCATAAACAAAATGTAGAAAATTCTATTCATTAAATAATATAACTACATATACACTTTCCCCCTTAAATACAAACCCTAATTTGTTTCACAATTTCACTAACATAAACCATAAAACCTTAAACAACCGTTAACGTTCAACACTCACGGCATTTGTATAGTATCAACAAACCTATTAACTAACGCCAAAGCATTACTAGTAACTTCCTTAACCTTAACCGCACGACCACAAACGTCATCCTTAACCCCACCATCCGGTGTATCCTCAAACCCATCCGTACAAGTCTCCTCATTGGTCAACGCCGCACTCATCCACGTCTGCACATTGCTGAGCTGGAACCTCAAATCCTCACCAGACCCATTCAACCGTCTCATCTGCCGGAGCGAGTCGCGGATATCGGCAAGCGCGTCTCCAAAAACCGAGTGACAGTCGTGTACGGCAGCAGCCACACGCGGGCTGCTGCCGTAGTCTGCCACTCGGGATATGTTGGAGATGTATTTGGCCATGTTGTTGACTTTGAATAATGTTACGCCGATCGCGACCCGGGCCAGTCGGCCCGGGTCTTGTTGGATGGCTGAGGAGTAGCCTGAGAGGGATTTGAAACATGTTTTTGGGTATAAGGTGGTTTTGCAACTTGTACGGATGAAATTTGTGTCGTTTGATTTTGGCGGGAAAGGGGTACCGGTGGTAGTTAAGGTGGTTGAGAGCAGTGGCGAAGCTTGCCGGAGAAAACGGAGGGGTCGGGCGTATATATACCCAAAAATTTCTATAGAATCGGGGGGGTAAAAACGTATATATCCAAAAATTTCTATACGAAAACTACATATATAACACTACTGAGCGAAAAATCCCGGGGGTCGGGCGACCCCCCCGGCCCCCAAGAAGCTGCGCCCCTGGTTGAGAGGAAGAATAAGAAGAAGAGATAGAGGAAGATGGAGAGAATTTGGATATTCATGTTTTTTTTTCTCTTGTGTGATTTGTAAGTGATTTACTTATTTTAGGTTGTATTGATGGAGGGGGCAGTTTAAGTAGTTTTTCTTGTGGAGGCTTGGGGCCTTGGGGAGTTGAGGGTCGATGTAAAATTACATTAATGCCCCTCTTTTCATGTTTTTTTTAAAGGATTACAATACATGAAATCCGTCTTTGGCGGGACTCGAACGCTTGACTTCAAGAGGAGCAACGTCTTAACTCTAATGGATTTGCGAGTTAGACCCAACCCCACCAAATGTATTATTTGAATTTTTGTAAATTATTTTTTGAGTGATACGATTTAAGGAAAATTACGAAAATAGACATTATTAATCTAACAATTTTCTAAAGTAGACAAAACTTTTTGACTTTTTCAAAATAAACTCTGGCTAACCGACTAACCAGTTGACCTTGCCAGCTAGGGATGACAAAAATACCCGAGCCTGACGGGTATACCCGAAATCCGATGCATTTAGGACGGGTATACCCCATACCCGATGAGTATTGGGTCGGGTATGGGTAAGAAAAAAAATATTTCGCGGGTATGAGACGGGTATGAGATTAGTCGATTAGATGATACCCGACTCAATTGCCCGAAACTAAACGCCCGTTTACCCGAAATATATACCCGAAAACTTTTAAGTTTTATATTTATTTTCCTTTAACTATTGTTTAGTTTTGTTTGAAAAATAAAATTTTCATTTGAAATATATAATTTGATGATAGAGTGAATTGCAAGTTTTGTCCTTTATCTTTAGGCCATTTTGCAAGTTTTGTCCTTTATGTTTAAATTTGATGAGTTTTGTCCTTTATGTTTGAAAATCAAGCACGTTTTACCCTTTGGGCCTTAAAAATCAAGCACGTTTTGTCCTTTATGTTTAAAAATCAAGCACGTTTTGTCCTTAAAAATCAAGCACGTTTTGCCCCAAAGGGTAAAACGTGCTTGATTTTCAAACATAAAGGACAAAACTCGTCAAATTTAAACATAAAGGACAAAACTTGCAAAATGGCCTAAAGATAAAGGACAAAACTTGCAATTCATTCTTTGATGATATTATCCATATTTATATACCATAAAATAAAACAAAGGAAAGAAAACATTAGGAAACAACATTATGAATGAGGATGGCCTGAATCTACGTAAGTGGCAGGTTTATTATATTTACCGATTTCAAATTTTATTTCCAACCTTTCTGATTTAGGTTTTTTGCAGACATTGACAGAAAAAGAAAGGCTGCACCAAAGCCAGAAACACTGGTTGGGTTTCACTACGATATTGTACGAAAGGTTTGGGCTTGGACCAGATTTATAAACAAAGAATATTTGTGTCAGTAAACATGTTTTGTGGGTTCGTTATGTTTCTCTTGTGTCTAAACTTAATTAGTCGACAAGTTGGGAATGACAGAATCCGTAGGGGCTTTTTCGTACTTCGGTTAGATTTACATATAAACGTTATTAATGTATTCTTAAGTATAACGCGAATGTGAATTCATTAAATAATTTCACATCATATTTTACATATAAACGTAGGCTTACATTCAATGTTTACGATGTATTCGCGCCCGTCGGGCGGTTGTCCACCTAGTACTATATAATAAAAGAAACCATTTTGAGGACACTTGTCATCATATTAGGCCATGTTTTATAGATAAGTATTATTTTAGTTTAATATTTTCTAATTAATTATAGATAATCGTCCTACTAAATATTATTTAGTTTAATTTCTTATGGATAATTATTATTTAGTTTAATATCCTTCTCATTTATAATATTATTTATTTAACTAATAGAGTAAATACGATTTTGGCCCCTGTGGTTATATCAATTTTACTTTTTTAGCCCAAAAAGAATTTTTAGCATCTGAATTCTGAGCCTCCAGCGTCTTTTTTTCTAATCTTTTTGGCCCCTAACGTCTTTTTTCTAACCCTTTTGGCCCCTAACATTTAATGGATAGGGTTAGTGTTAGGGGCCAAAAGGGTTAGAAAAAAAGACGTTGAGGGCTCAGATGTTAAAAAAATGGGCTAAAAGGGTAAAAGTGATATATTCACAGGTGCAAAATCGTAATTTACTCTAACTAATATTATTTATCATTTATACATTTACGGAGTTTTAAATAATGGGTTAAATTTATTGAGACTTCATTAACAAATTTTGCTACAACAAAATAATCTATTTATTTCAATCTAAATTTTTATCTATACTATACTATATAATAAAACATTAATGTGTGACACATGTCGTTCATTGTAGGTATTTATTTTATGATTTTATCGCCTCACTTCCAAACTTATCTTATATTAATTAAATGAATAATGAGCTAATATTAAATTTTATCCTACTTTAAATTTCGAATACCATTCTTCTATTTTTCTAATAAAATATTATCCGAAATTGTAAATTGTTAATTTAAAACATTTTAAATAAAACAAATTATTTATCACGAAAACCAAACTTTGTATTAATATATTAAATATTTTTAATTTCACTATACAAAATTACACTTACTAACTTTTTTATTATTTGTATATAAAATTACATTTATTTAACTCGTGTAATAAATGAGGTTTTTTAGAGATGTATTATTTCATTACTAGGTTAATGCCCGCGTAATACGCGGGCTTCAACCAAAACCATATTATTTACTTTGAAATGAAATATTCTATACAAACAAAATAAAATACAAAGTGTCATGTTACATAAATTAGTGACAAAGTGGAAACGCAATTTAAAGATAGTATAGTCTCTTTGAAGATGCATATCCTTCGAGTTTCCAAAATCTTTCTTTTTTTTTTAACAGCAACTCACTATTTATATATATAAATATAGACAGCAAGGGGCTGAAAACACAAAACAACTACAAAGAAACGGAAAGGAAACAGAAAATAAAAGCATAACCATTACAAAATTTCCGAAACATTAAACTCAGCCCACTTGTCCCAGTCCAGCTTTGGTAACTTCGTGCGATTAGAAATCCAAAGGAAGACGTCTTCTTTTATGAGATCGCCAGTTCTACGGGCTGGAACAAATTGCCCCTCAAGAGTGTAAGTAGACTTTCTTGTCAACAACCGTTCAGCAAAATCCTTGTTCTTCAAAACATAAACCCAAATAAAAATAAAATGAACATTTAAAAAACAAAACTGACCTGGCCTAGATAATTATTCTATGTCAAATCGGCCTTGTTTGTGAAATCTGATCAGAACACTTCTAAATTGGAACAATACAAAACAACATTAGAAAATTTAACTTCACATTACTTAACCGAAGCTTGAAGAGCCTTCATTATGCATGTTTCACCTCCACTCAAGAGCTCAAAGTGATAAAAAAATATCAATAAAATAATTTTTCACAGCTATTGGGAATTTTGGACTTCATATAAGACACTTACCTTGTTTTTTTCCGAAGGGTGTTCCTTTTCCGGTGCTTTTTGATTCTCGAGGTTGTCTTTGTTATGGGCCATGAGATGATCCATGCTTACACATTCATACCAGCTATCAAACCACAAAAACTTTTTAAAATCACATATAAATCACTAAAAATAATTAAATGGGCTAAACCCAAACCATGAATTTCATGTTAGGTTGGTGTCGTGTTTTCAGGTCGTGTCAGAAATTCACACCCCTACTTAAAATCCACTCCACTGACATAGGATTACAAATCAGAAACATCAATAGTGACATTCATCGAATAAATACATGAACTCACAAAGAAGATAGAATCGATAAGTAACAATACACGGATATATATTTAATGAAATAAGCATTATAAAATACCAATTAAAAAAGGTACTCAAACGACTATACCTTGCAAATTTCAATACGCTTCATTGAAACCTCGTTCCACATTAAATCCCTATGTCAATGCAACATTCCAACCTGAATAGTCCTCTCGATCAGCTTCAAGTAAAGCAGTCTCCATTGAATTGGTTAAGGTACACTATGCTCTGTAGTCTGGATTCTAAAAGCCAAAAAGACACCATGAATTCTGTAAAAACAATTTAACAATTCAGCATTTCTGTTTAGGTAATGGTGGCTATTTGTTGGTAAAATAAATCTAAACCAACCATAAAAGTATGGGCAGGGAAGACCAGACCAAACCAATTTCCTTTGACTTGCACATAGAAATATACCCTTTGACCCTCAATTCATTTTGGCTCGTTCCCCAACCCGCAAAATATGCCCATTCTGCCATGAGTAGTTAAAGACATGTAAATAATAATCACTTTTTTTTGTAATATATTATATGTATATAAAAATAAAATATATTATAAGTAATATAATTCGAGCTAACCCCAAGTCGAGCTACCAAGCGAGCCAAACCGAGCCAATTTGGCTCGGTTTGAGCCGAGCCGAGCTAGGCTCACTTTCTAACCAAGCCGAGCTGGCTCGGCTCACTTTCAAACCGAGCCATATCGAGCGAGCTTTTTTCGAGCTAAAACCGAGCGAGCTCCGAGGCACGAGCTTTTTGGACAGCCTTAGAAATGTGCAGTAATCCAAAACCAAAATAAAACAAAAAAAATGAAAACTGGATCAACAGACACACACTAAAACTTTTAACTAACGATTAAAACATATTTTTTTTTATTATTAGCACCATGTTATTATTAGAACTACATATTATTAGATCTTGAGCAACAAAATAATCACAATTACAACTACATATTATTAGAATAGAAATCTGAACTTTGAATAAAACAAATTAGGAAGTTATATGCATGAAAATAGAGTGGGGTGAATCAGTTATTCAGTTATATGAATGCATGCTTGGGCTCTACTATAAAGTGCTTCTACATTCTTGCTGTCAGTATTTAATACCTTGGTGGCTGGTGCAACTTGCTAGTTTGTAGTAGTCTCAACCGAAACAGAAAAGACGAAAGAGTTGAAGTAATTATATAGAATTTTAACGAAATGCTCAAACAAATTCAAGTAGATAAAACTGATATCAATTGGTATAACCATCATGTAGATGTAGATTACAAACAGCTTGGTAAAAGAAGATGCACATGTATACAAAAACCTTATCTTAGAAAACCAAAAGCAAATATAAACAAACCTCTTTAGGATAACCCAGGTTTCTGACCAGCTTTTCGACAGTACCATAGTACGCCAGAGATTCGAAAGTTTCGGGTTTGTACTGGGCCAAAGTGTAGTCCATGTTGAAGCCTACGGCAACTATAGTTTTCATATTTACAGCACTGTTACAGAAGATTTGTTGTCCGGTATCAATATTCTGCCTTTCTTCAGGAAATGACAATAAGCCCAGATCATGACTCTCTTCAAAAGAATTATTTCCTCTTCCCTCTGACATAATTCTACTCAAAATACGCCTTGCTGGAAACTAATAATGGAACTGTTTAATACTAAAAAGAAACATGTAAACCATTAATCTGATATTCATGAAATCAAAGAACACCATTTTGTAAGGCTAATTCATGCAGCTGCATATGCAATAGATATTCATCTAAAAAAGCTTCTATTATGTCTACCATCTCACAACAAAACGAAACCATTTTGATATGTAAATTATATGAAAACTCATAGGTAAACACTCTTACAAAATGTCTAATAATTCGAAACGGTTCACAATATTATTATAGCTTCTCTTGGGAATGAACTAAAAGTTCACAAAATTGAAATGTTTAAGAAACCACAAATTGGCTTTTCAGTCAAGTCAACCTTTTTATTGCACAGATACCAAAAAGTGTATGGTTAGTTGGTTATCATGAATGGGCCGATTTGAAACGTATAGGATAAAAGACCAACACTTTTGGTTGCTCATCCACATAACGGTAATATAAAACAACATTAAGGGCAAGATCGTCAATTGACTCAATTGCAATAACTCAAATAAAGAATCAAACAACATTAAACATTACTTGTTCCAATATGTACGGCTGAAAACAATCACATCCCCTCCTAACCGCAAAGAGAGTAAAAATTGAAATATGATAGATTTTAGATAAATCTTACATTTGGTAGTGATGCATGCCCTTTAAAGTGAGCATCCAGATATGTCATCAAATCAATATTCTCTCCGGTGATTTTGTTGTCATGTTCAAGAGATGCACCTTATAAAACCTAAAATTTATCTGAATATTATAATAGTCAAAAAAGAGAATAAGCATATGTGAAAGTAGAAATCACCTTAAATAAGAGTCCTCATTATCTACTTTTGTAGGACGAAAGAGTGTCACAGATACAAAACCTTCAAAAGCCAAGTCATGTCATGGATTTTCAAGTAGAGATTTGAAACTCATTTTCATTCAAATAATAAAGATACAAATTGTAAAACAAAACTTTGTATTAATATATTAAATATTTATCACGAAAACCAAACTTTGTATTAATATATTAAATATTTTTAATTTCACTATACAAAATTACACTTACTAACTTTTTTATTATTTGTATATAAAATTACATTTATTTAACTCGTGTAATAAATGAGGTTTTTTAGAGATGTATTATTTTATTATTTGGTAAACAATATTACATTTATTCAACCCGTATAATACATGTGGTTTTAAAGATATAATTTTTTTATTTGGTATATAAACTTACATTAATTCAACCCGTGTAATACATGTGGTTTTAAAGATATATTTTTTTTATTTGGTATATAAACTTACATTAATTCAACCCGTACAATATGATTCTTATATATATAACTTTTTTTATTATTTAATATATAAAATTATATTTATTTAACACGTGCAATAAAGGAAGTTTTTAAAGATATAATGTTTTATTATTTAGTATATAAATTTATTTACTCAACCCGTGTAATACACGGGATTATAATCTAGTATTAAAATACATTTACATTTTAAATATAGAAAATATTATTACGGTAATGAAGATATGTATTTTATTTTTCATAATTTCATATATATATATATATATATACATTTTTCAAAACAAAAAAATTATTAAGGAAAGTAAAAAATATATACACATGAAAATCTCAACGGGCATACCCGATATCCGACGGATAATGGACCAGGTATGAGACAAGATTTACAACCAAGTATGAGTATGAAATTACCCATACCTGATCTACACCCGACCCATTACCATCCCTTGTTTTATACAAAGTAATCTCAAGTAACAAACAACAACAATTTTAGATCTACAAGTCCAAAACAACAGAGTAACCAAATAAATTATTACAAGTGAATAACAATATACAAGCATTCCTTTTCAAACGAGTCACATTGAGTTGTGAGCCAACATTTGTTTTATGTGGCTCGTGTGACCCATCCTCAATTTTAATATATTATTACAAATTCATACATTCATACAAAAGCATTATAAAATATGTTACTATCACATGAAAAATAAAATAAAAAAATATAATTGGTTATTGTACTTCCTATTATTTTCATTGAAATCGACGAAGTTTCATGAATCATACAACGTAACAACAAAATATGTTAAATGTATGCATGTGAATTCTTTTTGTACGTACGTCCATACAATTCCTAAAAGCCTCAACTTAACAACAAATTCTCTTTGTATTTTTTTTTTGTCTTCATTCTTTTTTTATTTCATTTTCTTTCACTTAATATTTTTTGGATTTGTCTAATATTGGATGCCAGTATGCCACGTCTTAAGTCTTATCAACACGTGCATTAATTACTGCTATTTTTGGTGACACTATAATTTTGGCAATTTTCATAAAAAGAAATTTGTGATTAATTTTATTCTAATAAATATACAAATTAACATCTGAATAAAATAAATGAAATAAAATTTTAAAGTTTAAAAGAAATTGTCGTCCACATTGATACCAAAATGAAAGTGATATGAAAGAAAAATCTATAAAACAAAAACCCAGGATTGGTTAATGGTGTGTAAAAAATAAGTGGTGGCTTTAGATATCGGGATGATGAGTAGAAAGGGCAGTTAATTTTTTTTTTTTTTAAATATACTTCATTAAAACAAACCTCTATCCAAAAGGGCAAAAGGCCAAACAAACACGAGCACTATAATTACAGGAAGATCTATTCTTAACCCAAGTATACCCAATTGATTTAATCTACCCTATGATTTCAAGCGGATTGCATTTCTTCTGATTAAATACCACATCGTTCATTCCTTTCCATAAGCGCAGTTAATGGCAGATTTTGAACTTTTAAATAGGAACAATAATTTTAAAGAAAAAAATGGAGGGGGGGGGGGGGGGGTTCTGCGTTACAAAATATAAACCTCAAATACGTTACAAAATACAAACCACAGGGACCAACTGTGTATTTTTGGAAAATTAGGGACCAAATCTAAAATTTTGATAAACTATAGAGATCATTCATGTACTTTACTCTAATTTTAACTGTGATTAATAAAAGTTTTTTACATTATAAAAAAAGTCCATTATTTACGGTAATTTCGAAAAAAAAAATTACGCATACTATGTTAACGGTTTCACTTAATGCCTAGACGGCTAAAAGGTTTAACGGTTTGGTAAAAGTATCTAAATGATAACGGTTAAGTGTAACGACCTTACGCAACCAACAAGATAAAGTGAATCTCTGACCCATTTCCATCATAATGTTTGTCTCCTCGTCAATCCACGGCCCATATTAAATATGGGCCCACATTCAATAATGACTCATAATCAACTGCCTCTTCTCGTGCAAACAGAGTCACTTTGTACCAAAAAATATGGAATTAACACTCAATTTTAAGTTGAGAACATCTGCATGGAATTAACAATCAATTTTAAGTTGAGAACATCTCCATTTAGTCTTTGGTATATATGATAGGAGTTACAAATAGAGTTAGAGCCTATGTATAACTTTTAGAAATATTGGATTTTAATAATCTCAATTATTCGTCGCTGACCGTAACAGTCTCAACTCTCAACTTAAAAAATAACCATTGGCAGTCCCAAGTATTAACATATTGGTCTCCAATGGAATCACTAATGTCGTTAGTTTCCGGTCGCCGGAAAAACGTTTTTGGCCGGAAAACTCAACTTTTTCGTTCCAAACCTCTTTGTAACCTTATTACGGACCTATAGGATCTTTTTTAGTAAAAGCCCCAATTATTGAGGTCGCCGGAAAACTCTTTTTTTGCCGGAAAACGCAACTTTTTGGCCGGAAAACTCAGCATTTTCGTCCCAACCCTCTTTGTAACCTCGGATCGGACCTTTATGAACATTTTTCTGGCCAAAAACGTTTTCCGCCGACCGGAGTCTAACGGCGTTATGATTCTGTTAGTTAGGGTCCATTGAAGGCCAATATGTTAATAGTTGGGACTGCTAGTGGTTATTTTTTAAGTTGAGATTGTTGACGGCCAACGACAAATAGTTGGGATTATCAAAATCCAATATTCCTAACGTTTAAAACAAACATAACATGTATTATGGAATTCTTACGATTTTCAACTTAAATTGGTTATGTTATCAACGACTCTCTTGATTTATATCAACACAAACAGTTATATAAGCATTTGTTTTATAACTAAATGTAAAAAAATGTATTTTCATTGTAAATAATCAAATATTGTAATTAACTTGACTAAAACAAGACAACTCTCTAAAGTGTTTTATTTCAAACTTTTTGGTTCAAATGTCATGGGTAACTATAATTCAGGTCACTAACCGTAGTTACACTCAAGTCAAAAGTTAGGTAACGAGGAAAGAAAAACCTAAACCTAATCCACATTGATTAGGCCGTGAATTATACTTGAGTTTGAGATTTATGTAATAAATATTTTTGTGTTGTTGATTTAATTACATATCTTATTTAGGTTGTGCCCATTTTCATAAAAATCTAACCTGAACTTTTATGCATATATCATTTCTAAATGGTTACACTTTGTTGCTCTCCCTCTAACTAATTTAATGATTTTTAAATCTTTATAGTGTTCAAATACAAGGATGACATACATTAATTTTTGAGGTTCTTGATACGGACAACCACAGGAGTGATTTCTATGCTTCAACTAAGACTATGTGTAATGGGGCGGTATATCACCTAGGATTGAGTTATAGCGCCGCCCAACACCAAAACATGGGGGGCTATGGGAGATGAAATTGGATGTCCCTTGACCAGCATCGCGGCGTGACCATTCTTCCAAACTTACACACACATATATATACATACATACATATGTATGTATATTGAAGAGGTTATATAACCCTCTTATCACTACACCCTCTTGTGATATAAAGCCCCATAACGCCCCTCTCTTACGCGTTTCGTCACTTGTCGCATAACGCCCCACAAAGGGCTTTATGACTACACATAGCCTAATAAGTTGGGTGCTTGTTGATTGAGGGTTCAATTGTTGCAAGATGCAAACATGAGAGTGTTCAAGAGTAGATAGTTTGTCGTAAAAAAAGTAAAAAAAAATTACTCTCAAGATTGTTAGAACAAATTATGTATGTATGTGTGTGTGTGCGCGCAAATTTGTATGAGGGCACAATGTCTTAGATAATAAATAAATAAATAAATAGGGTTTTAGACAAAAAAAAATGTAATAGCTTAAAATACTAACCTTTTCTTATATTACATTATCACTTATTATATTGAACAATTATAATTCTACATTTTATAAACCTTTTAGTTTACTATTAACGGTTTCAACCCTAAGTAAAAAATGATGCTCGTTACGCTAATAAAATTAAATAAAAAAAAACCCCTTACATTTATATTTCGTTTTAGATATCGAAATACATTCAAACCCCAACCCTTGAAAATAATGGTATCGTGTTATTTTCTTTTTAGAATAAAAGTTTTTGCTTTTAAAAGTAAAAGTAGAGCAATTTAATCATGATTTGAGACTTATGATAAATCTGCCGTGATTAACTCCATCTATTAAATCAGGTCCGGTCCCTCTCATGCCAACCTTCTTTAACAAATATGTAACTGAATTTGACTAATGATTGAAATCAATTTAATAGGATTAAACTAAAACAAACATATAAACATCAGTCAATCTTATTACTATTGTTAATCTGCACGTTTTTATCCCATTTGTTTTTGATACTTTTGGTTTTCTGGCGCTAGAGGTTGTGGACCTACTTAGTCGAGCTCAAAGGGTCATGCATAGTAATGTTATGACCCCGAGATCTATGGACGTAGTTTTTAAAAGGCTTAGTTTTGCTATTCAAAAAGGGGTAGCGGCGCAGCTTGTTGACCGTTTACCAACTATCTCGATGTAAATTCATAACACGGGTCTTGCATATATGTAATTTATAAAGAACACAATAAATAAACAAAAATGTTAAACAAGCAAAAAAATCTGCAAATTAATATATTCATTTTGAATAAAAAATTATAAGAATGTAGTGTGTAATTATATAAGGAAAACGTTACTTTAATTGAAACTGAAGAAAAAGGTTTATCACATTGGAAAAGTGAGGTAGCATTTGTTTAAATTAAGGGTGTGTATGGATTAGGGATGAGGTTGGTACCGACCGGTACCGAATCGGTATCGGAACCGAAAGTACCGGTATCGAAAATCCTCAAAAGTAGGTACCGGTACCGAATATACCCGGTTCAGTACCGGTACGATACCGGTATTTGAGGGTAAAAACCGGTAAATACCGGTACCGTACCGGACCAGTACCGAAAATGTCAAAAGTCGGTATCGAATCGGTACCGAAAATGTACCCGGTTCGGTAAATTCGGTACCGGTACCGGGTACCATTTGCTCATCCCTACTATAGATTAGTTTGTTTTGGATTTTAGGTTTTTAACGGTTTTGGTTTTTCGGTTTTCGATTTTCATGATAGGTTTGGTTTCGGTTTTGTCGATTTTACCATTTGGACTTAAAAGTTTTGGGCCATAAAGTTTGTCCAAAATGATGAATTTGGTACCCTATGAATAAAGACCAAATATAGCAAGCAAGATACAATTCATAGTTTCATACTCTTGCTATTGTAAATAAAAAGTTTATAAATAGATAAACTCGTACCATGCTACTTTGCAAAAAAAAAAAAATAATAATAAAGAAAAAAAATCAATTTTTAAGAACACATAAAACTAAACCGTCAGTTCTAGGTTGGGTTCAGCTAATTTGGTTTTGATTATTTCGGTTTAAATAAAACGTAGCACAAACTTGTCGAAATCGACCTCAGATACTTTAGAAAATATGATGAAACCAACCTTCTTGAACAAATAACTAAACCGAGACTTGATTAATAATAGGGTTGTAATTTCTAAACAACCCGAGTTCAAACTCAAGCTTGTTAGAGGACTTCAAATCAATCCTAGCGTACTCGTATACATATTTTAACGGTGGCATAAAACATTTCATCAAAAACAGACAACAACGACTAGTCGACTACCAAGAAACTAGCCGGGCCAAAAAGAAAAACCGTTACAAATACATCAAAGAGTTTATCATCCACTATGTCCAAGTAACACGGCATTTACTAGAACGACTTGAATAATATTAAGCTTTAACCCAGATGGTAAACAGCCTCTACTGAGATGCTAAAAATCTATGAAAGTGTGAAACATTATAAATATTAGAAATAATCAAAAGTTATTGGGGTTTATTATACCTAGTAAATACAAACAAAAGCCCAATAACATTACAACCCAACCCAACATGTTACAGACTTGGACAGTTGGACTTAAAAATTAGCCGTGAAAGCATAACGGTCCAGAGGCCCATAAGTGTTACTATCCTTTTGTTTCGAGGGTGTAAACGAGTCGATTCGTTCGTAGGTATTCTAGATCAACTCACCAGAAGTCTGAATCAAAACCATAGCATAAAAGTAAGCTCCTTTAACAAATGAGTCTCAGCACAAGCTTTATATATTTTCCGACTAGGCTCATTAGTCTATGTCGCAACCCCCGCCCCCTATCTGTCCCGGGAACGGGCGGCCGCGAACTCAGTATTGGTGGTATCGGTGTTTATCAATTTGACAGCGGAAATTTCATCAGGACTGTAGTTAGGAAATATTTTATCAGAGTAAATACCACACTTTTATAATATTAAACATATTGGGATAAAATCCATAATTTTCATTACACACATTTTCATAGGGAAAATCCCTAATTTATTGAATAAAACATCTTCTTTTATTTAGGTAACTTTTATAGCCACTTTTTTCCAAGCCTTCAGTGCTGTCCAGCTGGCTTCTATGTTAGCTTTCACATTTTGTTACCTGAAACGCGTTTGAAAACATTTTGTCAGTGAGAAATACTGGTGAGTGAATCCCAGTTTAATCAAGAAGAGTTCTATCAATTAACACAGTATTGAGAGCGATTACAATGTTTACATCTACACAATTACTCATTCAGTACTGTCAATCCTGACTGGTGGGTCATATTACCCATTGGCTAACCCTTTGTCCAATGGTAACGTGTTTCACATTTTGTATACAAAACCCCAACATACCGGCAGTATTTGAAGATTACAAAGACTCAATCACTGCTTAATCACATTGTAAAATATTTAAGGTTTTGTAAAAACAATTTACAAAAAGGAGATTACTCACATTGCTGTCTTAGATTTCCTTTAAGGGTTTCCTGGTGATTATCTCTAATTTATACAAATGCACACGCGTTAGTATAATAACCCAAAATTTACATTAGTAATACCCTCCCCGAGACGGCATTCCAACGACTACGTCGGGCAGAACCACGACAGCCGTTACGGAACCCTGGATCAATCGGGCAGCGTATCTAATACGTAACCGGGGTTATGATACTTACAACGGAGCAGAACTTCGTTATTTAGAGGGGTATTATACCCAAGAATTATGCCTACTATGTGAAATTTTGAGAGAAAGAAAAGATTGTGAGCGAATTCGTTTGAAGGCCCGAGCTCCAAATTTATAGGAGCTGATTTTGGTTTTGTCGCGCCCCCGCGTAAGATGTAGCCAGGGGCTACGCGGCCCACGAGGGCAGCTAGGGTAGGCCCTAGCTTGTCCAACTTAGCCCTAGCTTCGACACGCTGCACGACACGTGGCAGCACCGGGTGTCACCCCGACTTGGAGCTGTCGCGACCCGCGTAGGTCAAGGGGGTGGCTTACGCGCCCCGCGAGAGACCATAAAAATTGTTTTTTATTTATTTTTTATAAAAATAAAGGTATTCGGGGCCCGTTTAAGTATACGGGGTGTATTTTAGGACATATTGGGGCCTTTTAATATATTTTAGGGCGTCGAAAATATTTTGGAGGGTTGTTATATCCTCCCCACCTTGTTTTAGAGCTCGTCCTCGAGATCTACTGGAATATGTGCGGGTATTTTCTTTGCATTTCAGATTCAAGTTCCCATGTGTATTCTGATCCTCTTTTGGAGTCACATTTTACTTTAACTAGAACTAATCTCTTGTGCTTAAGGTTCTTGACTTTCCTGTCTTCAATCTGTAGAGGCATTTCTACAAATTTTAACTGCTCATTTACCTCTATATCCTTAAGAGGTACTATCAGTGATTCATCAGCTAAGCATTTCTTGAGATTAGATACATGAAATACATCATGTATTCCTGCCATTTTCTCTGGCAGTTGTAGCTGATAGGCTATAGGTCCTATTCTTCTAATAATCTCAAAAGGTCCAACATACCTGGGGCTTAACTTTCCCCTCTTGATGAATCTGACTACTCCTTTCCAATGAGAGACTTTCAATAATACTTGTCTCCTACCTGAAATTCCAACGGTTTTCGTCTGTTATCAGCATAGCTCTTCTGTCGATCGCGTGCTGCTTTCAGTCGTTCCTTGACTTGAATGATCTTGTCGGTTGTTTCCTGTACTATTTCGGGTCCAGATAGTTGTTTTTCCCCAATTTCTGCCCAACAGACTGGTGTTCGGCACTTTCGTCCATAAAGTGCTTCGAATGGTGCAGCATTGATACCTGTGTGATAGCTGTTATTATAAGAGAATTCTATCAATGGTAAGTGACCGTCCCAATTACCTTCGAAATCAATTACACAAGCTTTAAGCATGTCTTCCATTGTCTGAATTGTCCTTTCGCTTTGTCCGTCCGTTTGAGTATGATAGGCTGTGCTTAGATTCAACTTGGTTCCCATTGCTTTTTGGAAACTTGTCCAAAAATGAGAGGTAAAACGGTTATCCCTATCAGACACAATTGATAAAGGAATTCCATGTAATGAAACTATTTCATTTACATACAATTTAGCTAATTGTTCCATACTGAAAGTTTCTTTCATTGGTAGAAAATGAGCTGACTTAGTTAGCCTGTCTACAATCACCCAGATTGTATCATTACCTTTTCTTGTTTTGGGTAATTTGGTAACAAAATCCATTGTTATCAATTCCCATTTCCAAACTGGCATTTCGAATGGCTGCAACAAACCTGAAGGTTTCTGATGTTCAGCTTTTACTTGTGAATATGTTAAACACTTTGCAACATATGTTGCTATATCCTTTTTCATTCCTATCCACCAAAAATTCTTTCTTAAGTCCTGATACATCTTATTACTTCCAGGATGCATCGTATACTTAGATCTATGGGCTTCTTCTAATATACGGTGGTGTAGGTTTCCTAATTTAGGTATCCACATTCTTTTCTTATGGAATCTCCAAATTCCATCTGTTCCTTGTTCTAATTCTTTAATCATTCCTTTTAGTTTTTCAGTATCATCCTTGATTGCTGATTCTTATGCTTTTCTAATCTGTTTATTTAACTTTACTTGTAGATTTAATTTAAGAGAACGTACCCTTTTTGGTTTTTCATGATACTTTCGACTTAAAGCATCGGCCACTACATTTGCCTTTCCTGCATGATACTGAATGTTACAATCATAATCACTAAGAATCTCCATCCAGCGTCTTTGTCTCATATTCAATTCCTTTTGCCCGAAAACATACCTTAAACTCTTATGGTCTGTGAAAATGGTAAACTTACTACCATATAGGTAATGTCTCCAAATTTTCAGGGCAAAAATTATGGCTCCTAGTTCTAGATCATGGGTGGAATAATTTTCTTCATGATTCTTAAGTTGTCTAGAGGCGTAAGCTATAACCTTTTGATGTTGCATCAATACACATCCATAACCTAACTTAGAAGCGTCACAATAGACTACAAAGTCTTCAGTTCCTTCTGGTAACGCTAGTATGGGTGCGTGGGTTAATCTTTGCTTAAGAATTCTAAAGGCTTCTTCCTGTTTTGATCCCCATTCAAACTTAACAGATTTACAGGTTAGCTTAGTTAAGGGAATGGCTATTCTAGAAAAATCTCGAATAAATCTTCTATAATATCCGGCCAATCCTAAGAAACTTCTAACATTGGTTGGTGACTCAGGGTTTTTCTATTTAGTAATTGCCTTGATCTTGGTGGGATCCACATGAATTCCTTCATGATCGACTAAATGCCCAAGAAAGTGTACCTGTTCTAACCAGAATTCACATTTCGAAAACTTAGCATATAGCTTTTCTTTTCTCAATAAACTTAAAAGTGCGTGCAAATGCTTTGCATGTTCTTCTTTACTCTTAGAGTAAATGAGAATATCATCTATAAAAAAATTATGAATTTATCCAAATATGGCTTACATATTCGGTTCATCATGTCCATAAATGCGGCTGGGGCATTGGTTAAAACACATGGCATGACTAGTAAATTCATAATGGCCATACCTTGTTCTGAAAGCGGTCTTAGGAATGTCCTCTTCCTGTACCTTTAATTGATGATATCCTGATCGTAAATCGATTTTAGAGAAAAATCGAGCTCCTTGTAACTGATCGAACAGATCATCGATTCTTGGTAATGGATACCGATTCTTAATTGTGACCTTGTTCAATTCACGGTAGTCAATGCACATACGCATCGATCCGTCTTTCTTCTTAACGAATTGTAACACCTCGTAAAATCACGACCAATGTAATGAAGACACGTGTCATGAGCTTTAAACGTGTAATGAATTATATATGAAGGACTAAAGTTGACAAACAAAGAAAGTATGTGTGTAAAAGGATTCAAAGTGTCAACATTGGATAATTATACCTTTCAACAACCCTACACGATGTTTATACCTTTAAACGAATGAATTATGAATCATATGAAGCCGTTTGTGGAAGAAAGTGAAAGTTTACAAACCACAAGGGTTAAAAGTGTCAACATGTTTAATTTATACCTCTGAGTGATCTTTTAACAAACCCGAAGCTTTGTAACGATTAATTATGCTCACTAGAATAAGTGATAAAAATTTCACAAGGTTTCGATATCGTATGAGAGAGATACGCTAACATTCGTAAGTAAGGGGTTAAAAGCGTCAACGTTGAAATTCAAGACTTTTCGGTGATTTTATAACTAACCGGGGACTTAACGAAGTTGGTTTATGACTTAGAGTCCTTAAAAGTCAAGTTTGGGGGTCAAAAGTGCAATAAAACAAGTTAAAACAACTATTTGAAGGACCAAGGACCAAATGTGCAATTGCTAAAAGATTTTTGACTGGATCTGGGCTCCATACCGGCCGCGTGAGACCTCCCAGGACTCTTACGCGGGCCGCCTAAAAAGTGCCAGCGTCCAAAAACATGGCAGATGCCAGTTTCAGCCTGTTACACCGCCTTAACTTACCATTTTTCGATCCCAGGGGCTGCACCAACGGTTTTTCATGCATAGGGACACATGTATATGATCAGGGAACACTTGTAGACTTATTTGGATTGATCTCATGCATTCTAAATTCATATATATAGACCCTTATGTTGCAACACATGAACTTGCATATTTGGAAATCATTCAAGGCATTCTCTGGAACTCTCTGGTCATCAAACAAGTTTCCTTAAGTTCCATAATTGTGCTTAGGACTATTATAAGTGTCCTTAACCTCTCTAATCTCAGTTTTATTAGTTTAATGGCCAAAAGTCAAACCCGTCGTAATTAAGGTTTGACTTAGTGATTAATCACTAACGGTCCAGTCAATTCTCGAATTGAAAGTAGCTTTGAGTTGGTAATTATGTGGGTAATAAATCCTCAAAAGGGCACCCTCTGATTCCCACTCTAACTAGGTCAATTGTCGGGTCAAACTTAATTGTAAAAAGTCAACAGAAAACTAATTTTCAAGTAAACCCATAATTAACAATGTAGAAGCCATGAAACCTGTTTTATCACTTGTATAACTTGGTAATTAATGTAAGAACATGTCTAAGCATGTTCAACCCGACAATTTTCAGTTTAGACTCGGTTTGGAACCGAAAGTCGCAAAAGTAGACTTTTGCTTTAACTCTCAGTTCTGACCCAATGTAGCATATTTTAGAAATGCCATAGAGCTCTATTAGGACCAGGTTATAGGTTAGTGTAACCCTCTGAGGTTATACAACTTGGTTCCTTAGTTATCCGATTCATTTGCATGTTTCCGTTATATGCCTAAATGTTGACCATTATGCCCATTTGACTCTAAAACGAGATTTTTGAAAATGTAAGAGGACAAAAACCTTTATTACTGATTTATAAACTTGTCCTAAAAATTTGACATCAGTTTGAGGTTGATTAGGAGATATGCTCAATATGGTAATTAAGAAGCTTTTTATTAATTAAACGGCGTAATTAGCATAAAGCCTATCTAAACCCAAATTTTAACACCAAAATTTTTACCCACTGATGTAATATAATATTTTGGGATTTTTGAAGATTTTTATTCATTTTTAAGCTGAGCATAACATAGGGTTCTTGCTATAATTCGGTAATTGGCGGTTATACCCTTTTCTTGAATAAAATGAGTTTTACATAATATTTTGATACCAAACTTTTTGCTACTGATTTTATATGATAAATAAAGTATTTTGAACTTTATAAACTGATAAAAAACTCAGATTTCTTATTTAAACCCGAAAATCGCTTAAAACCGACTTTTACGCGTTTTAAGCGCATAGTATGGGTTAAAACTATTTTTTTAACATATAAGACTTAATACCTACTCATGTTTTAACTAAATTTTTATGATTAAACAGTAATCAAAAGTTTTGAACTCAGAATTCTAATTTTAACCTTTAAAGCTTATGTGAAATTACCAAAATGCCCATACGGTGCATAGTTTGGTTATAAAAGGTAAATTTCACATATATGCAATACCCTACTGTTGTGACTTATAAAAATAAATATTTTTACTGATTATATCACACCAGAAACTCAGATTTATATTTAAACTCTTTTATAAGCTTTAAAATGACCAAAATACCCCTACGGGGCATAATTTGAGTTTAAAAATCCATTTTGGGCATAATGGAAGGTATCCTACTGATATCACAACATATTTAGGGCATATTAACTTAGGAAGCCTGTTCATGACTCATTTGTTTACCCGTTATGCATTTTTCGCGTTCGGTACAGTTTATGTAACTAGTTTGCATAAATTAACCGAAACGGGTCAAACCTTATCATTTTTATCTCAAAATCCAGAATGTGTTTAGTTTACCCATATTAGACAAGTCTTCAAACTTGTCGGGTCTAAATCACATTCTATTCCGGTCTTCGCTTAATCATGCGTTTCGAACCGTATATCTTCCTTTAAAACTAACCGGTCTAAGTTTAGACTTAATTAAGACCCGTTAGGAATCTAATAGGTTATTAAAACATTCGTTCCAGATTAGGAGACCAGTAAAAGATACTTGCACTCGCTGATTGAGATTTATACTTGCTCAGGTAAATACTTTTAACTTATTTTCTGTTATACGGGCTTGGGATACGGTATTATAATAATACCGCTTGGTCGGGTATGTAATTGTTTTAAATCGGATTGTGATTAATATATATTGCATAACCCGTTTTACTCTGTTTTGTTTGTTATATGGCTTTTGGGGGGTTAATGGCCATGTCCTGGATATCCTCGGCTCATTCATTGAAATGGCCACGACTTAAGCACGGGGTGTAGGCATACACCCGACAGTTGCGTATGTATAAAAGGTACCCCACAATAAGGAAAAATTCCTTGTGGGTATTATACCTGTGGTGTGTCAGTTAATCTTGTCCGGCTCTTCTAACCGGTCGTGACAGACGGCAAACATTTAAATCTGTATACAAGATTATTTTTATATAATTGTCCCAAGTTATAAAAGATATTTTGTGCCTTGTGCATTCAAATCAATTTTCTTAAACATTTTCAAAATGAGTCGGTTAATTGTATTTACCAGTGTAAACTGACGTATTTTCCCAAAAGGCTAAGTGCAGGTACTAAACGGAATAGGCTGGCTACTCCTAGCATCAGTAAAAAGTCTTGCAAGCTTAGATGTTATAAATCTGCTGAACAATGTTTCTTTTGAACTTTGATCCGCCTGTGGATCCTTTACAACCGTTTTGTAATAAATGATATTACTTTCATTCGGTTTGTAATGATTTATCTTTCGACTTCCGCTGTGTATATAAACTGTGATAAATTATCTATGATGATATCAACTACGTCACGATACTCCCCACCGGGCCCACCGGTAATACGTGGAAATATCGGGGTGTGACAGGTTGGTATCAGAGCCAACGTTGAGTGAATTAAACACTAGCCTTTTGTGTTTAATCTCAATGACACAGTTTGCACATTCCTCGAATTTCGAGTCTAGATAAAGAACTTAGGACTAATTCTGACTTATTTTGTCCTTTATTGTTTCTTTTGTTGTTTCTTTTGTTTTGACAGGACCAACAAGATGCCACCAAGATTCCGAGGAAGAGGAAGAGGCAAGGGGCCATTTATCACCCCCAAGGATCACGAGGCCGGACCTTCCCACCGGCGAACCCCATCAGATACCCTGAGTACCAGTCCTCAAGAAGACTGGAGGACCTCTTTAGAACCCGCGAGGCGTTCAGTCTCGTTGAGCTCCTCACCTTCCTACCTCAACTCTTTCGGGCCTCAATCGGAGAACGAGCCCCACAACTCACATCACTCTTTCATACCCCTTCAACGCCCCAACTTACACCATTCTTTCAACGACCCAACACCCTAATTTCAAAGCCGGTTCAACCCGGCAAACCAAATTGATGAGCCAACGGGTTATAACCCGTTGCGAGCGGAGGACCACTTCTCCATGGACAGGGAAGAGGATCCGGAACCTGCCCAGCCGCCAACCGGAACACCTACTCACCCCATCGAGATTTCGGATGGGTCGTCATATCATGGATCACCTTATCGTGGTCCAGACAGTTATGAGGCAAGGTTTGCCCAATACGACTGGGTTTTTACTCCCAGTTACCACTCACAGCAGCAGCAGCAGGATCCCTCGGAGGATTCGCATTTTGTATAGGTTACTCCACCGCCACCACCACCGCTTGAGCAGCAGCTACCTCCGGAGCCACCGAGGCGGAGAAGAACAACCGCACGGATGTCCGTGCGAGGGGAATCCGTATCAGCACCCCTTAGCCTTCAAGTGGCAGTCATTACCCGCCACTATATGAAGACCCACAGATGGGTGGGCCTTCGAACCCTGTTTCTCAGGTGGAGTCTGCGCCAGTCGCATCGCCACCAGTAGGTTATGATAACCCAATTCCTACCTACGCCGGTACAGCGGCATACAACCCCTTTGAACAGCCTGCTTACCCAGGGTATAACTACTACAATGCCCCTAATGTTGACCCATACCTTGTTGCAGCCAACTACAATGCCCAACATCCTGAAGGGCCTTACGCATCCTCCTACCAAACCGGGTACCCACCTTATGGGTATCAACACCCACCACCTCCTCAACCTCCGCATCAGCAGCCGCCTCAGCCGCCGTTGATTCAGCCCCAGCAGCAACAGGAGATTCTACAGAGGTTGAGCCAGGTAGAACGGGAGGTTCAAGAGGAACGTAGGAACCACCGGGGATTTCTCAAAGGTCAGGCAAGCTTAATCAAGGGAAAGAGCAAAATGGATCATTAAATTCCTTATTTGTTTATTTTGTATTTTTTTAATTTTCAATCAAGTCCCTGCGTGGACAATTATTTATTTATGTACTTAGTCCCTGCGCGAACTTGTCTTTCTATCCTTAGTCCCTGCGTGGACATCTTTTTATATTCAGTCCCTGCGAGGACTTGTAGTTTCAGTTTAGCCCCTGTGTGGGCAAGTTATTTCTGTTAAAGTCCCGTTTAGGGCAATATATACTCTTTTAAATTTTAGTGGCATGTTATAATTTCATTTTTGTCATTTTATGTATAAATATAATATATATGAAATAAATAAATCAAAAATCTCATTTCTTTTAAAATAATCTGCCTATTAAATATTAAATAAGAATCTTAAAGGATATAACCTAGCCTGCATGTCATTATAAGACCTGGCCATGATGGCAAAGCCTGTTTAAAAAGGGATTCAAATCCTTGTTGACATCTGAAAACATGTTAACACTCCTGGCAGACGTGATTCGTTAAAATCACACATGTCATTCTTATATTGGATTCTTCCAATTCCTTCTTTATTATTTAAACATCCATTTGTGATGTAGGGCCTACGAGCCATAATCGTTGTCATATAAGACAAAAGACAGATTGTAGTCTACGACTCCCTGTCAAATAAAGGGTAATGAACTACGTTCAAACCTTAATACCTCGATTCTTTGAAATCATGGTTTATAATTTAAATTGTCCTTGTGACTAGGCCTTATGTGACATTAATAATACCCTTAATACTTTAAAATTAGGATAAATTATGATGAAAATCCTAAATGAATACGTTTAATAAGTTAACCAAGTATGGTTTATAGTTACCATGGTTAATGAATTGCCATAAAAGACAATTCCATATTAGACTCCTGAATCAATCCTTGTTAATATTTTATGTAGCAATAAAGCTACATGGCTGGGTCAGACGAAGTGTTGGGATTGAACCCTATCAGAGGAACAGATAATTAAAGCCAAAACTGGATCAGAGCAGTGGATCCAGAATAAGCAGATGTTTATATACAAATCTCTCCCCTTGAAAGTGGTTTCATATCTACTGACCTCCTATCTGCTGATCTTACTAAGTGCTGACCTACAACTGCTGCCTTGCATCTACTGCCCAATGTCAAAGACTGATGGAAGACCAAAGCTCTGCTGATTCAATCTACTGCCTTGAGTCTAGTACTGCTGATCCGGACAAGCTCTGCTGGGTTCACAGCAGTGGAAGGATGCAGCAGCTGTTTAAGTGTCTTTTATGTAATTAAATGTAATAGCAGTAGTTAGTACATCAGTGTTTGTATAGATCAGAGGTTAGAGTTTGTTAGGAGGTTAGATGTCACTTTCATGGTGATGTCAGCTAAGATGCTCAGTGGTTTGCTAGTGCCTATAAATAATTCAGTACTTTGTACTGTTCTATTAGCTCTTGCAATACCGTCTTCTTTGCACGAACAAACGCTGAGCTCTGGCTGAGGGGGAGTTTGTATTCAAGCATAACTTGTAATCGTTGTTGAAAGATAATTCAATCATTCGGTTTCTTGTTGAAAATGTCTTGATCAAAGCAATACTCTCGTTTGATTGTATGCAAAGTTTGTTTTCATATTAATTCCGCTGCACAACTCTTTCATTTCCATCTTAATCTCAAACGTAAAATACAATCAGAAACAAACTCAGATCCAACAATTGGTATCAGAGCTTGGACAGTCAAATTTGATTTAACAATCATTTTGACGTAAATAGTTCGGCTCACAACAGTTGATACTGATCGTTTGTTCGTCCGTTGAAAAATAGAGCAAGGATTAATCACCATTAAAGTTGATTTCTCAGTGTCTGTAAAACAACAAGAATGACGTCACAATCTCAGGATGATAAAAACAACATCGGCTCGCTTTTTAAACCACCTATGCTAAAAAGAAATGAGTACAACATCTGGCAGAGAAGGATGGGTCACATCCTTGCTCAACAAAGCACAGGTTGTTGGAGGTCTGTCATTTATGGTCCCCATGTTCCTTCAGTACCAAGCGCTGAAGATGCTAAAAAGTTCGTTCCAAAACCAGTTGAAAATTATACCGAAACCGACTTTCAAAAGATCGAACTAGATGCTAAAGCGTTTAGCATCATAGCATCAGCGCTGCCCAATGAGATATATGCTGGACTGTTACATTGTAACAGTGCCAAAGAGTTATGGGACGCACTTAAGGAACAGTTTGGTGGAACCGAAGAAGTCATAGAAAACAATAGGAAAATTCTGAACCAACAGTATGAAACATTTTGTTATGTTAAAGGTGAATCACTAACGCAACAATTTGAGCGTTTCAGCTGTCTCATCAGTGAACTGAGGCTTGTTAACACCACTTTTACAAACTCAACTCAAAATAGCAGGTTCCTCAGGTCACTGCCAGAAAAATGGGACACCATAGCTTTTGTCACTCGAAACTCACCTGAATTCAAGGATCTGACCTTGACTCAACTCCATGGTCGACTCCTGACCTATGAAAGGGAGTTGAACCAGAAAAGGAGGTTGCAAGAATCAGGAAAAGTTACTGATGATTACACTTTCGGTAACACTGCTCTTCTGGGTCAAGAAGAATCTGGGAGCAGTAGTAAGGATCAGGGTTATGATCACTTCATTGACATAACTGCTGGTGCAAATTTTAACAACCCTGATCCTCACTCTGCTAGTTATGCATTCACTGCAAACGAAAACCAGATGTCAGACAATTTAAGCTTTGAATTAAATGATTTGCAACATTTTGATCCCACTGACTTAGAGGAAATGGACATCCTGCATCAACTGGCTTTGCTAAGTGTTAGAACTAGCAAATTTTACAAAAGAACAGGGCGAAAATTCCCAGGTTTGCATGGGAATCTAAGGGTTGGGTTGGATAAATCGAAAATCAAGTGCTACAAGTGTAATAGGTTGGGACATTTCGCTAGGGAATGTAGGAGTCAAACTACTGGTCCCATAATTACTCATCCTAGCTCAAATCCTAGACCTCAAAACCAAAGCACTGTGCACTATGCCCAGTATGCCCCAGCAGCTCAAGTGAACACTGCTCACTATGCTGCATCCCCTGTGCCAGTGCACTATGTCCAAACTACTGTTCCACAGATCCAATATGTTAAAACCCCTGCTCCACAGGTACAAGTGCAACCTGTTGCACCTCAAACCACTGCTCCAGCAGCAGTACAACCAGATCAACAAAGTTTTTTCACTCAAGGGTTTGTTGACTGGAGCAGTATGCCTGAAGACCTTAGTGATGAGAATTTTGCTCTCTATGCTTCTAATGATTCTTCTCATAATGAGTTTTGTTTGATGGCATTAGAGTCAATACAGGAGGGGGTTGAAACTGAGGAGGAACAGCTAAGTAGTGAAACAGTGGATGAGGTGACTGAAGCAGTGGTTACTGCTGTGGCTGGTGAACTACTGTTGGGAGAAAGTTCAGTTACCCTGATTGAACCAATGACAGATCCATGGTCCGAAGAGGACAAAGAAGAAGAGAAAGAAGAAAAGGCTGGTGAAAAGAAGATGAAAGCAGATGATGAGGAAGATCATCAATGTGATTGTGCAATGATGGCAGCTGCCAAGGTATCTCCTCAAGTTCTTGAAAAACTGTGTTCAGACAATTGCATAATTGCTTTTGCTAACATCAAAGAGGTGAATGAAAATCTTCGGGATAAAATCTTGACTGATGAGGTTAAATTTGAAAAGTCTTTAAAAGAACTTAAAAACAAATTGTCTGAAAAAGAAAAAGAGATCAGCTGTCTAAAAGAAGAGCAAAGCATAACCAAAACCCAACTTCAAACTATGGTAGAAAAATACCAAGTTTGCAAAAAGGAGTTGGAATCCACCCAGATTACTTGTGAAAGATGGGTGGAATCCTGCAGAGGATATGAGGTGATGCTTGCTAAACAGATTGAAAGTAATGTGAAATTTGGGGTTGGGTATAGAAAATATGACGATGAATGCATTACTTGTGAAAAAATCTGTTCAAAACACTGTTGAAAACACTGATGTTACCACTGAGTTCATCCCCACAAACAAGAAAGGCCAAGAAGTGAAAATCACTGACAAACTTGGTAACAAAATCACACTTGGCAGAACAAGGAGTTCCTCTACTTTTGAAGAACTTGAAAAATATCAGTTTAAACCCACTTGGTCTGACGAGTGTGATATTCTTGAAAATTTCAAGCCAATGGACTTTACATCAACTGATGGTATTAAAGCTCCAAAAGCTAAAGTCATACCTCTCAAGGACATCCCAGCAGTGGTTAAAACCTCTGCTGCAAAGGAGTCTGAAAAGAGAAAGAAGAAAGAAAAAATTGATAACTTGTTTTGTGAATTCTGTGAGAAAAGGAATCATCTAACAAAAGATTGTTTCCACTTGAAAGCTTATGATTTAAACAAAACAAGTGTCATTGTTCCAGCAGACAGTTGCATTGTTTGTGGTAAAACAAACCACAAAACTCAGGCTTGTGTGTATCTCAAAAACTTTGATGTGAAAAAGAATGAGTACATGGCTAAAACATCCTTGAGTCCATCATCATCATCATCATCTGTCAAGTTCACCAAGAAACAACCACTGTTTGTGCCAGTTCAAACAGCTGTCACAAAACAGCTGAACCAAACATCTGTCAAAAGAGATGTTCAGGTTACTGATGCACCACCTGCCAATCAATTCAGAAAAGGCAAGGAAAAACAGTCTTACCAAAGGATTCCACATGTTTATGAGGCCTACAAAAGGCCCTCTAAACCCAGAGTGAACAGGCATCCTTTTGGTTACCAACAGGTGATTGGTCAGGACCCACAACAGTGGTTAGAGAAATACTGTCCTAAAACAGTCCAAACCCCTGACCTAACCACTGTCCATCACTCTGCATCCATCCCAGACCCTGTTGAGACCCCATCCAAAGCCTTGTTGGCTTTGGAGACCTTAATGAACTAATCCTTTTGCTTCATGTGCAGGGAGCTTCTGCATGCTTTGATAGTCTTTGGTATGTAGATAGTGGAGGCTCCAGGCACATGACAGGATGTAAAGCCCTCCTCAAAGACTTTAAAATCCATGGAGGGGGTGATATATCCTTTGGGAATAATAGTAAAGGGAAGGTTCTAGGGTCTGGTACAGTTCAATCTGGAAATGTAAAATTTGAAAATGTCAATCTAATAGACAATTTAAAATTCAACCTTCTGAGTGTGTCCCAAATGAGTGACAAGGGATTTGGGTCATTCTTCACAAAAGACTGTTGTAGGATTGTTGGACCAGAAATGGTAAAAAAGATTGAAGCAATAATCAAAACTGGTCAAACTAAACTTGTTGCTCAAAGAAGTGGCAATGTTTATGTTGTTGACATGTCAAAAGAGTGTCCCAGAGCTGATGCCTGTCTGTTCTCAGCTGCCTCTAACAAAGAGACAGAACTTTGGCACAGAAGGCTGGGGCACACAAATCTTAAGACAATCACAGAAATTTCAAAAAATGGTTTGGTGAGAGGCCTACCACAAAAATTGTTTTCTTGTCCTGAACATTGCATTTCCTGTTTAAAAGGAAAACAGCATAAAAGTTCTTTTAAGTCCATTGAAGAATCCAAAACAACTTAGTGTTTGCAGATGCTACACATGGATTTGTTTGGCCCAGTTCAAGTCATGAGCCTCAAAAAGAAAAGATATTGTTTGGTTATTGTTGATGACTTTTCTAGGTTTACATGGACTTTCTTTTTACACTCAAAAGACGAGACTGCAGGCATTTTGCAAGACTTTGTAACACAGGTTGAAAAGCAATTTGACCTTCCAGTGAAAAGCTTTAGGAGTGACAATGGCACAAAATTTAAAAATAAGGAGTTGGATGCCTTCTGTGTGAAGAAAGGGATTGTTAGGCAGTACAGCATCCGTAGAACACCAGAGCAGAATGGGGTAGTGGAAAGGAAGAACAGAACTCTAATTGAGGCTGCCAGAACCATGCTTGCAGATTCAGGTTTGCCACTAACTTTCTGGGCAGAGGCAGTAAACACTGCTTGCTATGTCCAGAACAGAGTTTTAATAAACCCTAGGCACAAAAAGACTGCTTATGAAATTCTGTATAAAATCAAACCACTGATCTCATATTTCAAGGTGTTTGGCTGCCCATGCTTTATTTTGAACTTAAAAGATTCCATTTCAAAATTTGCAGCCAAAATTGATTGTGGTTATCACTTGGGATACTCAACCACTGCCAAGGCCTACAAAGTGTTCAATACACGGACCAAGGCAGTGGAGGAGACTTTGAATGTAAAGTTCAATGAACTTTCATCAATGAAAATCCCAGCAAACCTTGCAGATCTGTTTGATCTTGAAAATTTACTTTTGAAAATACTGCTGTCAAGACTAACAGTGCAGGTCCATCAGAGGATACAACACCAGACTATGGGTATGAAATCATCATCCCTCAAAGGTCTGCCACAAAGGGAAAAGCACCAGCTGTTCAAAACAGTTGTCAAAGCTCAACCACTGCTACCTCAACAGTTGTTGACCAAAGTAGCCCATCAACCACTGCTTCCACATCCTCAAACACTGCTGACAAAAGTCCTCAAACAGTGGATAAAAGTCAGCAGTTGTCCACTTCATTACCTCCTATTCCACCACCTTTTGAAGCCACTGCTGGATCATTAAAGTCCCCAGCAGTGGTTAGCTCAGATGATACACATTTGCAGCCTTCACCAACCAATGCCATCATACCATACCAAGGAGATTTAATCTTCTTGAGATCTCATCCACCTGATCAAATCATTGGCAACATAAATGAAGGGGTGCTCACAAGAAGCCAAACCCAAAACATTTGTCTTTTTGCTGGTTTTCTATCACTCCATCAGCCAGTCAAGTACCAAGAGGCACTGAAAGACAACAGCTGGGTAGAAGCCATGCAAGAGGAGCTCCAACAGTTTAAAAGACAACAAGTATGGGAGCTTGTACCACTGCCAGAAGAGGTTAGTCCCATTGGCACAAAGTGGGTCTTCAAGAACAAAACTGATGAAAGGGGTATTGTTGTCAAGAATAAAGCCAGGCTTGTGGTTCAAGGTTACAGACAGGAAGAGGGGATTGATTATGATGAAACATTTGCCCCTGTTGCAAGATTGGAAGCCATTAGACTGTTCCTGGCCTTTGTTGTCAACCACAATATGAAGGTGTTTCAAATGGATATCAAAAGTGCTTTCCTCTATGGTACAATTCAAGAAGAGGTGTATGTTTGTCAACCTCCAGGTTTTGAGGATCCATTTTATCCAGATCATGTCTACAGGCTAAACAAAGCCTTGTATGGCCTGAAACAAGCACCAAGGGCCTGGTATGAAACTCTTTCCAACTTCCTACTCTCAAATGGTTTCAAAAGAGGTACCATTGATAAAACATTGTTTTTAAAATGGAGAGGGAAGGATTTAATGATTGTCCAGATTTATGTGGATGACATTATTTTTGAAAGCACATGTAACTCAATGTGTGAAGAGTTTAGAGAACTCATGACAGCTGAGTTTGAAATGAGTGCAATGGGTGAGCTGCAATGCTTTCTTGGTCTCCAAGTACAGCAAATGCAAAATGGAACTTTCATTCATCAAAGCAAATATGCTAAAGAACTTTTAACCAACTTTGATATGAATGACTGTAAACCATGCAGCACACCCATGGGAACAAACAAGCTGGTCATGTCTGATGAAAAAGATGAGCTGATTGACCAAACACTTTATAGAAGCATGATTGGGTCTTTATTGTACCTAACTGCATCTAGACCAGACATCATGTTTGCAACATGTGTCTGTGCAAGAAGTCAATCAGCTCCCAGAAAATCAAATCTCATTGCTGTAAAAAGGATCTTCAGATACATAAAAGGTGCTCCCACACTTGGTATCTGGTATCCAGCAAATGGGAACATCAAGCTTTCAGGTTTTTCAGACAGTGACTTTGCTGGATGTCACACCACAAGGAAGTCCACATCAGGAGGGTGCCAGTTTCTAGGTGATTGCTTAGTTTCATGGCAAAGCAAAAAGCAAGCAGCTGTTTCAACATCCACTGCTGAAGCTGAATACATTGCTGCTGCAAGCTGTACAGCCCAACTCCTGTGGCTTCAAAATCAGTTGCTGGATTTTGGTATCACTGCCTTAAAGACACCACTCATGTTGGACAGCCAGGCAGCAGAAAATATCATCAAAAATCCAGTTTCCCATTCAACCACCAAACACATCGACATCAGACATCATTTTGTGAGGGATTGCTATGAAAAAGGTTTGATTTCTCTGCATCATGTCCCAACTAAAGACCAGCTGGCTGATGTGCTCACAAAAGCACTTGATACAGCCACTTTTGAAAGCTTGGTCTCTAGGATTGGGATGCTGAACATGGAATAACAAGCAACATCTTGTTTTTCTATGAATAAAAGCAACAAAATGTTTTCAGAAAATCAAAAATCCATCCTTAAAAATAGCCAACAATGAAATTTTTCATTAAAATCCTTAAAAGTCTGCCATTAACCACTGATTGTTCAAAAGTCTGCTCTCTTTCAAAAGTCTGTCCACTGCTGAAAGTCAACCCCTGTTCTCTCATTTCTTTGATAAACTCTGTTGTTCAAAAGCAGTGTCTTATCCACTGATATGCTATCCACTGATAGTGAAAATCATCCACTGCTTTCATACCACTGCCTTCATCAGTCACTTTCACAAAAGTACTGTCCTTCACTTTCACTAGGGGTTGTCACGTGGGCAGTACATATTGGTCAGACTTTTTGTAACGGCTGCCACCTCAGCATTCACTTTCTTCCCTATAAAATCCCCCACTCACCACCAAAACAGGGTTTTACTGTCGAATTGAATTCCTAAAAATTCTCTTCTCAAAGCAGTTTTCCATCTCATTCTTCCACAAATTTCTTCGATCATCATTGACACCATGACAAAATCGAAGTCATCTTCAAAACCCTCATCCAAATCTTCATCGAAAACAGCCTCTAAAAAGGCAATTTCCACAGAAATCCCACATAAACCATCTCACAATCTCCTGGGTCTTGTTACAAAACCAAGAACCACCAATGTTTTCGATTCCATCATTGACACCATGGCAAAATCAAAGCACAAAACTTTGTTCACCGTCGATGCACCAATCTATTTGGCGACCCAAAGGGAGTTTTGGAAGAATGCAACCCTTGAAAAACAAGGTGACATTGCAACCATCATACACTCTTCTATAAAGGGTAAAGCTGTCCAAATCACGCCACAATCCATTTCAGAGGTCTTTCAACTCGATGATCAAGAAGGTAAAATTTCTTTCACTAAAAACGAGTTGCAAACTGACTTCATTGAAAGAGGGTATGAAGCCACAATGATGAAGAAAATTACCTTAGAAAAAGGTTATTTTCCTTCTGCAACCAGGTTTTTATTTCATACCCTCCTACTTTGTGTTTCAAACAAAACCACTTCTTTCAATGAAATCCCTTTAAAGATTCAAAATCTGGGATATGCAATTCTTCAAGAAGAAAATTTTAACTATTCTCGGGAAATTTTTAAAGATTTGGTTAATAATATTGAAACAAAATCATTCTTACTGTTTCCAAGGTTTTTAAGTTACTATTTTTCAAAGAAATTCAGTAAGGATGATTTAGCTGTAATAAACCAAGGTGATTCTACTCAAATAAACAGTTTAACAACTGAAACTTTTTCTAGAATGTTAGCACCTTGCAAAACACAAGCAGAGGTGCCTGAGCAGATTTTAGCAGTTACAACTGCTCCTCAGGTATCTGCTGCTGGGCCCACTGCTCAAGGTGATCAAAGCAGCAGCACAACTGCTTTGAAACCCACACCTAAAATCTCCAAAAAGCCAAAAAGAAAAACTCAAAAACCCCCAAAACCCATCAAAAAGGCAACTCTGGAGGATGAGATACCAGAGCCCCTGCCTGTGACAACACAAATGTCACAACAAACCACTGCTGCTACTTCCTCACAGCAGTTGGTACAAATATCTCAACCCATAACCAAAACTCCTCCTGCTTCTTCACAAAAAGAACAGGTTGTACAAATAGGGTCTCCACATCATGATGTTCTGGAAACACTTGTTTCTATCATCCACAGCTCAATACCCGGGGCAAATCCACTTTCTACACCACCCTTCACATCCACAATTCCCACACCAACTAAACTGCTGTTGGATGCAATTGATTTGAACCAGGCATTAACCAGTCCTTCTCAATCACCTATCAATGAGAATATACCTCAACACTTGACTGGGCCTGATGTATCAATCTTTGCTAACCCACCAACACAACCTGAGGAGGTTACACCCCTTGAGTTACAAGTAACTCTTGGTGGTAGTCCAAGTGAAGCAGCCACTACAACTGTTGAACCCACTGGTTTACAGTTGGACAGTGGTTACATTAATAAGACTTCCTTGGAGGCAATTCCTTACATAGCACCTCTGGCAACATCAAAAGGTTGTCAAGTGTTGAAGGAAGAAGACCCCCGTACCAAGAAAAAGGGGCATCAGTGGTTAATGCTTGGAGTATACTCCCTACATCAACTACTGATAAAACCACTGTTAGTGGGAAATCAGATGATCCCATTAAATTGGGTGATGATTTAAAGTACCAGAAATTGACGGATCGTATTGAAAAGCTTGATAACTCTGTTGCAGAACTCAAAGATATGCTACAACAGGTGTTACAAGTACAAAAGGTACAATCAACTGCTGTTCCACCTCAAGCACTTGCTCCACAAAGGGCACCTGCTACAAATGAGCTCTGGAATTTGTTTCAACCTTTTCTCCATCAACAAGCACAATTAGCAGATCAGCAACATGAAAAACATGTCCAACAGCTGAGAAATGCAATGGAGTCAAGGTTCAAAAACACTCAGGCTGATTTGACGGCTCTCAAAACTCAGATCCTGCACACCACTGGCATTGCTCCTCCAACAGTACTTTTCATTGATCAACTCCCAGACGATAATGCCAAAAAGGGGGAGAAAATACAGGAGTGGAAGAAGAAAGGAATAGATGATGGTCTCTACATTGAACCTGAAAAGGATGCTATGACCAGAAAAATTCCTGTGCCAGATGGTAGTAAAAAGGTTGATGCTACTCAAGAAGCACTTGATGAAGGAGTAGCAAGTGTGAAAAGAGATAGAATGGCAAAGGATGTTTCAAGGTGGAATGAGGAGAAAAGAGCTTTCATGGAACTGTATGAACAAGGTTGTTCTGGATCAAAGGATTCCAAAAATCCAAAGATAAAAAGGAAACCTAAGTCCATCCCATCCAGATTTCCAAAGCCTCCAAAACCACCCTCCAAAAGTCATCAGCATCAAGCCTCCATCCAAACAGCTGTTGTAACTCCTGCTGTATCAACTACTGCTGGTACCTCAGTGGTTTCAACATCTGTTCTCTCTTCAACACACACCACCTCAACACACACCACAACTACTGTTTTACCACCACTGTCACCATCAAACACCATTTCATCACCACTTTCACCTGCTGACAAAAAGCAGAAGACAACAGATGTTATAACATCTGTTGTAATGACAACAGTGGTTGAAACACCAGTTGTTTCAACAACTGTTAGTCAATCACAAACCACTGCCATACAATCTACCACCACTGATCCACCCAAAACATCATCTGCTTCTTCTAAAACAAAAAGGAGAAGGATGTATATATCAGATGATGATTCACCTTCACCACCACCAACATCTTCAAAATCCTTATCACTTGTCACTATTCCAAAACCCATACCTCTCTCTTCAGCTCAAATTTTAAAACCACTACCTCCTGCTGGTGTTTCATTCCCTCTAGAACTCATTGCAGTTAGGGAAGAAATAAAATCCTTTTATTATGAGGATGACCCAGCCAAAAGGAGTTTGCCATCAATTGCAGGATATCCCAGGCCTAACAACATTGAAGAATACTTGAAACTCAAGGCCAAACAAGCAGAGGATATTGCAATTAAAAACAGAAAAGGAAAATCTGATAGAGAATTTCAACAAAACTATCAGTTTTTACTTTCACAGGTCAATGCTATGGAGCGTTTTGCTAAAAATGTATATCAGCAAATTTCAGAAAGGGCAGATGAGTCCTTGAGGAAAGACTACATTGAAAATATCATGACCTACAAGAAATACAAGGGGGATAAACACATGTACAAGAACTGGACCATTCCTGAGCTTGAAAAAGAAGCAGCCAGGATTCAAGACATGATCAAAAATAAGGTCAAGCAGACTCCTCCTGAAAAATTCAAACAATTTGAAGCTGAGAAGATGTTAGAGTTGAGGAGAATGAAAGAGGAGCTGATTGCAGCTGATTATGGGTCAAAGAACTCTGTGACAAAGTGGGGAGAAGATAGAGTCAGGGCAACCTATAAAAGCTTAGAGGAACTTAGAAAGAAAGATCCAAGAGTTCCACAAAAGCCTGACTATTCCAAAGCAGAGGTCTCAAAAAGACCACCAAAGCTGCAAACTAAAAGAACCACTGCTCCAGCTGGTGCTGCCATCTACAAAAGAAGGAGCAAAAACCAGCTGAGTATGGAAACAATTCAAGATCTATTAGCTGGAGATGCTATTGTAAAAGCAGGCACGAAAGTAATGATAAAAGAAGATCTTGAATTGGAACAATCTGCAAGTGCTGCTCAGCCAGCTATGGATAGGCCAGCCTCACCAAATACTTCTGCAAATAAACATCTCCCAAGAAACCCACCAGGCTCAAAAATACAAAAGTGGGAAACTGACAAACAGACCTGCGTATTGACTTTGCTCAGGTCTGGTGGAGAAGTGGAGAAAATATCAAGGGAACAAGCTCTTGGCCTGAGTCTTGAAGATTTGCAGGATCTCCTTGATCTTCCACTTAGCAGGGATGATGAAGATACAGATGCCCTAGACTTTGAATTACAATTTAAAGGCCAGATAAGGGAACTGTTAATGAGGCAATAAAGTTTTCCACAATAATGAAGAGTTTTGGCATTATCTGTTCCAGGGGGAGATTGTTGGGATTGAACCCTATCAGAGGAACAGATAATTAAAGCCAAAACTGGATCAGAGCAGTGGATCCAGAATAAGCAGATGTTTATATACAAATCTCTCCCCTTGAAAGTGGTTTCATATCTACTGACCTCCTATCTGCTGATCTTACTAAGTGCTGACCTACAACTGCTGCCTTGCATCTACTGCCCAATGTCAAAGACTGATGGAAGACCAAAGCTTTGCTGATTCAATCTACTGCCTTGAGTCTAGTACTGCTGATCCGGACAAGCTCTGCTGGGTTCACAGCAGTGGAAGGATGCAGCAGCTGTTTAAGTGTCTTTTATGTAATAAAATGTAATAGCAGTAGTTAGTACATCAGTGTTTGTATAGATCAGAGGTTAGAGTTTGTTAGGAGGTTAGATGTCACTTTCATGGTGATGTCAGCTAAGATGCTCAGTGGTTTGCTAGTGCCTATAAATAGTTCAGTACTTTGTCTTGCAATACCGTCTTCTTTGCACGAACAAACGCTGAGCTCTGGCTGAGGGGGAGTTTGTATTCAAGCATAACTTGTAATCATTGTTGAAAGATAATTCAATCATTCGGTTTCTTGTTGAAAATGTCTTGATCAAAGCAATACTCTCGTTTGATTGTATGCAAAGTTTGTTTTCATATTAATTCCGCTGCACAACTCTTTCATTTCCATCTTAATCTCAAACGTAAAATACAATCAGAAACAAACTCAGATCCAACACGAAGTCAACAGTCACCCAAGGGAGAATCATGACACTTCCAGAGTTAATGTAGCAGGCGCGGAATTGCAGGCATTAATAGATAATGCCGTTACGCGAGCCCTTGACAGACAGTTTAATGAATCTAGTGGTACCCATGTCAGAACTCAGTCTATACCTCATTCGAAACCACCCTCTAGAACTCATACAGCTCGCAAGAGTGATTCTCATCACTCAACAAATCAGAGGAGTGTTCCGTCTAAGAAGATTGAGCTCAAACAAGAACCACGTGTTAAGGGCTGTTCTTATAAGTATTTTGTCTCCTGTAAGCCTAGAGACTTCACATGGGAGAAAGGAGCCATCGATTGTATGACTTGGCTAGATGAAATGGACACTGTGGTTGATATTAGTGGTTGTGCAGAGAAAGATATTTGAAGTTTATGTCACAATCTTTTAAGGGAGAAGCTCTAGCGTGGTGGAGATCACTGATTCAAGCTACAGGAAAAGTCCACTTGTATAGCATGTCTTGGGAGCAGTTCATTGCCCTAATCAAAGAAAATTAATGTCCTCAACACGAAGTTGAGAAGATCGAGACTGACTTCTTGACCTTAGTCATGAAGAACTTAGACTGCTAGACTTACCTCACCAGTTTCAATACCATGTCTCGATTGGTTCCATACTTGGTTACCCCGGAACCAAAACGTATCGCTCGTTTTATTGGGGGTTTAGCCCCGAAGATCAAAGCTAGTATGAAGGCGTCTCGACCTACTACTTTTAGGTCAACAGCTGATTTGTCTTTATCCCTTACTCTGGATGTAATCAAGCTGAAATCACTTAAGATTTCTGAAGAAGGAAAAAGGAAACGTGAGGATGATAACTCACGTCGTTCTAACAAGAAGCATAGGGGGAACTTAGACCACAAGAAGAATTTTGGGTCTAACAAGGGTAACCAGCAAATGGATGAGAAGCCTAAACGCAAAACCTGTTAGAAACGTCATTTCGGGAAATGCAGGTTTGAATCAAAGTCGCAGTTGCAGTCGAAGCCGATTGGTTGTGGGATCTGCAAGTCCAAAGAACACAAGACTTTGGATTGCAAGAAGTTGAAGGATGCGACCTGTTATGGTTGCAATGAGAAGGGGCACATCAAGACCAATTGCCCAAAGTATGCGAAGAAGCCTGAAGAAGGCAAGAAGACCAATGCTAGGGTCTTCCAAATGAATGCACGAGAAGCAGTTCAGGATGACAATGTGATAACAGGTACTTTCCTTATAAATGATGTTTATGCAAGGGTATTGTTCGATTCAGGTACAGATAAATCATTTGTGGATGATAAATTTTGTAAGCTATTAAATCTGCCTGTTAAAACCCTAAGCATGAAATATGAAGTAGAGTTGGCCGATGGTACCATAGAAACTACCTCAACTGTATTAGATGGATGTTTCATATCCATTAGGAACCACTCCTTTCCGTTATCCTTGCTTCCTTTGAAATTAGTTGGTTTCGACATAGTAATAGGCATGGATTGGTTATCTCATAACCAAGCTCATATCGTTTGTGATAAAAAGCAAGTGGTTATCAAGAATCCGCATGGTGAGCCACTTACCATTCAAGGAGACACTCAGTACGGGATGCCTAGGCAAGTGTCCATGCTTAAGGCATCAAAGTGTATGAAGAAAGGTTGTGTCATTTATATGGCACAAGTGACTATAGACGAGCCAAAGCCCAAGATTGAAGACATCCCTATCATTTCTGAATACCCTGATGTATTTCCTGAAGAACTACCTGGTTTACCCCCAGATAGGCAAGTGGAGTTTAGAATTGACATTATACCTGGAGCAGCACCTGTTACAAGAGCACCTTACCGGTTAGCCCCAACTGAGATGAAAGAATTGAGAACTCAGTTGGATGATTTGTTGGTAAAAGGATTTATCAGGCCTAGCTCATCTCCTTGGGGAGCACCGATCCTATTTGTGAAGAAGAATGATGGATCGATGCGTCTATGCATCGACTATCGCGAGCTTAACAAGGTCACAATCAAGAATAGATATCCATTACCCAGGATCGACGATCTGTTCAATCAATTGCAAGGAGCAAGTTACTTCTCCAAGATTGATTTAAGGTCTGGTTACCATCAGCTGAAGGTTAGAGATGAAGATGTGCATAAGACTGCATTTAGGACTCGTTATGGTCACTACGAGTTCTTGGTGATGCCTTTTGGGCTCACTAATGCACCAGCAGTGTTGATGGACCTCATGAATCGCGTTTGCAAACCCTACTTGGACAAGTTTGTCATTGTCTTCATTGATGACATCCTCATTTATTCAAAGAATCAAGCTGACCATGAAAAGCATCTTCGCTGTATTCTTAAACTTCTTCAACAAGAAAAGCTTTACGCCAAGTTTTCAAAGTGTGAATTTTGGCTTCGTGAAGTCCAATTCCTTGGACATATGGTTAGTGAGCGTGGTATCCAAGTGGATCCCGCTAAGATTGAAGCTATCATGAATTGGCAAGAGCCGAAGACGCCCACAGAGATTCGCAGCTTCTTAGGCCTGGCAAGATACTACAGGTGTTTTATTGAGAATTTCTCAAGGATTGCAGCACCCCTAACTTCGTTGACTAGGAAGAATATTAAGTTTGCTTGGGGTACTAAGCAGCAAGAATCCTTTGACATTCTTAAGCAAAAGTTGAGCAATGCACCTGTGTTAACTTTGCCTGAAGGGATTGAAGAATTTGTGGTTTACTGCGACGCATCGCACACTGGCATGGGATGTGTGCTAATGCAGAAGGGTAAAGTTATTGCATATGCTTCCTGACAACTAAAAGTGCATGAAAAGAATTATACCACCCACGACTTGGAGTTGGGTGCAGTTGTGTTTGCACTAAAACTTTGGAGGCATTATTTATATGGTACCAAGATTGTCATCTATTCTGATCATAAGAGCCTTCAACATCTGTTCAATCAGAAGGATCTGAACATGAGACAACATCGATGGATGGAGACTTTAAATGATTATGATTGTGAAATCCGATACCATCCAGGCAAGGCGAATGTGGTTGCCGATGCCTTAAGTAGGAAGGAAAGGGTGAAGACCATAAGAATCAATGCCAAGAGCATTGAATTAAAGAACAGTATGAATGAAAGATTGTTAGCCGCTCAGAAGAAAGCTGTGTTAGAAGCTAATTATCCAAATGAAAAGTTGGGAGTCACTACAGAACAGTTATCATATGGCAAGGATGGAATCCTAAGGTTGAATGGACGAATATGGGTTCCAATTTATGGAGGACTTAGGGATGTAATTCTTTAAGAAGCCCATAACTCCAAGTATTCTGTTCATCCTGGAAGTGACAAGATGTACCAGGATTTGAAGGCAAATTATTGGTGGATAGGCTTGAAGAAGTCTATAGCCGCTTATGTAGCCAAATGTCTAACTTGTGCTCAAGTTAAAGCAGAACATCAGAAGCCGTCAGGTTTGCTGCAACAGCCTGAACTTCCCACCTGGAAGTGGGAAATGGTGACTATGGATTTTATCACCAAGTTACCAAAGACGAAGAGAGGACATGATACTATTTGGGTTATAGTGGATAGATTGACAAAGTCCGCCCACTTCTTACCTATTAAGGAAACACACAGCTCAGATAAGTTAGCTCAGTTGTACGTGGATGAGATTGTATCTCTCCATGGAGTGCCAGTATCTATCATCTCTGATAGGGATACGAGGTATACATCGCATTTTTGGAAAAGCTTTCAGCAATCCCTAGGCACTCGATTGAACTTCAGCACAGCATATCATCCGCAGACAGATGGTTAAAGCGAGCGTACTATTCAAACACTCGAAGATATGCTACGAGCTTGTGTTATTGATCTAGGTGGAAGTTGGGATGATCACCTTCCATTGATTGAATTCTCATACAACAATGGCTATCATTCCAGTATTCAAGCTGCACCTTTTGAAGCTCTGTATAGAAGAAAGTGCAGAACGCCCGTTTGTTGGGCAGAAGTTGGAGATGTCCAACTAACAGGACCTAATATAGTCCTGGAGATGACAGATAAGATTGTACAGATACGAGATCGTCTCAAAGCTGCCAGGGATAGGCAGAAAAGCTACGCAGATAAAAGGTGTAAACCTCTAAAGTTTGAGGTTGGTGACAAAGTACTACTGAAGGTATCACCCTGGAAAGGGGTAATGCGATTTGACAAGAAAGGCAAGTTAAGCCCAAGATATATAGGACCATTCGAGATCATCGAATGTGTCGGAACAGTGGCTTATAAGTTAAATTTGCCTGAAGAGCTCAGTGGTATTCATAATGTATTCCACATCTGCAATCTGAAAAAATGTCTAGCTGATAATCGCTAGTCATACCACATACGGATGTGCATATAGATGAGAGCTTGAAATTTGTTGAAAAACCTTTGTCAATCGAGGATCGACAGGTTAAGAAGCTTCGAAGAAAGCAGGTTCCAATTGTAAAGGTTAAATAGGATGCCCGTAGAGGTCCCGAGTATACGTGGGAGGTAGGGTCCACAATGAAAGAGAAGTACCCTCATTTATTCCAGTAAATCTTGAGGTTGAGATTTCTTTTAAGGGGCTGAGGATGTAACACCTCGTAAAATCACGACCAATGTAATGAAGACACGTGTCATGAGCTTTAAACGTGTAATGAATTATATATGAAGGACTAAAGTTGACAAACAAAGAAAGTATGTGTGTAAAAGGATTCAAAGTGTCAACATTGGATAATTATACCTTTCAACAACTCTACACGATGTTTATACCTTTAAACGAATGAATTATGAATCATATGAAGCCGTTTGTGGAAGAAAGTGAAAGTTTACAAACCGCAAGGGTTAAAAGTGTCAACATGTTTAATTTATACCTCTGAGTGATCTTTTAACAAACCCGAATCTTTGTAAAGATTAATTATGCTCACTAGAATAAGTGATAAAAATTTCACAAGGTTTCGATATCGTATGAGAAAGATACGTTAACATTCGTAAGTAAGGGGTTAAAAGCGTCGACGTTGAAATTCAAGACTTTTCGGTGATCGTATAACTAACCGGGGACTTAACGAAGTTGGTTTATGACTTAGAGTCCTTAAAAGTCAAGTTTGGGGGTCAAAAATGCAATAAAACAAGTTAAAACAACTATTAGAAGGACCAGGGACCAAATGTGCAATTGCTGAAAGATTTTTGACCGGATCTAGGCTCCATACCGGCCGCGTGAGACCTCCCAGGACTCTTACGCGGGCCGCCTAAAAAGTGCCAGCGTCCAAAAACATGGAAGATGCCAGTTTCAGCCTGTTACACCGCCTTAACTTACCATTTTTCGATCCCAGGGGCTGCACCAACGATTTTTCATGCATAGGGACACATGTATATGATCAGGGAACACTTGTAGACTTATTTGGATTGATCTCATGCATTCTAAATTCATATATATAGACCCTTATGTTGCAACACATGAACTTGCACATTTGCAAATCATTCAAGGCATTCTCTGGAGCTCTCTGGTCATCAAACAAGTTTCCTTAAGTTCCATAATTGTGCTTAGGACTATTGTAAGTGTCCTTAACCTCTCTAATCTCAGTTTTATTAGTTTAATGGCCTAAAGTCAAACCCGTCGTAATTAAGGTTTGACTTAGTGATTAATCACTAACGTTCCAGTCAATTCTCGAATTGAAAGTAGCTTTGAGTTGGTAATTATGTGGGTAATAAATCCTCAAAAGGGCACCCTCTGATTCCCACTCTAACTAGGTCAATTGTCGGGTCAAACTTAATTGTAAAAAGTCAACAGAAAGCTAATTTTCAAGTAAACCCATAATTAACAATGTAGAAGCCATGAAACCTGCTTTATCACTTGTATAACTTGGTAATTAATGTAAGAACATGTCTAAGCATGTTCAACCCTACAATTTTCAGTTTAGACTCGGTTCGGAACCGAAAGTCACAAAAGTAGACTCTTGCTTTGACTTTCAGTTCTGACCCAATGTAGCATATTTTAGAAATGCCATAGAGCTCTATTAGGACCAGGTTATAGGTTAGTGTAACCCTCTGAGGTTATACAACTTGGTTCCTTAGTTATCCGATTCATTTGCATGTTTCCGTTATATGCCTAAATGTTGACCATTATGCCCTTTTGACTCTAAAACGAGATTTTTGAAAATGTAAGAGGACAAAAACCTTTATTACTGATTTATAAACTTGTCCTAAAAATTTGACTTCAGTTTGAGGTTGATTAGGAGATATGCTCAATATCGTAATTAAGAAGCTTTTTATTAATTAAATGGCGTAATTAGCATAAAGCCTATCTAAACCCAAATTTTGACACCAAAATTTTTACCCACTGATGTAATATAATATTTTGGGATTTTTGAATATTTTTATTCATTTTTAAGCTGAGCATAACATAGGGTTCTTGCTATAATTCGGTAATTGGCGGTTATACCCTTTTCTTGAATAAAATGAGTTTTACATAATATTTTGATACCAAACTTTTTGCTACTGACTTTATATGATAAATAAAATATTTTGAACTTTATAAACTGATCAAAAACTCAGATTTCTTATTTAAACCCGAAAATCGCTTAAAACCGACTTTTACGCGTTTTAAGCGCATAGTATGGGTTAAAACTATTTTTTTAACATATAAGACTTAATACCTACTCATGTTTTAACTAAATTTTTATGATTAAACAGTAAGCAAAAGTTTTGAACTCAGAATTCTAATTTTAACCTTTAAAGCTTATGTGAAATTACCAAAATGCCCCTACGGTGCATAGTTTGGTTATAAAAGGTAAACTTCACATATATGCAATACCCTACTGTTGTGACTTATAAAAATAAATATTTTTACTGATTATATCAGACCAGAAACTCAGATTTATATTTAAACTCTTTTATAAGCTTTAAAATGACCAAAATACCCCTACGGGGCATAATTTGAGTTTAAATCCATTTTGGGCATTATGGAAGGTATCCTACTGATATGACAACATATTTAGGGCATATTAACTTAGGAAGCCTGTTCATGACTCATTTGTTTACCCGTTATGCATTTTTCGCGTTCGGTACGGTTTATGTAACTAGTTTGCAAAAAATTAACCGAAACGGGTCAAACCTTATCATTTTTATCTCAAAATCCAGAATGTGTTTAGTTTACCCATATTACACAAATCTTCAAACTTTTCGGGTCTAAATCACATTCTATTCCGGTCTTCGCTTAATCATGCGTTTCGAACCGTATATCTTCCTTTAAAACTAACCGGTCTAAGTTTAGACTTAATTAAGACCCGTTAGGAATCTAATAGGTTATTAAAACCTTCGTTCCAGATTAGGAGACCAGTAAAAGATACTTGCACTCGATGATTGAGATCTATACTTGCTCAGGTAAATACTTTTAACTTATTTTCCGTTATACGGGCTTGGGATACGGTATTATAATAATACCGCTTGGTCGGGTATGTAATTATTTTAAATCGGATTACGTTTAATATATATTGCATAACCCGTTTTAATCTGTTTTGTTTGGTATATGGCTTTTGGGGGGTTAATGACCATGTCCTGGATATCCTCGGCTCATTCATTGAAATGGCCACGACTTAAGCACGGGGTGTAGGCATACACCCGACAATTGCGTATGTATAAAAGGTACCCCACAATAAGGAAAAATTCCTTGTGGGTATTATACCTGTGGTGTGTCAGTTAATCTTGTCCGACTCTTCTAACCGGTCCTGACAGACGGCAAACATTTAAATCTGTATACAAGATTATTTTTAAATAATTGTCCCAAGTTATAAAAGATATTTTGTGCCTTGTGCATTCAAATCAATTTTCTTAAACATTTTCAAAACGAGTCGGTTGATTGTATTTACAAGTGTAAACTGACGTATTTTCCCAAAAGGCTAAGTGCAGGTACTAAACGGAATAGGCAGGCTACTCCTAGCATCAGTAAAGAGTCTTGCAAGCCTAGATGTTATAAATCTGCTGAACAATGTTTCTTTTGAACTTTGATCCGCCTGTGGATCCTTTACAACCGTTTTGTAATAAATGATATTACTTTCATTCGCTTTGTAATGATTTATCTTTCGACTTCCGTTGTGTGTATAAACTGTGATAAATTGTCTATGATGATATCAACTACGTCACGATACTCCCCACCGGGCCCACCGGTAATACGTGGAAATATCGGGGTGTGACACGAATAAGATTGGCGCTCCCCATGGCGATGAACTTGGCTGTATGAATCCTTTCTCTAATAATTCGTCTAACTGTTTCTTTAGTTCCTGCATTTCTGCGGGTGCCAAACGGTAAGGTGCTTTGGCAATCGGTGTTGTCCCTGGTAGTAGGTGGATTCTGAATTCAACTTCTCTGTCTGGAGGTAATCCTGGTAATTCTTCTGGAAACACATCTGAAAACTGAGACATTACTGGAATGTCTTTTAGTTCTTTTCCTTTAGTGTTAGTGATTATAGAAATCAAATACACTAATGATCCTTTTCTTATATAACTTGTTGTTTTCATCACATAGATGAATTTTGTGGATCTAGATGGCTTATCTCCTTTAATTGTGATTTTTTCACCCTTTGGTGAATTTACTTGGATTGACTTTTGATCACATAAAATACTGGCTTTATTGGCTACTAACCAATCCATTCCTAATACAACATCAAATCCGGCCAGGTTCATTGGGTAAAGGTTTGCACTAAACTTTTGATTTAAAAATTCTATTCTTGCTCCCTACAAGATTTCAGAAATCTTAATGGTTTCCCCATTTGCTGTCTCTACTAGACATTCTTGTGGGAGTTTAGGTAATGGTTGATTAAGAAGCTTGCAAAATGAAGTATTAATAAAACTTTGGTTCTCACCAGAGTCAAATAATACCTTAGCAAAAACATCATTAACTAAAAACGTACTGGCTATCACGTCTGGAATCATCTTAGCTTCTTCTGTAGTTAGAACAAATGCTCTAGCATTTTTAGTATTCTTGTTGTTCGTAGCTGGAGTTAGTTTCGGACAGTTTGGCTTAATGTGGCCTTGTTCTCCGCAGTTGTAGCATATCCTGTTGTTATGTTTCTTCCTGCAGTCTTCCTCCTTATGTCTAGATATTTTGCAGAAGTTACAGTATATGGAGCATCTTCCAGAATGTTTTCTTTTGCAATACTTGCAATAGGGTGCAGAGATAGAACCTACATTTTTCCCACGGTTGGAATTTCCAGAGCGAAATTCTTGGGTAAGCCTTTGAGCTAGGTTCTTCCTCTGGTCTTCTTCTCGTGTACGTACTAACTCATATGTCAAGGTGTTTGCTAGTTCTACAGCTTCTTCTATGGTCTGAGGTCTAGCTGCCTTGACTACATGTCTTATCTCACTAATTAATCTCCAGATGTAACGGGAGATTAATACTGGTTCAGGGGATGCAAGGGTTGGTACTATTCTGGCATATTCAAAGAATAACGTAGTATAACCCTTACTATCCACTCCAGTCATCCTAAGGTTTAGGAATTTATTTGCTATCTGTTCCTTTTCATTGGGAGGGCAGAATTTTCTTTCTACCATGTTTTTAAATTCTTCTCATTCCATGTTATAAACCCTATCACTTCCCCTAGACTGGAGGATAGTGTTCCACCATTCTAAGGCTGGGTTCTTAAACAGATTGGAAGCAAACATTATCTTATCCTCTTCCGCACATTTGCTTATTCTTAAGACTGCCTCAGTCTTTTCTATCCAACGTAGAACTGCAACGGCCACTTCATTGCCCGAGAATTCCATTGGTTTACAAGACCAGAATTTCTTATAAGAACAACCATAAGGTATGGTTCTTCTTCTTTTGGGAATGGGCACTTGAAGTATGGGTCCATTGTTCACGCTGTTTTCTGGTTCAGAGGGTCGTTTACTACTTTGTTTACTTTTATTATCAGCTTCCCTAACTGTTTGAATAATATATGGCATCGTATCTATTATTCCTTGGGCCACTATGTCTTGGATGGCACTGTTATCCACTGGGTTTCCATTGTTATCGTTGTTTGGATTCTCATTATTCGGGTTATTGTCGTTCTGGTTATTATCATTCTGGTTTTCCTGGTTCACTTCGTTGTCCATCTGAATTTTAAACATTTACCACGTATTAATATCACAAGCTAATAATTAATACAACCAATCACATAACACGTATGTTGATAAAAAACGTCGAGCATTGCGACTTACTCTTTCTTATATATAATATGCATCTAATACAAACCAATACTGAAATTTAAAATTACAATACGACTGAAATTGAAATTACATTACTAGTAGGCATCTATAGTTATGATTTTTTTTCACACATACACACATATTATATATTATTATATTATTATTACTACCTCCACCATCACCTTTCACGGATATGGATTCATCCAGAAATCCATATTACGCTTGTCATACTTCCAGACGAGTCGTTCTCCTACCTGCCTCATTCTCTCACTACTTTCTAAAATCTCTTCTCCGAAAGTTCGGAGCTCTTGCACATTTTCTGCACTCATTGGGGGTGCAGGTGTGGGTACTGGGTTTGGGTACTGTGGCATGGGTTCTTCCTGAGGACACGGATTCCTAAGATTTCCCTAATGTATTCATCATTATCGTAGTAGGGATCTAGAGGGTACAGACCTGGGTAAGCTGCTAGGTTTGGCATGGGTAGGTCTGTTAGGTGGTAGCGTTGCACATAATCCCTATGATCACCAAACCACAGATCGTAGTCTGGGTCTAAGGGATTGGGTGCTGGTACCCTAGGTATCTCATCTGGATTTAAATCATGCATTTCGACTTGATTTTCTGGGTTGTTTTCTATTTCCATTGGCTGGGTGGGAAATAGTGGTAATGCTTGGGGTGCTATCAGTTGTTCCAGGTTTAGGTCGGCAGCTGTGGTTGCTAAAATATGGAAGTTTGCTAAACTCCTATTAAGCATGTCTTGGGTGTGGGCATCGGTTTCTCTTTTAGCTGCTGCTAGCACTCGTTGTTCTTGTAACTTTTTCATTCTCTTCCTACGCTCATGTGCTCCCTTACTGAACCATCCTCTCTTTTTCCGAGGGAATGGCTCTTCAGACTGAGCCTTAAACACGAATATCCCGTCTTCATTGTCAGCAGAATACCCTGAGAGGGCAGGCTATGAAGAGGTGCCTTCGCTTCTAGGTGAGCTGGACAACTGACGATACGCGTCGGATGGTCCTTGATCACTCATACTGTAAACTAACAAATAGTCAAATAACACATAACAATAAAATACAGATATGCACGTATTTTTGTAATTTATTTCATAACACTTTAAATAATATCTTGGTGTCAGTAGAACACTTCTGTGGCTGAATCAGTGGCTTAGCTCTGATACCACCTCCTGTCGCAACCCCCGCCCCCTATCTGTCCCGGGAATGGGCGGCCGCGAACTCAGTATTGGTGGTATCGGTGTTTATCAATTTGGCAGCGGAAATTTCATCAGGACCGTAGTTAGGAAATATTTTATCAGAGTAAACACCACACTTTTATAATATTAAACATATTGGGATAAAATCCATAATTTTAATTACACACATTTTCATAGGGAAAATCCCTAATTTATTGAATAAAACATCTTCTTTTATTTAGGTAACTTTTATAGCCACTTTTTTTCCAAGCCTTCAGCGCTGTCCAGCTGGGTTCTATGTTGGCTTTCACATTTTGTTACCTGAAACGCGTTTGAAAACATTTTTTCAGTGGGAAATACTGGTGAGTGAATCCCCGTTTAATCAAGAAGAGTTTTATCAATTAACACAGTATTGTGAGCAATTACAATGTTTACATCTACACAATTACTCATTCAGTACTGTCAATCCTGACTGGTGGGTCATATTACCCATTGGCTAACTCTTTGTCCAATGGTAACGTGTTCCACATTTTGTATACAAAACCCCAACATACCGGTAGTAATTGAAGATTACAAAGACTCAATCACTGCTTAATCATATTGTAAAATATTTAAGGATTTGTAAAAACAGTTTACAAAAAGGAGATTACTCACATTGCTGGCTTAGATTTCCTTTAAGGGTTTCCTGGTGATTATCTATAATTTATACAAATGCACACACGTTAGTACAATAACCCAAAATTTACATTAGTAATACCCTCCCCGAGACGACATTCCAACGACTACGTCGGGCAGAACCACGACAGCCGTTACGGAACCCTGGATCAATCGGGCAGCGTATCTAATACGTAACCGGGGTTATGATACTTACAACGGAGCAGAACTTCGTTATTTAGGGGGGTATTATACCCGAGAATTATGCCTACGATGTGAAATTTTGAGAGAAAGAAAAGATTGTGAGCGAATTCGTTTGAAGGCCCGAGCTCCAAATTTATAGGAGCTGATTTTGGTTTTGTCACGCCCCACGTAAGATGTAGCCAGGGGCTACGCGGCCCACGAGGGCAGCTAGGGTAGGCCCTAGCTTGTCCAACTCAGCCCTAGCTTCGACACGCTGCACGACACGTGGCAGCACCGGGTGTCACCCCGACTTGGAGCTGTCGCGACCCGCGTAGGTCAAGGGGGTGGCTTACGCGCCCCGCGAGAGACCATAAAAATTGTTTTTTGTTTCATTTTTATAAAAATAAAGGTATTCGGGGCCCGTTTAAGTATACGGGGTGTATTTTAGGACATATTGGGGCCTTTTAATATATTTTAAGGCGTCGAAAATATTTTGGAGGGTTGTTATATCCTCCCCACCTTGTTTTAGAGCTCGTCCTCGAGATATACTGGAATAGGTGCGGGTATTTTCTTGGCATTTCAGATTCAAGTTCCCATGTGTATTCTGATCCTCTTTTGGAGTCACATTTTACTTTAACTAGAACTAATCTCTTGTGCTTAAGGTTCTTGACTTTCCTGTCTTCAATCTATAGAGGCCTTTCTACAAATTTTAACCGCTCATTTACCTCTATATCCTTAAGAGGTACTATCAGTGATTCATCAGCTAAGCATTTCTTGAGATTAGATACATGAAATACATCATGTATTCCTGCCATTTCCTCTGGCAGTTGTAGCTGATAGGCTACAGGTCCTATTCTTCTAATAATCTCAAAAGGTCCAACATACCTGGGGCTTAACTTTCCCCTCTTGATGAATCTGACTACTCCTTTCCAATGAGAGACTTTCAATAATACTTTGTCATCTACCTGAAATTCCAACGGTTTTCGTCTGTTATCAGCATAACTCTTCTGTCGATCGCGTGCTGCTTTCAGTCGTTCCTTGACTTGAATGATCTTGTCGGTTGTTTCCTGCACTATTTCGGGTCCAGATAGTTGCTTTTCCCTAATTTCTGCCCAACAGACTGGTGTTCGGCACTTTCGTCCATAAAGTGCTTCGAATGGTGCAGCATTGATAATTATGTGATAGCTGTTATTATAAGAGAATTCTATCAATGGTAAGTGATCGTCCCAATTACCTCCGAAATCAATTACACAAGCTCTAAGCATGTCTTCCATTGTTTGAATTGTTCTTTCGCTTTGTCCGTCCATTTGAGGATGATAGGCTGTGCTTAGATTCAACTTGGTTCCCATTGCTTTTTGGAAACTTGTCCAAAAATGAGAGGTAAAACGGCTATCCCTATTAGACACAATTGATAAAGGAATTCTATGTAATGAAACTATTTCATTTGCATACAATTTAGCTAATTGGTAGAAAATGAGCTGACTTAGTTAGCCTGTCGACAATCACCCAGATTGTATCATTACCTTTTCTTGTTTTGGGTAATTTGGTAACAAAATCCATTGTTATCAATTCCCATTTCCAAACTGGCATTTCTAATGGCTGCAACAAACCTGAAGGTTTCTGATGTTCAGCTTTTACTTGTGAACAGGTTAAACACTTTGCAACATATGTTGCTATATCCTTTTTCATTCCTATCCACCAAAAATTCTTTCTTAAGTCCTGATACATCTTATCACTTCCAGGATGCATCGTATACTTAGATTTATGGGCTTCTTCTAATAGACGGTGGCGTAGGTTTCCTAATTTAGGTATCCACATTCTTTTCTTATGGAATCTCCAAATTCCATCTGTTCCTTGTTCTAATTCTTTAATCATTCCTTTTAGTTTTTCAGTATCATCCTTGATTACTGGTTCTTGTGCTTTTCTAATCTGTTCATTTAAATCTACTTGCAGATTTAATTTAAGAGAACGTACCCTTTTTGGCTTTTCATGATACTTTCGACTTAAAGCATCGGCCACTACATTTGCCTTTCCTGCATGATACTGAATGTTACAATCATAATCACTAAGAATCTCCATCCAGCGTCTTTGTCTCATATTCAATTCCTTTTGCCCGAAAACATACCTTAAACTCTTATGGTCTGTGAAAATGGTAAACTTACTACCGTATAGGTAATGTCTCCAAATTTTCAGGGCAAAAATTATGGCTCCTAGTTCTAGATCATGGGTGGAATAATTTTCTTCATGATTCTTAAGTTGTCTAGAGGCGTTAGCTATAACCTTTTGACGTTGCATCAATACACATCCATAACCTAACTTAGAAGCGTCACAATAGACTACAAAGTCTTCAGTTCCTTCTGGTAACGCTAGTATGGGTGCGTGGGTTAATCTTTGCTTAAGAATTCTAAAGGCTTCTTCCTGTTTTGATCCCCATTCAAACTTAACAGATTTACAGGTTAGCTTAGTTAAGGGAATGGCTATTCTAGAAAAATCTCGAATAAATCTTCTATAATATCCGGCCAATCCTAAGAAACTTCTAACCTCGGTTGGTGACTCAGGGTTTTTCCATTTAGTAATTGCCTCGATCTTGGTGGGATCTACATGAATTCCTTCATGATCGACTAAATGCCCAAGAAAGTGTACCTGTTCTAACCAGAATTCACATTTCGAAAACTTAGCATATAGCTTTTCTTTTCTCAATAAACTTAAAAGTGCGTGCAAATGCTTTGCATGTTCTTCTTTACTCTTAGAGTAAATGAGAATATCATCTATAAAAACAATTATGAATTTATCCAAATATGGCTTACATATTCGGTTCATCATGTCCATAAATGCGGCTGGGGCATTGGTTAAACCAAATGGCATGACAGTAAATTCATAATGGCCATACCTTGTTCTGAAAGCGGTCTTAGGAATGTCCTCTTCCTGTACCTTTAATTGATGATATCCTGATCATAAATCAATTTTAGAGAAAAATCGAGCTCCTTGTAACTGATCGAACAGATCATCGATTCTTGGTAATGGATACTGATTCTTAATCGTAACCTTGTTCAATTCACGGTAGTCAATGCACATACGCATCGATCCGTCTTTCTTCTTAACGAATAAGATTGGTGCTCCCCATGGCGATGAACTTGGCTGTATGAATCATTTGTCTAATAATTCGTCTAACTGTTTCTTTAGTTCCTGCATTTCTACGGGTGCCAAACGGTAAGGTGCTTTGGCAATCGGTGCTGTCCCTGGTAGTAGGTGGATTCTGAATTTAACTTCTCTGTCTAGAGGTAATCCTGGTAATTCTTCTGGAAACACATCTGAAAACTGAGACACTACTGGAATGTCTTTTAGTTCTTTTCCTTTAGTGTTAGTGATTATAGAAATCAAATACACTAAAGATCCTTTTCTTATATAACTTGTTGTTTTCATCACAGAGATGAATTTTGTGGATCTAGATAGCTTATCTCCTTTAATTGTGATTTTTTCACCCTTTGGTGAATTTACTTGGATTGACTTTTGATCACATAAAATACTGGCTTTATTGGCTACTAACCAATTCATTCCTAATACAACATCAAATCCGGCCAGGTTCATTGGGTAAAGGTTTGCACTAAACTTTTGATTTAAAAATTCTATTCTTGCTCCCTACAAGATTTCAGAAATCTTAATGGTTTCCCCATTTGCTGTCTATACTAGACATTCTTGTGGGAGTTTAGTTAATGGTTGATTAAGAATTTTGCAAAATGAAGTATTAATAAAACTTTGGTTCTCACCAGAGTCAAATAATACCTTAGCAAAAACATCATTAACTAAAAACGTACTGGCTATCACGTCTGGAATCATCTTAGCTTCTTCTGTAGTTAGAACAAATGCTCTAGCATTTTTAGTATTCTTGTTGTTCGTAGCTGGAGTTAGTTTCGGACAGTTTGGCTTAATGTGGCCTTGTTCTCCGCAGTTGTAGCATATCCTGTTGTTATGTTTCTTCCTGCAGTCTTCCTCCTTATGTCCAGATATTTTGCAGAAGTTACAGTATATGGAGCATCTTCCAGAATGCTTTCTTTTGCAATACTTGCAATAGGGTTCAGAGGTAGAACCTACATTTTTCCCATGGTTGGAATTTCCAGAGCGAAATTCTTGGGTAAGCCTTTGAGCTAGGTTCTTCCTCTGGTCTTCTTCTCGTGTACGTACTAACTCATCTGTCAAGGTGTTTGCTAGTTCTACAGCTTCTTCTATGGTCTGAGGTCTAGCTGCCTTGACTACATGTCTTATCTCACTAATTAATCCCCAGATGTAACGGGAGATTAATACTGGTTCAGGGGATGCATGGGTTGGTACTATTCTGGCATATTCAAAGAATAACGTAGTATAACCCTTACTATCCACTCCAGTCATCCTAAGGTTTAGGAATTTATTTGCTATTTGTTCCTTTTCATTGGGAGGGCATAATTTCTTTTCTACCATGTTTTTAAATCCTTCTCGTTCCATGTTGTAAACCCTATCACTTCCCCTAGACTGGAGGATAGTGTTCCACCATTCTAAGGCTGAGTTCTTAAACAGATTGGAAGCAAACATTATCTTATCCTCTTCCGCACATTTGCTTATTCTTAAGACTGCCTCAGTCTTTTCTATCCAACGTAGAACTGCAACGGCCACTTCATTGCCCGAGAATTCCATTGGTTTACAAGACTTTTATTATATTAAACATATTGGGATAAAATCCATAATTTTCATTACAAACATTTTCATAGGGAAAATCCCTAATTTATTGAATAAGACATTTTCTTTTATTTAGGTAACTTTTATAGCCACTTTTTTTTCCAAGCCTTAGTGCTGTCCAGCTAGCTTCTATGTTGGCTTTCACATTTTGTTACCTGAAACGTGTTTGAAAACATTTTTTCAGTGGGAAATACTGGTGAGTGAATCCCAGTTTATTCAAGAAGAGTTTTATCAATTAACACAGTATTGAGAGAGATTACAATGTTTACATCTACACAATTACTCATTCAGTACTGTCAATCCTGACTGGTGGGTCATATTACCCATTGGCTAACTCTTTGTCCAATGGTAACGTGTTCCACATTTTGTATTCAAAACCCCAACATACAGGCAGTAATTGAAGATTACAAAGACTCAATCACTGCTTAATCATATTGTAAAATATTTAAGGTTTTGTAAAAACAGTTTACAAAAAGGAGATTACTCACATTGCTGTCTTAGATTTCCTTTAAGGGTTTCCTGGTGATTATCTATAATTTATACAAATGCACACGCGTTAGTATAATAACCCAAAATTTACATTAGTAATACCCTCCCCGAGATGACATTCCAACGACTACGTCGGGCAGAACCACGACAGCCGTTACGGAACCCTGGATCAATCGGGCAACGTATCTAATACGTAACCGGGGTTATGATACTTACAACGGAGCAGAACTTCGTTATTTAGGGGGGTATTATACCCGAGAATTTTGCCTACTATGTGAAATTTTGAGAGAAAGAAAAGATTATGAGCGAATTCGTTTGAAGGCCCGAGCTCCAAATTTATAGGAGCTGATTTTGGTTTTGTCGCGCCCCGCGTAAGATGTAGCCAGGGGCTATGCGGCCCGCGAGGGCAGCTAGGGTAGGCCCTAGCTTGTCCAACTCAGCCCTAGCTTCGACACGCTGCACGACACGTGGCGGCACCGGGTGTCACCCCGACTTGGAGCTATCGCGGCCCGCGTAGGTCAAGGGGGTGGCTTACGCGCCCCGCGAGAGACCATAAAAATTGTTTTTATTTAATTTTTTATAAAAATAAAGGTATTCGGGGCCCGTTTAAGTATACGGGGTGTATTTTAGGACATATTGGGGCCTTTTAATATATTTTAGGGCGTCGAAAATATTTTGGAGGGTTGTTATAGTCTAACCGGACCCCTAGCTTGTTTGTCTGTATATAATAGTTTTTTGGGTTATTGGATTTTAATAATCCTAAGTTTCACCTGTTGGCCGATAATAATCCCAACTTTAAAAATTCCCTTCAATAATCCCAACTTATAAAAGTTTGGCCACCATTGATCCTTTTCTAACATAGGTGCACTTAAATCAATTAAGGAGTCTCTAGGTGTAATTGAATCTATTGAGGAGACCAAATCCTTAGGGGACTGGGGGCGGGAGCCTTCTTCTCTGTGATAGTTTTCTATAACGCGTGGAAGATGGCAAAACTCCACCGCCACCATCATTTTTCAACGCGTGGAACATGGCAAAACTTTATAACGCGTGATGATTTGATTCTTGTGAGAGGAATTGTTGGTTGGGGGGAAATTGTTGGGTGTGGCGGTGAGTGATGACCATTGCCACTAAAAAAGGTTGTGAGTGATGGAAAAATGGTTGATGAGATCGCGGAACTTGATTGGGTGTTGTGAGTGATGAGTGAGTGATGAGTGATGACCACCCCCACCCCCCTTATATGTTTGGAAAGGATCAATGGCGGCCAAACTTTTACAAGTTGGGATTATTGGAGGGAATTTTTAAGTTGGGATTATTATCGGCCAACGGGTGAAACTTAGGATTATTAAAATCCAACAACCCTAGTTTTTTTTAATATAATAAAGTTTAGCTCAGTATACTTAAAAGTTAAAATTGGCATAAGTTGAGATGTCAATGATGAGAAGTTTCATGGGTAAATTACACTTTTCGTCCTTTATGTTTGTAGCGGGTTGCAATGGATAGTCTTTAACTTTAATAATTACAGTCACGATCCTTTATTTGGAAAACACATTACATATTTCGTCCTTTATCACTAACCAGGTTAAAATTTTCAGTTATGCCTATCTATTTAAGGGTATTCTGGTCATTTAATGCTTTTATTTAAAACGTTAATTAATAAATAAAACAAAAAATATTACATATATATACACACACATCATCCCCCAACCCTAACCCTGCCTCAGCTAGGGCTGTCCAAACTGCTCGACGATCGAGGATCGCTCGACGATCGAGGATCGCTCGACGATCGCTCGAAAAATGCTCGTTCGATTCCCGCTCAGTTTGTAAATGAGCCGCTCGGATCGGTTCGATTCAAATTCAATCCAAACATGAGCAAAGGTCCGCTCGCTCATCGATCGCTCGGTTTCGCTCAAATTATTTTTATTAATAATATATATATATATATATATATATATAGGATTATATATATGTATATATAGGTGAAGGTTCAAATGAAAACCACTAGTTATTGTGAAAACTCGAAAACTAATTTAAAAAGCCAAAAAAACATACCAATTTTTTTTTTTTTTTTGCATACCAATTTTCGTCATTTTTTACATATAAAAAAATTTCAAAAAAAAATTTGTAGTGCACATGTGTAATAATAATACTACACGTGTATGTGTACTACAAAAAAAATTTTTGAAAAAAAAGTTTTATTTTATATAAAAAAACCTGCGATTTTTATAAAAAAAATTGAAAAAAAAAATTTGGTGTGTTTTTTAGGCTTTTTTTAGTTAGTTTTCCAGTTTTCACAATAAAAGTGGTTTTCATTTGAACCATATATATATAGATTATAGATTTTAAAGATTAAAAGCCCAAAAAATATACTAGCCTAAAAAAATTAAAAGCCCAAAATATATACTAGCCCAACGTAATAGTGAAGAAAAATTGGAAATTGATGTGTTGACTCCAGACGGGTCTGATAATAAATGAAAGGTATTTTTATAATTAACAAACCATAAAAGTTGTTATGTAATGTGTAGAACTTAATGGTTTTGTTTAATGCTTGTGTTTATAGGTTATATGTTGATTTGAAGTTGAATTTTGTGGATGGAGATAATCAAACTTAAAGAAGAAGTTTATGGTTTTAGTTATCTATTGCTTTGGTTAGTAAAGTGTTGGACATTTTTAGAATCATGATTTTAGTTATGTATTGCTTTTGTTAGTAAAGTGTTGGACATGTTTTAATTAAGTTAGAATTTGTTTTTGTTGAACGCAGCCTTATAATTCAATTGAGCGAAAACGATCCGCTCGATTTTTGTTAGGATTTGATAAAAACCGAGCGAAAACGATCCGATCGATTTAAATTCAATCCGAGCATGAGCATCACTTTTGTGCTCGGTTTTCCAAATTCGATCCGATCGGATCGGATCGGTTGTAATTCAATCCGAGCATGAGCAGACCCTCGATCGGATTAGATCGGTTCATGAACACCCCTAGTCTCAGCCATCTCTTTCCCCTCTTTCTCTCTCTCCAAACCACCATAAACAACCATCTTCACCATCTCTGAAACCACCTACTACCACCGAACCACCATAAACAACCGGCACCACCGTCATCATTGTGAGTCTCCGACGAATCACCGCCGTCACCGTTTGATTTCTGGATCTCAAAACGATGTGAGATGATGAAGATTCCATGTGAAATGAAGTTGTATCTTCTTTCTGGATCTGGAAGTAGTCGATTCATAGTGGAAGCATCAATTTTGGTTTGAAACCTATCAAGTATAAACCCTAGATGGAGCTGATTTGGGGGATTTGGCTTGCAAGCTTTTTAATGTAAATACTTATCTAAATTTGGGGAACCAGTTGTAGTGGATTAAAATCCCATATAACAACCAGAATAATCTTATGTATTTTTCATTGGATAATTTGGTAAACAAGGAAATTCAAGCCATGATTCACTTGCGGGTTCATTCAGGTAAGCTTTGGGGATGATAAGTGCATGGATTAGCGACATCGACATTGGAAGAAGAAAGTTTCAGTTGTTGCACGCATCGTGATCGGGTTTTGACAAATTCCAGTGAGTTCGCGTTTTGATTTGTGAACCGAGTGGCATGAGTTTGTTGATCTTTGTGATTCGCATTATTTACAGGTAGTTATGACGGTTTTGGTTGCAAATGGATGAAAATGACAAACATGCCCAAACCTCAGGGACGATTTTTGAAATTTACTCTTTCAAAATATTATATTATCTACTATACGAATTGTTTAAATTTATAATATAGTTAATTTTATAATTATCTTTTAATTAATATTAATTATTTAGAATTAAGTAGGATAGAGATAAAGAAACTAAAAAATAGATGCCTCCAATGAATGACATGTGTCCCTCAATAGGTTTCTTTTATTATATAGTACTAGCGGTAAGACCCGTGTGCAAACACGGGTCGTTTCTTAGAAAACCATGCATAACATAATGGAAGGTTTGCTCTAAAAGAAGGATGGTCCTCAGTTGTCTCTGACCTTTCATTGAAAGAAGGATGTCTGTTGGTATTTAAAAAAACTGCACCATATACATATCTGCTGACACCTTTTGAAAAAGTTCATCATTATCCAACAAAACTCCCAATGATTGTCATGTTCACATCAATATCGTCTGAGAGGAACTTTGGATGTATGGATTCATTCTCCCATAGTTTTACTGATGTTTGTAAGGACGTGTTGGTAAGTTTTGGTATTTTAATCCAGTACTTAAATGTTACTATAGTAATTAGTGATATAGTTGTTAATTTTACTGTACCTTTGTTGATTTCATAATTTTATATCTTTTTGTTCAGCTAATACCCAAGGAGTTAGTTAACGTCAGTATTGGAATTGGTAAACTTAAAGAGACATTTAAGATCTATGTGAATCAGTGGGACTCTTTTGATTTAGTACTTTAACATGATCCTCTTCAGAATTGTTACTTTATAACCGATGGATGGGAAAAGGTTGTACACTACATGGGTATGCAAACAAGAATTGTACTTGTTTTAAGATACGTAGCGGATTACATCTTTCTGCTTACTGCCTTTGATTTGAATGGATGTGAGATTGTTGCACCTAAATCCAATGACAGTCCGATAGACGATACTTCCTTACCCAATTTAGAAGTTGCTCCAATTACCGAGGATCTGGATCACCAGTCGGATGTTGAAGAATCCAATGACACATATTCTGATGGTGATTATGTTGTATTGAATGAATCATCCGATGATATCGACGACGCAGATTTTGATGACGTTGTCTCAAATTATGAAGTTGGTCCTGATGTATACCCCTTACAATTCGTATGGTACTGCAGCAAACATTTTGTAAGTTTATTCTGTTAATATATTATTCCTCATTCTTTGGATGTTAAATGTTTGTTACAATTAAGCTATTTTTTTGTTACTTTCCTTAAATACATTATTTATTTCTTATTAATTATTGGTATTTTTTATTTATTTTTAAGCGTCTAAATGTGAAAGTAGCGTCTTTATCAAGGATTCATAGAACATTGAAGATGACAGTTGAAAATCTGAATGGAGTTGACACTGTAATTGACTTTCGACGGGAGAAGCATGGCAAGGGATTTAGATACGCGGCTTGTCAATTCACCAAGAAGTTCACGAAGCCCAATGGTATCTACAGAAATATGAGATGCAAATTTGTCTACTCTGAAGAAAAAGCCAAGCTGATGTTAAAGAAAGTCTACAGATAGTTGTGGTTGTTGGTATTATCTCATTTGAGATAAACTATGGGATGGTGATGTATCAAACTTCTATATTTTGAAAACTTACGACTTACAAATATTTAAATTATAATCATCTATGCTTATCAAACTTAAACCTTTATTGTACATTCTCCATATATTTTAATTGACTCTTCATGATACATTATAACTTGAATTATACTCTGTAAATTTATGGGCTTTCATCAATACTTAAAAGGCTTCAACAAATTTATGGGCAGTCATCGACACTTAAAAGACTTCAACAAATTTATGGGTGATCATTGTCATAACTTCACCTGAATTAACCTCTGACTACAACCAAATTTATGCACTCAACCTCTATTTAGATAAAGTCTGACAAACCAAAAGCTCTGTGAAACAGAAAATCTGTTCAAGCAAAGTCTGTTGTTCTAAACAATCTCTGCTGATAAACACAAAGACTGTTATAGCAAATAACCTCTGCTGATAAACACAACCTCTGCTACTGAATATGAATACAAAAGCATCATAAAGCTAACATCTGCTGTTACTTAACAAATGATACAATCTTTAAACATCTGCTATTGAAACAAAGGTCTGCCAAACATAACATCTGCTGATCATTCCACAGTATAGATTGCTAACATCTGCTGTGCCTTACAAAGGTCTGCCAAACATAACATCTGCTGATCATTCCACAGTATAGATTGCTAACATCTGCTATGCCTTAACAGATGATGCAGTTCAACAGAGGATTTCAAACATCTGTTTACACACACATCATGATGAACATCTGCTGATAAACACCGAGACGGTTCAACCAAAGGTCTACCAAAAAGAACCTCTGCTATGGACTAACAAATGATGCAGTTCAACAGAGAATGTTTAACAGCAGTGCTTTAACAGACCATGATCAACAGATGATAAGGTCTGTTGAAGCGAACACTACTCAACAGATTCTAACAGTTTTCCTACTAACCAATTCATTAAAGCAGTACTCAGTCACTAAAAATAATATTCAAAGTGTAGCAATTACATAACATACCATTAATCAAATCAACATACCATTAATCGAATCAACATGGGGAGCAGTCAATCATGGAAACAACATAATTTTCATCATAGACACTGAAGTATCATAAAACTGTGAATGAATATACCCAATCCGAAATTGTTGCTCATTTTCATAAATCTAACAACCATCATCGAAGCTGTAACAAAATCTAAACACTGATACACTAAACACTGTTACATAAGAAAAACTGATACATAAATACTGATGTTGAATCCGCTGTAGATGCTGAACCACTGCTATTACTGACCAGTGGTTTTCCTTTGGTTGATCAGGCCTTAGGTACATAAGTGCTTGTCTTTAACAGGGCTTTGTCTTCAACAGTTGATAGGTCTCATCAGTCTTTAAGTCCATCAGTCTTTATAAGGAGCAGTGGTTAGTTATAACAGTCCTTAGCATGATCAGCTGTTATAACCACTCCATAACCCTTTAAGAGGAAACAAGTGTCTGTCTATTCAATTAAGAGGAATCATTGCATTACATTCCTGTTGAAAAACATATTCAATAAATTTAGGGAAAATGGGTTTGAAAAACTGATACATAAATACTGATGTTGAATCCGCTGTAGATGCTGAACCACTGCTGTTACTGACCAGTGGTTTTCCTTTGGTTGATCAGGCCTTAGGTACATAAGTTCTTGTCTTTAACAGGGCTTTATCTTCAACAGTTGATAGATCTTATCAGTCTTTAAGTTCATCAGTATTTATAAGGATCAGTGGTTAGTTATAACAGTCCTTAGCATGATCAGCTGTTATAACCACTCCATAACCCTTTAAGAGGAAGCAAGTGTCCGTCTATTCAATTGAGAGGAATCATTGCATTACATCCCTGTTGAAAAACAGATTCAATAAATTTAGGGAAAATGAGTTTGAAAGACGATAACCCAATAGTGGAGGATCTCATTCTACATCTCCGATAAATTCAATGGCATTCTCAAATAATGGTTCCTAGATGTTTGAAGACTGACAAAGACCGACAAATGTCCACAGTTCTGCTTCTTTGGACATTTTTCGGTCTTCAAAAATCTACGAAGCATTATTTGAGAATACCCTTGAATTTATCGAAGCTGTAGAATGAGATCCTCAACTGTTGGTTATCATCTTTCAACCCCATTTTCCCTAAATTTATCAATTCTGTTTTTCAGACCTCCCAAAGCCACCTATCCGCCTCCAAAGAGATCGAGACAGCTTGAAGCATAACCTGGACTTGCTGTCATTCCACCAGTTCAGTATTTAATCCCAATATACCAACTCAATACAAATAACAAATATTTGGTGTGCTACAACTGTAAATAACTCAGGAAACAAATTTGAAACCAAAAAATATGGATTATAGAGATCTATGAATGAAACATGGGTGAAAAAACCAACAAAACAGATTATGAAAAAACAAAAACTACAAACATATCAAAATCAATCTACTCGTAATCACATGGTACACCAATGCAAGCATCTGAATAAACAATAACAAATCAAAAGCTACAAATATATCAAACAAATTTCATATAATAATGAAAGAAATTAGGTCACGGATTGTTACCAGATTTAGCGAGAGAAGAATCGATGGAAGCATTGGAGAAGATAACGATTTGAAGAAACTTCAATATGGAAAAGATGTAACAAAGCTCAAGAAATAACGAAGAAGAAGAACTGATTACAAAGTATATTAACAATTAGCAAAAGAATAACAATTACTTGATTTATTTTAAACACATATACATCTATTTTTAAACACAAACAGACATTACCTCTTCATCAATAAAGTTGAGATCTATTTGATGTTATGATTACATTTTGAAGTTCGGTCAACGAACTCAAGACTTCCACACCAAATAACAAATCCAGCAAGATCTACATGAAGAACATTTAGCATACAAACCTTCAGTTTGTGATAAAAAGAAAAAAAATAAAAAAATATCTATTTTTAAACTACCTTCAGCTCTGCATAATATTCAAATCGATGGTAAAACATGATGAATCAAGAATACACACATATACATCTATTTTTAAACACAAACAAACATTACCTCTTCATCAATAAAGTTGAAATCCATTTTTTAACCTTCATTACATTCCGAAGTTCGGCCAACGAATTCGAGACTTCCACACCATATAACAAATCCAGCAATATCTACCTGAAGAACATTTAGCATACAAACCTTCATTTTGTGATAAAAAGAAAAAAATAAAAAAAATTATCTATTTTTAAACTACCATTGGTCTGCATAATATTCAAATCGGTGTTAAACATGATGAATAAACAGTACCTGAAGGTCGAGATTAGCAACGTAGGTTGTGAAATGAACTCAAGCTCCGATGAGAAACAGAGAGAGAGAGAGGGACAATTCAAATCGTAGAGAGAGAGAGAATTAGAGTTTATGTTTGTTATGAGAATTTGAAATTAAAAAGAGCTTTATATACCTATATATTTTGAATTTTAAATCTAGAGCCAGAATTTTGAAATTTGAATCTGGGCAGATGTTTGAAGCATGAATGGAAGGCAGATGTTTGAAACATGAATGGAAGGTAGATGTTTGAAGAATGTGGGTCAGAGTTTTGAATTTTAAAGTGTTTTAATATTAAGCTTTATGATGTCACTATGGCTCCTCTATGGCTGCCACCTCATCGTTGATGACATAAGAAAAGCATTGTTGGACAGCCTCTATGGCTGCCACATAATCTTTTCTTATGTCATTGGGATTTCTCCTTTTATAGAAAGTACTAGCGGTAAGACCCGTGTGCAAACACGGGTCGTTTCTTAGAAAACCATGCATAACAAATATAAATGATGAATATAGTTATATTTATATAGACTTATAAATAAATAAGCCAGTCGGTAAATACTTAAAGTTTAGAGTATAAACAATACAAAAATATACAATTTATTAATCTTTTGTAAACGAAATAACATTTGCATTCAAACATTGTTAGGATCTGAGTTTCTTATGATTGTGCTTGTTTGATAATAAGGAAGATGAAATAGAATTAAGTGCAGCGGAATTTAAATGGAACAAACTTTCAACACACAATCAATGAGAGAATTGTTTTCAGCAAACATGTTTAACATGAAATCGAATGATTATATTTATTACAATCTTGAACTACAATGCATGCATGCATACAATCTCCCCCTCAGCCTGAGCTCACAGTGATTGTTCGTATAGAATGACTTTGTGATGAAGAGATAGAACAGTACAAGGTACGATTCTATTTATAGTACAGAACAAACAACTGAAGCATCTTTGCTGACGTCACCATGAAAGGAACATCTAACCTCCTAACAACCTATAACCACTGATCTATACAAACACTGCTTACTAAACTACTGATTACAAATATTACAAACTACAAAGTGTCTTGAGATTATGCTGAATCTTGAGATTGTGTTGAGTCTTGTTTTTCTGCCATAAGTGTCTGAAGAACCATGTTCATGATGTATTCTTCTTGAGCCTTGTCTTCTTTTGTTAATTTATCCATCTGCTTTTGTTTCCTTCTTTGATAATGGATGGTAGCATGTGAAGCAGTGGGTCTCCTGATTGGCAATTTTTGTTGTTTGACTGGAACCACTGCTTTCAGATAATCAGGCTTTTTAGGAGCAGTGGGATCTCTCTTCCTTAACTCTTCCAAGCTTTTTTAGGTAGCTAACACCTTTTCTTCTGACCACCTTGTAACCTGGTTCCTTGACCCATAATCAGTAGTTATCAGCTCTTCTTTCATTCTTTTCAGTTTCAAGGCCCTTTCTGGTACATTTTTCTTGTAATTGGCCCAGACTGGAGGAGTTTGCTTTACCTTGTCTTGAATCATCTTTTGAATTCTGGCTATCTCCTCTTGAAGTTCACTGATGATCCATTCTTTGTATTGATACTTTTCTGCCCTGTACTTCTTGTATGCCATGATGTATTCAAGGTAGTCATTTCTCATGCTTTCATCATCTTTTTCTGATAATTTCTGACAAAGGTCTTTTTAGAACTGCTCTAAAGTTCTAACTTTGGTGAGCAGATATTGCAAATTTCTTTGAATCTCTTTGTCAGACTTTCCCTTTGTGTCTCTTTTAGATATATCCTCTGCTTGTTGGGCCTTTATTTTGAGATATTCTTTTATATTTCTTGGCAAAGGATAACCTTGAACATATGGGAGTTTCCTCTTTTCAGGGTCATCTTCAGAGTAGAAGGATTTGATTTCCTCCCTGACTGCTGGAAGATCTAGAGGATATTGTACTCCTGCAGCGATAATGGCAGTGTTTTGATTGAAGGCTTGAACTGAAGATAATGGAACAGGGTTTGGAATGGTGACAAGGGACAGTGGTTGTGTAGATGTTAGAGTTGGGGAAGTGTTATCTTCCAGTACAATGTTTGTTATCCTTCTCCTTTTGTGCTTTGGAGAAGTTGGTGGTGTATTTGTGGGTTGAGTGGCAGTGATTGAAGTAGTGGGTATCTGACTAAAAGCTGTTGAAACAACTGGTGTTTCAACCACTGTTGTCACTACAACAGTTGATGTGTCAACTGTTGTCTTCTGCTTTTTAGCAGGTGGTTTTTGTGGTGGTGATATTGTTTTTGGTATGGCAGTGGATTGAGTGTGGGTTGATGTAGTAGTGATGGCAGTTGTTGGATAACATCTGTTGAAACCACGGAAGTACCAACAACTGTTGATACAACAGGTGTTTTAACATCTATTGGTTTGGAGGTTTGATGAGAGGAACTTTTGGGGATTTGAGGAGTTTGTTTGGTGGTTTTGGAAGGTGTGGTTTTGGGTTGGCTTACTTTTCTGGTAGGCTGTCTTCTTTTAGGTTTAGAAGTACCCTGCTCTTCTTTTTCCATCAAAACCATCTTCTCCTGAGCAAACCTTTTTGACCCTTTTATTTCCATTGACTCTTTCATGTTTTCTTTTAGTTCAGCAAATGCATTTTGAGTCTCATCAACCTTTTTAGAACCATCTGGCCTTGGGATTTCTACCACAAGTTTGGACATTGGATCTGGTGGCATGTATAAACCATCTTCTTTTCCCTTCTTCCCTTTAGTTTTCTCCCCCTTTTTGGCATCATCAAGTTTTTCAACATAGATGATTGAAGCAGGAGCAGTGCCACTGGTTTGAAGGAGATGAGCTTTAATGGCTTTGATATCTGCTTGAGTATCTTTGTACCTAGCTTCCATGACATTTCTGACCAATTGAAGTTGAACTTCATGCTGTTGATATGCATATTGTCTTTGTTTGTGAAGCAGAGGTTGAAACAGATGCCATAGCTCAGTAGGGGATGGAGTAGATGTTGCAAATGGTGCAGCAGTGGGTGTAGCCTTTTGAGCTTGTAACAACTGTTGCAGCATAGTTTTGATTTTTGCAACAGATGTGTTAAGTTTATCAACCCTCTCTGTCAATTCTTTGTATTTAAAACCATCACCCAAGTTAATGGGATAATCTGATTTCCCATTAGTGGTGGTTGTATCAGTGGTTGACTTAGGAAAAGTTTCCCAAAAATCATCCACTGATGCCCCTTGTTCTCGGTATTGGGGACTTCTTTCTTCAGCAGAGGTTACCATTTTAAGGTCACCAGTGTATAATGGAAACACACTAGTGGACACTATGGTTCCCATAGAAGAAATTGCCTTCAAGGGAGTCTCACTAATGAAACTACTGTCCAGGTGTAAACCAGTGGGTTCAACACCTGTAGTAGCTGCTCCACTTAAACTACTGACAGGAATTACTTGTAATTCCTGCAGTGTAGCCTCCTCAACTGTTGGTGGGTTAGCAGAGATAGAGACACCAGACTCAGTCACTTGTTGTGGTATATTCTCATTGACAGGTGATTGAGAAGAACTGATTTGTGTCTGGGCTATATCAAGTGCATCCAACAGAGGTATCATTGATGCAGGAGGAGTTTTAGGCTCAGGTTGAGATCTTTCTTCCATCTGCTGTGAGGAAGTAGCAGCAGTGGTTTCAGGTGACTTTTGTGTTGTCACAGGTGTTACCTCTGGGATCTCATCTTCCAGAGTCACCTTTTTGGTGGGTTTGGGGGGCTTTTGGATAGTTTTCTTTTTGGTCTTTTTGGTGATTTTTGGTGTGGGTTTCACAGCAGGGGTTGTGCTGCTGTGATCACCAGGAGCAGTGGGCTCAACAGCAGGGGCCTGAAGAGCAGTTGTTGCTGCTAAATTCTGCTCAGGTACCTCTGTTTGTGTTTTTGAAGGTTTTGACAGCCTTGTGAATGTTTTAGAAGTTAGGCTGTTTATTTGAATAGGATTTCCTTGGATAAGCACATGTGCATTATCCTTTGAAAATTTCTTTTGAAGATAAAAACTTAAAAACCTTGGAAACAATAAAAATAATTTTTTATTAATATTCTTAACCATATTATTAAAAATCTCCTGAGAGTAGTTAAAATTTTCTTCAGCCATGATAGCATAGCCCAGGTTTTGGATTTTCAATGGTATTTCATTAAAAGTTGTTGTTTTATTTGACACACACATGAGGAGGGTATGGAATAAAAACCTCATGGCAGGTGGAAAACGGCCTTTTGTAAAGTATCCTTTTTCATTTCTTCTTCATACCCTCTCTCAATGAAATCAGTTTGGTACTCTGTTTTTGGGAAAGAGCTTTTACCTGTAAGATCATTGATTTCAAAAACCTCTGAAATGGTTTGAGGTGTGATGGTAACTGGAATTCCCCTTATTGATGAAGTAATAGCTAAGGTCTTCTTGTCCTTAGTTTCAAGCTTTGCATTTTTCCAGAACTCTCGTTGGGTATCCAGGTAGATGGTTTCATTGCAGGTCAACAAAGTTTTGTACTTTGAAGATGAAAGTGCATCAATCACGGAATGAAAATCTGTGTTTTGACTTGTTTTTGCAAGTGTACACAGGTAGTTATGACGGGTTTTGAATGTAAGATCCATGATGAATCAAAGGTGGTTAAGAACGAAGGAAGAAGATGAGTGATTTGAGAGAATTTGGTGAAAACTGCTTTTGAAAGGAATTTTGAATTCGACTCGACAGTGAAAACCCTGTTCGGGGTTTTGATCAGGGTTTTATAGGTGGAACAGTGAATGCTGACGTGGCAGCGGTTACAAAAGATCATCTGCTAAGTACTGTCCACGTGACAACCTCTAATGAATAATTGATCACAGTTGTTAGGAAACCATTGATGAATCAATATCAGTGGTTTACAGTGCTGAAAATGAAAACAGTGGCTGACTATAACAATCAGTGGATAGCCTATCAGTGGATTAAAACACTGAGGTTTAACAACAGTGATTAACAAAGAAAATGAGAGAACAGAGGTTGACTTTCAGCAGTGGATAATATTCAGCAGAACAGATGTTTGAAACAAACAGTGGTTATGGCAGACTTTTAAGAATTTAATGAAAATTTTCATTTTTAGCTATTTTTAAGGATAAATTTTTGATTTTCTGAAAACATTTTAATGCTTTTATTCATAGAAAAACAGGATTTTTCCTGTTATTCCATGTTCAGCATGCCAATCCTAGAGATCAAGCTTTCAAAGGTAGTTGTGTCTAAAGCCTTTGTTAGCACATCTGCCAGCTGATCTTTAGTTGGAACATGGTGCAGAGAAATCAAACCTTTTTCATAGCAATCCCTCACAAAGTGATGTCTAATATCAATGTGCTTGGTGGTTGAATGTGAAACTGGATTTTTCATGATATTTTCTGCTGCCTGACTGTCCAACACGAGTGGTGTCTTTAAGGCAGTGATACCAAAATCCAGCAGTTGATTTTGAAGCCATGGCAGTTGGGCTGTACAACTTGCAACAGCAATATACTATGTCTAAGCATTGGATGTTGAAACAGCTGCTTGTTTTTTGCTTTGCCAAGACACTAAGCAATTGCCTAGGAATTTGATTTTTGCTTTTCCTTCAACCTCCACAAAACACTATTTTAACCCAACAGTGGTTTTAAACCACCGTTTTAACCCAACAGCAGTTCAACCATAGTTTTCTCCACAACAAATACATTTAACCCAACTGTGGTTTCAAACATCTGTTTTCCTTCATCTGTTGACCAAAGTCAACAGATGTATCAACTACTGTTTTATTTTCAAGCATGTTCCTTCTCCAAAAAAACAATATTTTAACCCAACGGTCGTTTCAATCCCCTTCAACCTCCACAAAACACTATTTTAACCCAACAGTGGTTTTAAACCACCGTTCTAACCAAACAGCGGTTTCAACCACAGTTTTCTCCACAACACTCTGCTTTATCTCAACAGTAGTTCCAAACATCTGTTTTCATCCATCTGTTGACCAAAATCAACAGATGTATCAACCACTGTTTTATTTTCAAACATTTGTTCCCAATAACAGAGCTTTGATCATTTAAACAGACCTTTGCCAATATTACAAGCTTTTACACTCTCAAACCTAAATATTTATTTACTTAATTTAAATAATAAACATGTTTAATAATTTTAACACAACTAATTATATAAAAACTACAAGTGTCAAACAGAGGTAACTATATAATAAACAAAGTTCAAAACAGCAAACAACAATCAATAGAATACAGCATACTAATTCCTAATCAATGGGCGAAACAGCATACAAAGTTCATCCATCTGTTAACCCAAGTCAACAGATGTATCAACCACTATTTTATTTTCAAACATCTGTTCCCAATACATAGCTTTAATCATTTAAACAGACCTTTGCCAATATTACAAGCTTTTACACTCTCAAACATAAATATTCATTTACTTAATTTAAATAATAAACATGGTTAATAATTTTAACACAACTAATTATATAAAAAACTACAAGTCTCAAAACAGCAAACAACATTCAATAAAATACAGCATACTAATTCCTAATCAGTGGATGAAACAGTAGTCTCGATAAGTAAAGCTCCTTTCGGACCATTGTAGTTGTCAACATGTTGGAGGTATTTCAGAAGTTCGTTGCTCAGATCAACTTCAACCATATCCCCCCAGATTCTTGTTATCAGCCACTTGTTGTCTTCAATTATATTAGTCCTTCGGGCCTATCTACATAATCAACTACACGAGGATTATTGAAAACAAATACCTTCATCTAGCCTTCTTCTTCATATCTGAGCAAATCAGCAGTTAGCTCAGCATACTTTCCAATAACAATCAAATGCAGCCTCTTTGCGATGGTCAAAAAATGCCCTTGGCAAGGATTGACTACAATACTCTCTGGAAAACGAAGCATTCTGAAAGTCTCACTCAGAACATCAAAAGCAACGATGATCCTCTCACCTAGTGGATACCAATAATTTGAAACCATAAATATATGGTTTTATCAGCATAAACTCCTGTAGACCATGAATAACCACTTGAACCAAAATTGTTTACGCTACCGAAATTTATTGTTCTCCATGACTCACGACGTCGTGAGTAAACACGAGAAGCAGCTACATTACGGTAACATCAGATGTTCAGCACTTTCAGATCATTGAATTGATCAAAATAAATTCCACCAGTATCAGAGTTTCGATCATGATTGTAATTGAAGTAGTCATCAGACAAAACCTTATAGCGCCTGGTAGTTGGATTCCAAAGAATCAGCTCACAAAAACCCTTCATTGCAAACTAACAACAAACCATTAAATGACGATAGAATACGTAAGAAGCTAGGGTGGACATTGTTAGGAAAACTTAAGGTTTTGCTTCTAACAACATCCAAATTACCAGCAACTACGTCGTTAACGACAATTGACGTGTCTTTAAAGGAGAGTAGTTTCTTTTGTAGTGAATCTCCACTTCGGAAAGCATGCATCATCTGAAATCCATGACTTGATAATTCCCTATAAAAATTCTTGGAAAGACATTTGAAACGACCAATATCTTCTGCAGAGAGCCTTGTGAAATGTAACACCTCGTAAAATCATATCCAATATAATATAGACACGTGTCATGGACTTTAAACGTTTAACGGATTGGTTACGAGGGACTAAAGTGGACAAACAAAGAAAGTATGTGTATAGAAGGATTCAAAGTGTCAACATTTGATAATATTACCTTTCAACAACCCTACACGATGTTTATACCCTTAAACGAATGAATTATGAATCATATGAAGCCGTTTGTGGAAGAAACTGAAAGTTTACAATCCGCAAGGGTTAAATGTGTCAACATGTTTAATTTATACCTCTGAGTGACCTTTTAACGAACCCGAAGCTTTGTAATGATTAGTTATGCTCACGAGAATAAGTGATAAAAATTTCACAAGATTTCGATATCATATGAGAAAGATATGCTAACATTCGTAAATACGGGGTTAAAAGCATCAACGTTGAAATTCAGGACTTATTCGGTGATTGTATAACTAACCGGAAGCTTAACGGAGTTAGTTTGTGACTCAAGGTCCTTAAAAGTTAACTATGGGGGTCCAAAATGCAATAAACGAAAGGTAAATAAACATAATATGGACCAGGGACCGAAACTGCAAATGCTGAAAGTTGTTTTCCGGTTGCACAGGGGCGTGGTGTCACGCGTAGACCCCTTAAGGAGTCCTACGCGCGTCACCTAGGCCTGATCTGGGTAGAAAATGTTAACAGCTGCGAGTCCAGCCAGTTCCACCGCCTTAGAAAGCTGATTTTTGAATTCAGGAGCTTGGCTAATAGATTTCCATGCATAGGGGACACTTAGATTCATCTGGGATCAATCCTAGATTATTGTGGAGTGATCTTGTGAGTTCTATTTGGTTATATATAGAACTTGAAGTTGCAACATTTCTTGTTCATTTCAAAAATCACTTCAAGGCTACTCTCTGGAGCTTCCTGATCTTCAATCAAGTTTTCTTGAGTCTTAATTTCATGCTAAGGACCATTGTAAGTGTCCTTAACCTCCTAATTTCAGTTTTAATTAGTTTTATGACCAAAAGTCAAACTTATCGTAATTAAGCTTTGACTTAGTGATTAATCACTAATGGTCCAGTCATTTTTTGAATTGAAAGTGGCTATAAGTTGGTAATTATGTGGGTAATAAACCCTTAAAAGGGCACCCTCTGATTTCCACTCTAACTAGGTCAATTGTCGGGTCAAACTTAATTATAAAAAAGTCAACAGAAAGCTATTTTGCAAATAAATTCATAATTAGCAATGTAGAAGCTATGGAACCTGTTTTAACACTTATATAACTTGGTAATTAATGTAAGAACATGTCTAAACATGTTCAACCCGACAATTTTGAGATTAGGCTCGGTTCGGAACCGAAAGTCGCAAAAGTAGACTTTTACTTTGACTTTCAGTTCTGACCCGATTTAGCTCATTTTAGAAATGCCTTAAGGTTCCTTTAGAACCATATTATAAGTTAGTAAAACCCTCTGAGGTTATACAACTTGGTTCCTAATTAATCTGATTCATTTGCATCTTTCCGTTAATTGCTTAAATGTTGACCATTATGCCCTTTTGACCTTAAAACAAGATTTTTGAAAATGTGAGTGGACAAAAACATTTGTTACTGATTTATAAACTTGTCCTAAAAATTTGACATCAGTTTGAGGTCTAGATTAAGAGTTATGCTCAATAGCGTAAATTGAAAGCTTTTTATTAATTAAACGGCATAATTAGCATTAAGCCTATTTAAACCCAAGTTTTGACACCAAATCTTTTACCCACTGATGTAATATAATATTTTGGGATTTTTGAAGATTTTTATTTATTTTTAAACTGATCATAGCATAGGGTTCTTGCTTTGATTCGGTAATTGTCGGTTATACCCTTTTCTTGAATAAAACGAGTTTTACATAACTTTATAAACTGATCAAAAACTCAGATTTACTATTATAACCCGAAAATCGCTTAAAACCGACTTTTTACGCGTTTTAAACGCATTGTATGTATTAAAACCATTTTTAACATATATGACTTAATACCTACTGATGTTTTAAGTAAATTTTTATACTTTAACAGTAAGCAAAAGTTTTAAACTCGGATTCCCAAATTTGACCTTTAAAGCTTATGTGAAATTACCAAAATGCACATTCGGTGCATAGTTTGGTTATAAATGATAAATTTCACATATATGCAATACCCTTCTGATATAACTTATTAAATTAAATATTTTTACTGATCATTTCAGACCTGAAACTTAGATTAATATTTAACCTCTTTTATAACCTTTAAAATGACCAAAATACCCCTACGTGGCTTAATTTGAGTTTAAATTCGTTTTGGGCATAATGGAAGATATCCTACTGATATCATAACATATTTTAAGCATATTAACTTAGGAAACTTGTTCATGACTCATTTGGTTACCCGTTATGCATTTTTCGCGTTCGGTTCGGTTTATGTGACTAGTTTGCATTAACTAACCGAAACGGGTCAAACCTTATCAATTTCACTTCAAAATCCAGAATGTGTTTAGTTTACCCATATTATACAAGTCTTCATACTTGTCGGGTCTCAACCACACTCTAATCCGGTCTTCGCTTAATCTTGCGTTTGAACCGTATACCCTTCTTTAAAACTAACTGGTCTAAGTTTAAACTTAAGTAAGACCCGTTAGGAATCTAATAGGTTAATTAAAACCTTCATTCTAGATTTAGGAGACCAGTAAAAGATACTTGCACTTGCTGATTTGTACGGCTGGGATAAATTATATAATTTGTTCAGGTAAATACTTTTAACTTATTTTCCCTTATACGGGCTTGGGGTACGGTATATAAAATACCGCTTGGTCGGGTATTGAATTTTTAATCGTATGAAGGTTAAATTATTGAGATAACCCATTTAATCTGTTTTGTTTATTCTAAGCCTTTGGGGGGTTAATGACCATGTCCCGGATATCCTTGGCATCATTCGATGAAATGGCCACGACCTAAGCACGATGTGTAGGCATACACCTGCCGGTGCATATATAAAAAGATATAACCTCATGTTCGAGAATAACTCGCCGCGGGATTATATCATGTGGTGTATCTATTAATCTTTAACCCGGTATTCAGCCCGGGCTACTGAACGTATAATAAACATGTAATTCTTTAACAAGTTTATTTTTAAATAATTATCCCAAGTTATAAAAGATATTTTGTGCCTTGTGCATTCAAATCAATTTTTTTAAACATTTTCAAAATGAGTCGGTTAATTGTATTTACCAGTGAAAACTGACGTATTTTCCAAAAAGGTTAAGTGCAGGTACTAATCGGAATAGGCTGGCTACTCCTAGCATCAATAAAGAGTCTTGCAAGCTTAGATGTTTATAAATCTGCTGAACAATGTTTCTTTTAACTTTGATCCGCCTGTGGACCCTTTACAACCGTTTTTGTAATAAATGATATTACTTCATTCGGTTTGTAATGATTTTATCTTTCGACTTCCGCTGTGTATATAAACTGTGATAAATTGTCTATGATGATATCAACTACGTCACGATACTCCCCACCGGGCCCACCGGTAATACATGGAAATATCGGGGTGTGAAAGGTTGGTATCAGAGCCAACGTTGAGTGAATTAAACACTAGCCTTTTGTGTTTAATCTCAATGACATAGTTTTGTAACACCCCAAAAACGGGTTTGGTAATCAAACCACGTTAATATTACTGACGGGTAAAATACCGTTAGTGGTAAAAATTTACCCGGTAAATATTAGGATTTAAATAATTAATCCTAATAATAAATAAAAAGTGAATAAAAGATTTTAAGAAATAAAATGATAGAAGGCCCGAGTTAACGGGACCTAAAATAAACTTAGTCATAAATATTCCCGAACCCGCTAAGCTAACTAGGAATGTTTGACCCGGTTAATAAGAGGGAATATGAATTGTAAATAAGTAGGTTATAACCTACTTAATAATTAACGAAACATGAGGGACCAAAATTAGATATTTAGAAAAGTTTAGTTATTAAAAACAAAAATAAAAACACACCACACATAGTGTGTGCGTGTGTGAGATCGACCAGGAGCAAGCTCCATGGAGCCAAGCCCTAAACACAACAAATTCTTCAAATTGGAGGGGTAATTGAAGGCCAAATTCGGAATTTAATGCATAGAAACGATCACCAAGTTGTAACATCCCAAAAATAGGTAATCTAATTATTTCTTTTAAGATAGTCATAAGAAGGAAAGTTGAACTATGAAAATTAAAAGATTAAAACTCGAGGGACTAAAGTTGAAACTTTGAATGAGAGTTCTATTAATTAAGCAAAACATACACACTAGACACTTCTAGTGTGTGCGTGAGACGTCCAGGAGAAGGAGACAAGAACTAAAAACCCTAGTTCACCAATTCCATCAAATTGGAAGGTGATTTCAAGCTCGAACGATTGTAGGAACTCAAATTCTCGATCACCAAGGTGTGACTAATCAAGTGGTAAGTCGAATTTCTTGAAATTATGAACTTTAGGAAGTGGGTTTTTACTAAATCATGAGTAATGTTGTGATATGTGTAGCTAGGAGTTAAGATTATGAACTAGGATCCGGTTAATGTTCGGTTTTCAGTGATTTAGCTTGCTATGTTAGATGGACATTAGGTGTATGGATGTAGGATGAAAGAATCTTATGAACTTGTTTGATTTTGTGATGAACTTGTAGATTAGTATGTAAAGATACTTGCAACTTAATGTCCTACAAATACGAAACCCGCCAAGTGTTCGATAAAATGCTTAATAGAACAAATGTGTGAAATTTGGTTAATTATGATCAAATTGATGTATGATAAAAAGTAGGTAGAAGATGGAATGATATTTAGTCGGGCTAAACGAATGAATATGTTGATGTAGGCATAAAAGAAGAAGGTTCGAGCGCTAGGAGATCGGACAGTTCTCAAGATCGAGGTATGTTGTGTTATGCATACAAGCTTTACTTTCTAATTGTCATTGTTATATTAGAACCGTAATTATGATAGTTTGTAGGTGATGAGTAGTTGATAACTTAACCCGTCATAAACGGGTCGTAAGAGATGATGATTTATGAAAGAAGTTATGTTATGGTCGGTTGGTCTTGAACTAATCGTGTATTGGAAAGTTATGAAAGAATGAAGTGAAATAGCTAAATCCGTGGTGAACGGATTTAGGATGACATGTATGTTGCATTATGTCTAATCCGAAACCAACGGATTATCGAATGTTATGCGTTATCTCGTTTGGAGATAGTAAATAAGGACCCGTTAAACGGGTAAATGAAAGTGAGATGGTAATATGGTTAAGTGATGACGCGAATGGATGTTAGTTTTTATTTTAAATTACCGTTGCAAGAACTGACTAGTTAAATTTGGTTGCGATGTAGGTAAATCTGCTATATAGGTGGCGTAGCAAGCTTGGGGGCGAACACCAATATGTACACTTGACTATGCGCTTCCGAAGTAGTCGCCCTTTTGAAACAATATTTTGGAAAACTTGTATTTCTCGAAAAACGTCTTTAGTTATGTAAATTATGGTTTTAGAAACTTAGTCGTTTGTAATTAGTAACTTTAAACTTGCGTCTTGACAGGGTAGTTCAGATTAACACCTGTAACTAGACTAGGGGAGGTGTTGATCTCGAACTATCCACAAGGGCATTTGGTAAAAATGTAAATATTATATTTCAAGTTTCAAACCTTGAAGTTTCCATGTGTTTTGGTCGTTTTGATAATAAGGGCGTTACAAGTTGGTATCAGAGCAAAGGTTTGAGAGAATCAAGCACGAGTTGAGGTGCTTGGGCTCAAACTGATAGCTCGCGCAAAGGGTGTGTTCGCTCCAAGGTCGCAAACAAGGTAAAGGTTTAAGATGCTTTAAATTCTATAACGGGTCAAATAGTAATATGCGTCAAAATGGTTTATGAGTGTATAGAAACCCATGAATCGAATCTTATGTAATTGAAAAATAACTATGGCATGGCATTGGCGAGAATTGGTATGCAAACGGATAAGTTTGGTTGATAAACCATGAATGGGTTGAAAGTTTATAAGTGAGAAAATGGCCGAAAGTTTAAAAAATTTTCGAAAATAGTTAATCCGGGTGACGGATTTTAACTATATGTGATGAAGGATGGAATTACGATCGCGTAGGAAGAAACGGATCGAAAATCGGATGAAAATTGAGTAAGTTATGATCGTTTAGGCGAAAAATGGGAATTTTGGGAAAATGCAGCACCCAGCACCGGACTCCCTGTCAAAAACGATGCCTCGCATTGCGCTACAGACCTTAGCGTCACGCGAGACCCCTCGCGTCACGCGAAGGGTAATACAGGGAGGCGCCTCGTCACGCGACCCCCCTTAAAATGAGCAGATTGTTTTTTTTGTTATGTTTTGACCAAGGAACCTGTTTATGAAGGTTATAAATCATGTAAATAGAGTCATGAAAGTTATTACGACATCATGGAATAACCTATAAAGAACCGCAAGAGTAGGTGATGTTAAATTTGTTAAAAACCATCGAAAACTTTATTGTGTGGATGGCGGATCACGTAGATTCGAATGATGACGATGTGGCACGGGAAGATGCATTGAATGAAAAGATGGTGCAAATGATGGATAATACTTTTGAAGCCAAACTTCCGCAAATAGTTCAAGAGGTGGAGAGTCGCGTGTTGGAAACGATTGATGCAATAATGACAAGCAAAATGGATGAAATAAAGGAGATGATAGGAGAGTCCAAAGCCAAGAGTAAGATACGAAGATGCACGTATAAGAATTTTATGGCATGTAGTCCTTCTCCGTATGATGGAAAGATAGATCCGATTGTATGCCAAAGGTGGATTTCTAATATAGAAGTTGTGTTCATACGAAGTCGGTGTGATAAGGAGGATCAAGTAATGTTTGCTACGGGTCAACTGCAATCGCAAGCTAAAGATTGGTGGGATGCTTATTGTAAAGAGATAGGTGAAGACAAACTTCAGGTGATGACGTGGCAGGAATTTAAAGAACCTTTCCTAAAATACCATTGCCCCCAATCCGCCATCGACAGGATTCAAGAGGAATTCTTGCGCCTCCGACAGCGGGACGAAACAATCAATGAGATAACAAATATTTTCTTGGATAAGCTGAAGTTTTGCAAGGAGTTCGTGAATTCAGAAAGAATGAAAATCAACTGATACCATGATATATTGAAAGCGGAGTTTAGGGAGTTTATCACACCCTCGAAGTGTGAAACTCTTGACGAACTCATAAACTGGGCGCGAGACAGGGAGATTGAACTCAAGAGATAGGTGGAGCGAGGTGAAAAGAGACCGCCGGAGAAGATGTCTAACCCGATTCCTTTCAAGAAGGGCAAGTTTCAAGATCAAGGAAATAAAGAGAAAACAAAGAGTGGAATTCCCCGTTGCAAGAACTGTGAAAGCTTCACACTGGGGAGTGTCTGTTGGGCAAGAAGGGATGCTATAACTGTGGGGAAGAGGGACATCCGCATTACAGGTGCCCTAAGAATACGAAGACATGTTTTAATTGTTTCCAGAAGGGTCATATCAAGGCGGAGTGTCCCAAGCTCCAACCGGGAATGAAAAAGGAAGGCAAGAAGGAGGAGAACCCTAAGGCAAAAGCAAGAATGTTTCAAATTACGTCTGAAGAGGCTAAAGCTCATCCGAATGTTGTGTCAGGTATTTTCTTGCTAAACTCCTTGCCGATGTACGTGTTGTTCGATACCAGGGCGACTATGTCTTTTGTTTCGCGTGATGTAATTAATCACCCCTCATTTAAGATTGAAAGAATGCAAATACCATTAGAGGTAGAGATAGCCGATAGCAAGAATTATTTGTTGCACGAAGTGTGTAGAAAATGCAAGCTCGTGATAGAGGATGAGGAGTTTGATATTGATCTCGTACCTATGGTCTTAGGAGAATTCAAAGTAGTAGTAGGTATGGATTGGATGGCACGACACCATGCGGAGATTAAATGCGAAAGTAAGACAATACGCGTGCAATCTCCGAGTGGGAGATGGTTAAGTATTCAAGGAGAGAGAAATGTAAAAGTGAAATTATGCAATATTGTCCAAGCCGTCAAGTACGTGCGTAATGGAAGCAGGGCATTCTTAGCCTATGTAGTAGATGTTCATCAAAGCCTTCCCAAGTTCGAAGATGTTGTGGTAGTGAATGAATATCCAGATGTGTTTCCGGAGGAGTTGCCGGGGCTTCCACCCGAACGCGAAATAGAATTTCGTATTGAATTGAATCCAGGTGCGCAACCGGTGGCTAAATCCCCATATAGACTGGCTCCAACCGAAATGAGGGAACTAATGACACAATTGCAAGACTTACTTGATAAGGGCTTTATACGTCCGAGCGTATCACCTTGGGGAGCACCCGTTCTTTTCGTAAAGAAGAAAGATGGGTCGATGCGTATGTGCATCGACTACCGGGAGCTGAATAAATTAACCGTGAAGAACCGTTATCCCTTACCCAGAATTGATGATCTTTTTGATCAGTTACAAGGTGCGAGTTGGTTTTCAAAGATAGATTTACGTTCAGGCTATCATCAAGTAAGGGTGCGAGAGGAGGATGTTGCAAAAACTGCATTTAGAACTCGGTATGGACATTATGAATTCTTGGTCATGTCCTTTGGGTTGACGAACGCGCCAGCCACGTTTATGGACCTTATGAACCGAGTATGTCGACCGATGTTAGATAAATCTGTAATTGTGTTCATAGATGACATTTTAGTTTACTCCCGGAATGAGGCCGATCATGCGAGACACCTACGAGAGGTACTTGAAACCCTCCGTAGAGAAAAACTTTATGCAAAGTTCTCAAAGTGTGCCTTTTGGCTCAGGGAGGTGCAGTTCCTGGGTCACGTAATAAATTCAGAAGGTGTCTTAGTAGATCCAGCAAAGATTGAGGCAGTATTAAAGTGGGTTCCTCCGAAAAAACCCACCGAAGTAAGGAGTTTTCTAGGCCTTGCCGGCTATTATAGAAGGTTTATTCAAGATTTCTCCAAGATTGCATTACCAATGACTAAACTGACGAGGAAGAAAGGAAAGTTCGTGTGGGATAAAGAACAAGAAGAAGCTTTTTAAGTGTTAAAAGAGAAATTATCGAGTTCCCCGGTGTTAACGTTACCAGATGGAACGGAAGATTTGGTCGTCTATTCAGACGCGTCACATCAAGGCTTGGGGTGTGTTTTAATGCAAAGGGGAAAGGTTATCGCGTATGCTTCAAGACAACTCAGACCACATGAAGTAAACTATCCGACCCATGACCTAGAATTGGCAGCGGTGGTTTTTGCCTTAAAAATTTGGAGGCATTACCTGTATGGGGTAAAATGCACGATCTACTCAGATCATAAGAGCCTCAAATATTTCTTCGAACAGAAAGATTTGAATATGAGGCAACGAAGGTGGTTGGAACTGATTAAAGATTATGATTGAATTATTTTATATCACCCGGGGAAAGCAAACGTCGTAGCAGATGCGTTGAGTCGAAAAGATTATCCACACCCGATTCATGTAAAATCTATGAAGATGACAGTTACGCCTCACCTCCTTGAAACGATAAGAGATACTCAAATAAAAGCACTAGAGGCAGGGGATCCAAAGAAAGAAAGAACGAAAGGAATAGCAGAGAAGTTTGAAGAAAATTCGAACGGGCTTAAAACGAGATTTGGTCGGATCTGGATACCAAGGTTTTGCGAGGTCAAAACAGTGCTACTTGAAGAAGCTCATAAGTCACGGTATTCCATTCACCCTGGGGCTACAAAAATGTACTGTGATTTGAAAACAAACTATTGGTGGCCCGGTATGAAACGCGATATTGCTAAGTATGTCGCGAAATGTCTGACGTGTTCTCAAGTGAAAGCGGAACATCAGAAACCTTATGGAGAGTTACAACCCTTGGAAATTCCAGTATGGAAGTGGGAGGAGATAACAATGGATTTGGTGACTAAGCTACCTAGAACCAAAAAGGGGCATGATACGATATGGGTAATCGTGGACCGGCTCACGAAGAGTGCACAGTTTTTACCAATTCGAGAGGCCTACTCATCAGAAAAGATGGCGGAAGTGTATGTGAATGAAATAATATCTCGACACGGGGTGCCTGTGTCAATAGTTTCAGATCGGGATACGAGATTTACCTCTCCTTATTGGCTGAAGTTCCATGAAAGTATGGGCACGAAACTGCACATAAGCACAGCCTACCACCCGCAGACTGACAGTCAATCGGAAAGAACGATTCAGACACTTATTGATATGTTAAGAGCATGCGCGTTAGATTTTGGGGGAAATTGGGATGACCATTTACCTCTGGTGGAATTTTCTTACAATAATAGTTATCATAGTGGTCTCAAAATGGCACCTTATGAACTGTTATATGGAAGAAAGTGTAGGACTCCCGTATGTTGGGGGGAAGTAGGACAAAGGGAACTCGCGCCTAACGAATTGATAGCAATGACCAACGAAAAGATTGATCTAATTAGAGCTCGATTAAAGGCGGCTCAGGATAGGCAAAAAGCATATGCGGATAAGAGAAATCATCCTATCGAATTTCAAGTAGGAGACTATGTTCTATTAAAAGTATCCCCATGGAAAGGTATAATCCGTTTTCGTAAACGGGGTAAATTGGGGCCTCGTTATATTGGGCCATTTAAGATCTTGGCTCGAGTGGGGAAAGTGGCGTATCGTATAGAATTGCCGTCTTCATTAGATGGGATCCATAACACTTTCCATGTGTTACAATTACGAAAGTGCCTTGCGGATGAATCGGCGATCGTACCTCTTGACGACATTGAAGTGGATGAGAGCTTAAACTATGTTGAAAGACCGATAGCCATTAAAGATGTTAAGGTAAAGAATCTTCGCAATAAGGCCATTAGACAAGTTCTAGTACAATGGCAACACCGGAAGGGGTCGGAACTTACATGGGAATCGGAAGATGAAATGCGGAAGCATTACCCTTCTTTATTTGGTACGTAATGTTGATTTAGTATGTGTTCAAGTTTCGGGGACGAAACTTTTTCTAAGAGGGGTAGACTTGTAACATCCCAAAAATAGGTCATCTAATTATTTCTTTTAAGATAGTCATAAGAAGGAAAGTTGAACTAGAAAAATTAAAAGATTAAAACTCGAGGGACTAAAGTTGAAACTTTGAATGAGAGTTCTATTAATTAAGCAAAACATACACACTAGACACTTCTAGTGTGTGCGTGAGACGTCCAGGAGAAGGAGACAAGAACTAAAAACCCTAGTTCACCAATTCCATCAAATTGGAAGGTGATTTCAAGCTCGAACGATTGTAGGAACTCAAATTCTCGATCACCAAGGTGTGACTAATCAAGTGGTAAGTCGAATTTCTTGAAATTATGAACTTTAGGAAGTGGGTTTTTACTAAATCATGAGTAATGTTGTGATATGTGTAGCTAGGAGTTAAGATTATGAACTAGGATCCGGTTAATGTTCGGTTTTCAGTGATTTAGCTTGCTATGTTAGATGGACATTAGGTGTATGGATGTAGGATGAAAGAATCTTATGAACTTGTTTGATTTTGTGATGAACTTGTAGATTAGTATGTAAAGATACTTGCAACTTAATGTCCTACAAATACGAAACCCGCCAAGTGTTCGATAAAATGCTTAATAGAACAAATGTGTGAAATTTGGTTAATTATGATCAAATTGATGTATGATAAAAAGTAGGTAGAAGATGGAATGATATTTAGTCGGGCTAAACGAATGAATATGTTGATGTAGGCATAAAAGAAGAAGGTTCGAGCGCTAGGAGATCGGACAGTTCTCAAGATCGAGGTATGTTGTGTTATGCATACAAGCTTTACTTTCTAATTGTCATTGTTATATTAGAACCGTAATTATGATAGTTTGTAGGTGATGAGTAGTTGATAACTTAACCCGTCATAAACGGGTCGTAAGAGATGATGATTTATGAAAGAAGTTATGTTATGGTCGGTTGGTCTTGAACTAATCGTGTATTGGAAAGTTATGAAAGAATGAAGTGAAATAGCTAAATCCGTGGTGAACGGATTTAGGATGACATGTATGTTGCATTATGTCTAATCCGAAACCAACGGATTATCGAATGTTATGCATTATCTCGTTTGGAGATAGTAAATAAGGACCCGTTAAACGGGTAAATGAAAGTGAGATGGTGATATGGTTAAGTGATGACGCGAATGGATGTTAGTTTTTATTTTAAATTTCTGTTGCAAGAACTGACTAGTTAAATTTGGTTGCGATGTAGGTAAATCTGCTATATAGGTGGCGTAGCGAGCTTGGGGGCGAACACCAATATGTACACTTGACTATGCGCTTCCGAAGTAGTCGCCCTTTTGAAACAATATTTTGGAAAACTTGTATTTCTCGAAAAACGTCTTTAGTTATGTAAATTATGGTTTTAGAAACTTAGTCGTTTGTAATTAGTAACTTTAAACTTGCGTCTTGACAGGGTAGTTCAGATTAACACCTGTAACTAGACTAGGGGAGGTGTTGATCTCGAACTATCCACAAGGGCATTTTGGTAAAAATGTAAATATTATATTTCAAGTTTCAAACCTTGAAGTTTCCATGTGTTTTGGTCGTTTTGATAATAAGGGCGTTACACAAGTCAAGGAGATCGTAAGGTATGTCGAATTTCTAACATTCGTGAAGTTGTAAAATTTTGATAATCATCCTAATCGCGTATTAGGCATGAATTTGAGAGGCTATGGCTATATTAGTGATGTATACTTGCTTAGGAAAGAAACCCTAAGTGAAAATCATACATAACATGCTATAGATTGATGAATTTGGTGAAATAACACACTTAGATAAGTAGGTTTTGAGGTTATGATGAAATAGATTATATAGTTATGCTTAGAATCATCATGCATGGTAAGTAATCAGGAAATACTTAAACAATTTGCAAGTTTGAGTATTTGATCATAAGTGATAGTGGTGAATTTTGATGTTAATCTTGGAAAAAATAACTAGTTATGAACTAGTTGTAAATGTGTAAAAATGTATGCACATTAGGTGTTTGTTAAAATGCCTAAATGAAAACTAAAGTGTTGAAATTAGAGTGAAAATGTGCATTTGAATGATATGGCAATTAGGTGTGATATGAAGTGATAAGGGTCCTAAATACTATGTTGAATTAGATTAATGTTGTAAACCATGTGATTAAAAGTAGTTAACTTTGATAAACTAAGTTAACTGAGCATGAAGTCGAACAGTAGCTTCAACATAGAAAATAAGTGAGGCGGAATAGTCGTGATTGTTAATGACTAATTTAACCGCCTTGTAAATGATTGACAATAGTTTGACGCGTAACAAGCTAGATGAAAGCTTGGAGGAGGGAGCGGGTCAAACGGAGCAAGTACGGGAAGAAAAGTGTGGCGTGGATGCGAGGTAAGTGTAATTTACACACTTATGTAGAATACCCGTTTATTCGATACGTTGTAAACGTGATAACGATAATATTGGAAATATGGAAATTTGTCAAGTGTCGACTAATGTAAATCAAGGTTAAAAGGATACCCATGGCGTAAGCCGAAATGGGTTGAATTTGTAAGAAAAGAGTGTAAAAGAAAAAGGGTATGGTTATAAAATCCGGGATGGGATGGATGTATGAATTGGAAATCAAAAACGATGTTTTTGATTAAATAGATAATGTTGGGCATATAGTCCAAACGGGTCGAATAGTGGTGATAACACCATTTGACAATATCGACTAATGTGGTTGTCAAGTCTTATGTTAACAGGACCGATTAGCAAATCGGATAATTGCGTCACCATTGATGGTGTGATAATGAAAACGAGGTATAAATCGGGTCTACTTGTTGATCCGGGCCAGGTACGCATAATTATGTTGTAGTTAAAAGTGCTATTTTGGTCGAATAATTTGAGAGAGAGTCCTTCGTCATAAAAGGACTAAAATCGACCAAAACGCCCTTGTAGGCTAAATGGAACAAACGACCCTTAAAGGTTGTTTGGAAACGAGTCTTATGACTAGGTAAATACTTAGAATAAGTATAGAAGCTGAAAGAGGTATTATATTAGCCAAATGGCACTATTTGAGTTTTTGCCGTAAAATAATGATTCGAGAGGTAAAATTTGGTTTATATTGATCACCACATTAAACCTACCTTAAATACAGTTGTGGTGGGAGATTATAGGATAAGAAATGTGGTAATGGAATGCTAGAAGCAATCGAAAGCTATTTTAGGCTCGAAAGTGCTTAAATACCCTTAACGGGTCAAAATAAGCATACGAGCGAAAATGGGTTTAAATTGTGTAATAAACCTGTGATTAGAACCTAATATGGTATATAACATTAATTTGAAGAAGTGTAGGTGATATAGGAATCAAACAAATATGTTTGTTTGATAAAATGCATAAACGGGTAAAATTCGATAAAAAGGTAACGAGTCGAAGGCTTGAAAGTCTCAAAATTTATTTATGTTGGATGTTGGATTTTAACTCCATATGATGAAGAATTAAATTACGGACGCGTAGGAAAAAGAATCGGGTAAAACGGATTAAAAACGAGAGAGTTATGCTCGTTTCCGTGAAATCGGGTTAAGCTGGGAACGTACAGCAACTGTTAAAGCAGCATTCTGCTGAAAAGGGGGCTAGGCGTCACGCGACGCCCCCTAATTCGCAAAAAAAAATATTTTTTTTCTTGTTTGACCCATGGCACTTGTTTAAACTTATTAGTTGACTATCAAAACTAACTTTTAAGTTGGTTTTGATCTTAGGTGATGTTGGGCATGCTACGGATGACGATCAAGCAACTACGAAGAACCGAACACACGAGATTAAAGCTTCCGCATGGCGTTACGTCATAACTTTTAAATGGCGAACTTATTTATATTATATTGAAAACTTTTAAGTTGTAAAAGTTTTAAATTACTCGTATTTTCTAAGGATACTTAATCGTAATTACATGTTTGATATCGTATTTATACGACAAATTTCAAAATAATAACATGGGTGTTACAAGTTTGCACATTCTTCGACTTCCGAGTCTAGACAAAGAACTTAGGACAAATCCTAATTTGTTTTATTTTGTCCTTTATTGTTTTCCTTTGTTGTTTCTTGTGTTTGTTTTGACAGAATCAACCAAAAATGCCGCCGAGGTTTCGAGGAAGAGCAAGAGGCAAGGGGACATTCAACGCCCCCAACGATCACGAGGCCGGGCCTTCACACCAGCAAACTCCGTCAGCCACAATAAGCACAAGTCCTCAAGAGGTTTGGAGGACGTATTTGGAGCCCGCGAGGCGATCCGTCTCGCTAAGTTCATCACCTTCATACCACCATTCCTTCGGGCTGTAATCGGAGAACGAGCCTGAAGATTCGCACCATTCTTTCTTACCGTTGCGGCGGTCAACCTCGCATCGGGCCTTCCAAGACCCGACACCTTATTTTCAGAGCCGGTTCAACCCGGTGAACCAGATGGAAGAACCAATGGGTCATAACCCGTTGGGCCCTGAAGACCATTTCCCTGAAGCTCAGGGAATGGATATGGATGATGACCCAGATCCCGCTGAACCACCATCTGGGACACCTACTCACCCCATCGAGATTTTGGATGGGTCGTCTTTCCATGGATCACCTTATCATGGTCCCGACAGCTATGAGGCCAGGTTTGCCCAATACGACTGGGTGTTTATTCCCTCCTACAACCCGCCTCAGCAGCAGCAGCAGGATCCCTCTGAGGATTCACGTTTTGTAGCGGTCACACCACCGCCACCACCACTGCTCGAGCAGCAACTGCCTCTGGAGCCACCGAGGCGAAGAAGATCAGGCGCAGGGATGTCCGTGCGAGGAGGGGATTTTTATTTTAGCACCCCTCAGCATTCAAGTGGCAGTCACTACCCGCCACTACGTGAAGACCCACAGATGGGTGAGCCTTCAAACCCCGTTTCCGAGGTGGACTCTGCGCCAGTCGCACCACCACCAGTGGGTTATGACAACCCAATTCCTTCATACGCCGGTACAGCGGCGTATAACCCCTTTGAACAGCCTGCCTACCCGGGGTACAACTACTACAATGCCCCCGATGTTGACCCATACCTTGCAGCAGCCAACTACAATGCTCTTCATCCTGAAGGGCCTTACGCAGCCTCCTACCAAACCGGGTACCCACCTTATGGGTGTCAACACCCACCACCTCCTCAACCTCTACAGCAGCAGCCGCCACAGCCGCCACTGATTCAACCCCAGCAGCAACAGAAGATTCTACAGAGGTTGAGCCAGGTGGAACGGGAGGTTCAAGAAGAGCGTAGGAACCACCGGAGATTTCTCAAAGGTCTGGCAAATTTAATCAAGGGAAAGAAGAAAAGGGATTTTTGAAGATTCCTTATTTATTTATTTGTATTGTAATTTCTTTGTTTCAATCAAGTCCCTGCGTGGACATTATTTATTTATGTACTTAGTCCCTGCGTGGACTTGTCTCTCTATCTTTAGTCCCTGCGTGGACATCTATTTACATATTCAGTCCATGCGAGGACTTGTATTTTTAGTTTAGCCCCTGCGTGGGTAAGTTATTTCTGTTAAAGTCACATTTAGGGCAATTATGTACTCTTGTTAATCTTAGTGGAATGTTTGAATTTAAAATTTCATTTTATCATTATGTGCATAAATATAATATATGAAATAAATTAAAAAAATACCATTCCTTTTAAAAAAAATGATCTGCCTTTAAGTATTAAAATAAGAATCTTAAAAGGTATAACCTAGCCTGCATATCATTATAGACCTGGCCATGATGGTAAAACCTATTTAAAAGATTCAAATCCTTGTTAACATCTGAAAACATGTTAACACTCCTGGCAGATGTGATTCGTTAAATCACACATGTCATCCTTATATTGGGTTCTTTCCAGATTCCTAATCCAACCTAATGATCCATGAATCATGGGTTTAAATCATCAATTAAGATGATCATATATTAAACATCCACTGGCGATGTAGTGCCTACGGGCCATACTCATTGTCATATAAGACAAAAGACAGATGTAGCTACGACTCCATGTCAATAAAAGGTAATGAACTACGTTCAAACCTTAATGCCTCGATTCTCTGAAATCGTGGCTTAAAATTGTCCTTGTGACTAGGCCTTCTGTATGCCACCTTATTATCCTTAATAGTTTATAACTAGGATAAAATATGATAAAATTTGAATGAATTAAATTAACCAATATGGTATATAGTTACCATGGTTAATGAATTGCCATAAAAGACAATCCCATAATAGACTCCTGAATGAATCCTTGTTAATATTTTATGTAGCAATCAAGCTACATGGACGGGTCTGATGAAGTCAACAGTCACCCGAGAGAGAATCATGATACCACCAGAATCAACATAGCTGGTGCAGAGCTGTAGACATTGATAGACAATGCCGTTACTCAAGCTCTAGACAGGAAAGATAATGAATCAAGTGGTACCCGCAGCAGGACCCTATCTGTACAACGCGCAAAATCACACCCTAAGACTCACTCCGAGGCTCATAGCAAGCCACCTTCTAAACATCATGAGTCAAAGAAGGATGATGCTCAACACTCCTCAAATCAGCATAGTGTTCCGTCTAAGAAAATCGTATTCGATCAAGAGCCACGTATTGGCGGTTGTTCCTATAAGTATTTCGTCTCCAGTAAGCCCAGGAATTTCACTGGGGAAAAAGGAGCCACTGATTGCATGACGTGGCTAGACGAGATGGATACCGTTGTTGATATCAGTGGTTGCGCTAATAGGGATATAGTGAAGTTTGTGTCGCAATCATTTAAAGGAGAAGCTCTAGCTTGGTGGAGGTCGTTGATCCAAGCTACCGGGAAGATCCCATTATATAACATGACTTGGGATCAGTTCGTTACATTGATCAAAGATACTTTCTGTCCTCAACATGAAGTTGAGAAGATCGAGACTGACTTCCTGACATTAGTTATGAAAAATTTGGACTGTCAGGCATATCTTACGAGTTTTAATACCATGTCTCGATTGGTTCCATACTTGGTGACGCCGGAACCAAAACGAATAGCCCGTTTCATTGTGGGTTTAGCCCCGGAGATCAAAGCAAGCGTGAAAGCCTCTCGACCTACTACCTTTAGGTCTGTAGCTGATTTGTCATTATCTCTTACCCTTGATGCGGTCAGGCAGAGATCGGTTAGAAATTCTGATGCTGGGAAGAGAAAACATGAGGATGATAACTCACACCATTCGGACAAGAGGCACAAAGGGAACTCTGGTCACAAAAAGAGTTCCGGGTTCAAGAAAAATGACCAACAGTCGGGCAAAAAGCCTAAATGCAAGATCTGCAAGAAACGCCATCTTGGGAAGTGCAGATATGAATCAAAGTCCCAGTCACAACCACGAGCTTGTGGGATTTGCAAGTCAAGTGAGCATAAGACATTAGACTGCAAGAAGATAAAGGATGCTACTTGCTACAATTTTAATGAGAAAGGGCATATCAAGTCCAACTGCCCAAAATATGCCAAGAAACCTGAGGAAGGAAAGAAGACCAATGCTAGGGTCTTTCGAATGGATGCACGGGAAGCAGTTTAGGATGATAACGTGATAACATGTACCTTCCTTATAAATGATGTTTATGCAAGGGTATTGTTTGATTCGGGTGCGGATAAGTCGTTTGTTTATGATAAGTTTTGTAAGTTACTAAATCTGCCTGTTAAAACCTTAAGCATAAAATATGAAGTAGAACTGGCCGACGGTACCATAGAAACTGCTTCAACTGTGTTAGATGGATGTTTTATATCCATTAGGAACCACTCCTTTCCATTATCCTTGCTTCCTTTGAAATTAGCCGGTTTTGACATAGTGATAGGCATGGATTGGTTATCTCATAACCAATCCCAGATCGTTTGTGACAAGAAACAAGTGGTGATCAAGACTCCGTATGGTGAGCCACTTACCATACAGGGAGACACTCAGTATGGGTTGCCTAAGCAAGTGTCTATGCTTAAGGCATCAAGGTCTATGAAGAAAGGTTGTGTCATTTATATGGCACAAGTGACTATTGATGAACCAAAGCCCAAGATCGAAGACATTCCCATCATTTCAGAATATCCAGAAGTATTCCCTGAAGAACTACCTGGTTTACCACCAGATAGGCAAGTGGAGTTCAGAATCGGCATTATACCTGGAGCAGCACCTGTTGCAAGAGCACCTTACTGGTTGGCCCCAACTGAGATGAAAGAGTTGAGAACTCAGTTGGATGATTTGTTAGCAAAAGGATTTATTAGGCCTATCTCATCTCCCTGGGGAGCACCGATTCTGTTTGTGAAGAAGAAGGATGGATCAATGCGCTTATGCATTGATTACCGAGAGCTGAACAAGGTCACAATCAAGAACAGATATCCATTGCCCAGGATCGACGATCTGTTTGATCAATTGCAAGGGGCAAGTTACTTCTCCAAGATTGATTTAAGGTCAGGTTACCATTAGCTGAAGGTTAGAGAAGAAGATGCGCACAAGACTGCATTCAGAACTCGCTATGGTCACTACGAGTTCTTAGTGATGCCTTTCGGGCTCACTAATGCACCAGCAGCATTCATGGACCTCATGAATCGCGTCTGCAAGCCTTATTTGGACAAGTTTGTCATTGTCTTTATTGACGACATCCTGATATATTTGAAGAATCAGACTGACCATGAGAAGCACCTTCGTTGTATTCTTAAACTTCTTCAGCATGAGAAGCTCTACGCCAAGTTTTCAAAATGTGAATTTTGGCTTCGTGAAGTCCAATTTCTTGGGCATGTGGTTAGTGAGCGTGGTATCCAAGTGGATCCTGCTAAGATTGAAGCTATCATGAATTGGCAAGAGCCGAAGACGCCCACATAGATTCGTAGCTTCTTGGGATTGGCATGATATTATAGGTATTTTATTGAAAATTTCTCAAGGATTGCAGCACCCCTAACTTCGCTAACTCGCAATAATATCAAGTTTGATTGGGGTCCTAAGCAACAAGAATCCTTCGATATCCTTAAATAGAAGTTAAGCAATGCACCTGTGTTGACATTGCCTTAAGGGATTGAAGAATTTGTGGTATACTGCGACGCATCACATACTGGAATGGGATGTGTGCTCATGCAGAAAGGCAAAGTTATTGCCTATGCTTCCCGATAATTAAAAGTGCACGATAAGAATTATACCACCCACGATTTGGAGTTGGGTGCAGCTGTGTTTGCACTAAAACTTTGGAGGCATTATTTATATGGTACCAAGTGTGTGATCTATTCTGATCATAAAAGCCTTCAACACTTGTTCAATCAGAAGGATCTGAACATGAGACAGCGTCGATGGATGGAGACACTGAATGATTATGATTGTGAAATCTGGTACCATCCAGGCAAGGCGAATGTGGTCGCCGATGCATTGAGCATAAAGGAAAGGGTTAAGCCCATTAGAATCAATGCCAAGAGCATTGAATTGAAGAACAACTTAAATGAAAGATTGTTAGCCGCTCAGAAGGAAGCCGTATTAGAAGCTAACTATCCAAATGAAAAGTTATGAGTAACTGCTGAGCAGTTATCATATGGCACAGATGGAATTTTAAGATTGAATGGACGAATATGTGTTCCAATCTATGGAGGACTTCGGGATGTGATTCTTCAGGAAGCCCATAGCTCCAAATATTCTGTTCACCCTGGAAGTGATAAGATGTACCAGGATTTTGAAGGCAAATTATTGGTGGATAGGTTTGAAGAAATCTATAGCCACTTAGGTGGCCAAATGTTTGACGTGCGCACAAGTTAAAGCAGAACACCAGAAGCCGTCAGGTTTGCTACAACTGCCTGAACTTCCCACCTGGAAATGGGAAATGGTGACTATGGATTTTATCACTAAGTTACCAAAAACAAAGCGAGGAAATGATACTATTTGGGTTATAGTAGATAGACTGACTAAGTCAGCCCACTTCCTACCTATTAAGGAAACACACACCTCAGATAAGTTAGCTCAGCTATACGTGGACGAGATTGTATCTCTTCACGGAGTGCCGGTATTTATCATCTCTGATAGGGATACGATATATACATTGCATTTTTGGAAGAGCTTCCAGCAATCCCTAGGCACTCGATTAAACTTCAGCACTGCATATCATCCTCAGACGGATGGTCAAAGTGAGCGTACGATTCAAACGCTGGAGGATATGATAAGGGATTGTGTTATTGATTTAGGTGGAAGTTGGGATGATCATCTTCCATTGATAGAATTCTCATATAATAATAGCTATCATTCCAGTATTCAAGCTGCACCTTTTGAAGCCTTGTATGGAAGGAAGTGCAGGACGCCCGTTTGTTGGGCAGAAGTTGGAGATGTCCAACTGACAGGACCTGATATAGTCCTAGAGACGACAGACAAGATCATGCAGATACGTGATCGTCTCAAAGCTACCAGGGATAGGCAGAAAAGCTACGCAGATAAAAGGCATAAACCTCTAAAGTTCGAGGTTGGTGACAAAGTGTTACTGAAGGTATCACCCTGGAAGGGAGTAATGCGATTTGGCAAGAAAGGCAAGTTAAGCCCAAGATACATAGGATCATTCGAGATCATTGAATGTGTCGGAACAGTGGCTTACAAGTTAAACCTGCCTGAAGAGCTCAGTGGTATTCATAATGTGTTCCACATCTGCAATCTGAAGAAATGTCTAGCTGATGAATCACTAGTCATGCCACATACGGATGTGCATATTGATGAGAGCTTAAATTTTGTCGAAAAACCTCCGTCGATCGAGGATCGACAAGTTAAGAAGCTTCGAAAGAAGCACGTACCGATTGTAAAGGTTAAATGGGATGCCCGCAGAGGTCCCGAATACACGTGGGAGGTTGAGTCCACAATGAAACAGAAGTACCCTTATTTATTTCAGTAAATATCGAGGTCGAGATTTCTTTTAAGGGGGTGAGGATGTAACACCTCGTAAAATCATGTCCAATATAATATAGACACGTGTCATGGACTTTAAAGGTTTAACGGATTGGTTACGAGGGACTAAAGTTGACAAACAAAGAAAGTATGTGTATAGAAGGATTCAAAGTGTCAACATTTGATAATATTACCTTTCAACAACCCTACACGATGTTTATACCCTTAAACGAATGAATTATGAATCATATGAAGCCGTTTGTGGAAGAAAGTGAAAGTTTACAAGCCGCAAGGGTTAAATGTGTCAACATGTTTAATTTATACCTCTGAGTGACCTTTTAACGAACCCGAAGCTTTGTAATGATTAGTTATGCTCACGAGAATAAGTGATAAAAATTTCACAAGATTTCGATATCATATGAGAAAGATATGCTAACATTCGTAAATAGGGGGTTAAAAGTGTCAACGTTGAAATTCAGGACTTATTCGGTGATTGTATAACTAACCGGAAGCTTAACGGAGTTAGTTTATGACTCAAGGTCCTTAAAAGTTAACTATGGGGGTCCAAAATGCAATAAATAAAAGTTAAATAAACATACTATGGACCAGGGACCGAAACTACAAATGCTGAAAGTTGTTTTCCGGTTGCACAGGGGCGTGGTGTCACGCGTAGACCCCTTAAGGAGTCCTACGCGCGTCACCTAGGCCTGATCTGGGCATAAAATGTTAACAGTTGCGAGTCCAGCCAGTTCCACCGCCTTAGAAAGCTGATTTTCGAATTCAGGAGCTTGGCCAACAGATTTTTATGCATAGGGGACACTTGGATTCATCTGGGATCAATCCTAGACTATTGTTGAGTGATCTTGTGAGTTCTATTTGGTTATATATAGAACTTGAAGTTGCAACATTTCTTGTTCATTTAAAAATCACTTCAAGGCTACTCTCTGGAGCTTCCTGATCTTCAATCAAGTTTTCTTGAGTCTTAATTTCGTGCTAAGGACCATTGTAAGTGTCCTTAACCTCCTAATTTCAGTTTTAATTAGTTTTATGACCAAAAGTCAAACTTATCGTAATTAAGCTTTGACTTAGTGATTAATCACTAATGGTCCAGTTATTTTTCGAATTGAAAGTGGCTATGAGTTGGTAATTATGTGGGTAATAAACCCTTAAAAGGGCACCCTCTGATTTCCACTCTAACTAGGTCAATTGTCTGGTCAAACTTAATTATAAAAAAGTCAACAGAAAGCTATTTTGCAAATAAATTCATAATTAGCAATGTAGAAGCTATGGAACCTGTTTTAACACTTATATAACTTGGTAATTAATGTAAGAACATGTCCAAATATGTTCAACCCGACAATTTTGAGATTAGGCTCGGTTCGGAACCGAAAGTCGCAAAAGTAGACTTTTGCTTTGACTTTCAGTTCTGAACCGATTTAGCTCATTTTAGAAATGCCTTAAGGTTCCTTTAGGACCATATTATAAGTTAGTAAAACCCTCTGAGGTTATACAACTTGGTTCCTAATTAATCCGATTCATTTGCATGTTTCCGTTAATTGCTTAAATGTTGACCATTATGCCCTTTTTGACCTTAAAACGAGATTTTTGAAAAATGTGAGTGGACAAAAACATTTTTTACTGATTTATAAACTTGTCCTAAAAATTTGACATCAGTTTGAGGTCTAGATTAAGAGTTATGCTCAATAGCGTAAATTGAAAGCTTTTTATTAATTAAACGGCATAATTAGCATAAATCCTGTTTAAACCCAAGTTTTGACACCAAACCTTTTACCCACTGATGTAATATAATATTTTGGGATTTTTAAGGATTTTTATTTATTTTTAAACCGATCATAGCATAGGGTTCTTGCTTTGATTCGTAATTGTCGGTTATACCCTTTTCTTGAATAAAACGAGTTTTACATAACTTTTTGATACCAAAATTTTTGCTACTGATTTTATATGATAAATAAAATATTTTGAACTTTATAAACTGATCAAAAACTTAGATTTACTATTATAACCCGAAAATCGCTTAAAACCGACTTTTTACGCGTTTTAAACGCATAGTATGTATTAAAACCATTTTTAACATATAGGACTTAATACCTACTGATGTTTTAAGTAAATTTTTATACTTTAACAGTAAGAAAAAGTTTTAAACTCGGATTCCTAAATTTGACCTTTAAAGCTTATGTGAAATTACCAAAATGCCCCTTCGGTGCATAGTTTGGTTATAAATGATAAATTTCACATATATGCAATACCCTACTGATATAACTTATTAAATTAAACATTTTTACTGATCATTTCAGACCTGAACCTCAGATTAATATTTAACCTCTTTTATAACCTATAAAAAGAGCAAAATACCCCTACGGGGCTTAATTTGAGTTTAAATTCATTTTGGGCATAATGGAAGATATCCTACTGATATCATAACATATTTTAAGCATATTAACTTAGGAAACCTGTTCATGACTCATTTGGTTACCCGTTATGCATTTTTCGCGTTCGGTTCGGTTTATGTGACTAGTTTGCATTAACTAACCGAAACGGGTCAAACCTTATCAATTTCACTTCAAAATCCAGAATGTGTTTAGTTTACCCATATTATACAAGTCTTCATACTTGTCAGGTCTCAACCACACTCTAATCCGGTCTTCGCTTAATCTTGCGTTTGAACCGTATACCCTTCTTTAAAACTAACCGGTCTAAGTTTAAACTTAAGTAAGACCCGTTAGGAATCTAATAGGTTAATTAAAACCTTCATTCCAGATTTAGGAGACCAGTAAAAGATACTTGCACTTGCTGATTTGTACGGCTGGGATAAATTATATAATTTGCTCAGGTAAATACTTTTAACTTATTTTCCCTTATACGGGCTTGGGGTACGGTATATAAAATACCGCTTGGTCGGGTATTGAATTTTTAATCGTATGAAGGTTAAATTATTGAGATAACCCGTTTAATTTGTTTTGTTTATTCTAAGCCTTTGGGGGGATAATGACCATGTCCCGGATATCCTTGGCATCATTCAATGAAATGGCCACGACCTAAGCACGCGGTGTAGGCATACACCTGCCTGTGCATATATAAAAAGATATAACTGCCTGTTTGAGAATAACTCGCCGCGGGATTAAATCATGTGGTGTGTCTATTAATCTTTAACCCGGTATTCAGCCCGGGCTACTGAACGTATAATAAACATGTAATTCTTTAACAAGTTTTTTTTTAAATAATTATCCCAAGTTATAAAATATATTTTGTGCCTTGTGCATTCAAATCAATTTTTTTAAACATTTTCAAAATGAGTCGGTTAATTGTATTTACCAGTGAAAACTGACGTATTTTCCAAAAAGGTTAAGTGCAGGTACTAATCGGAATAGGCTGGCTACTCCTAGCATCAATAAAGAGTCTTGCAAGCTTAGATGTTTATAAATCTGCTGAACAATGTTTCTTTTAACTTTGATCCGCCTGTGGATCCTTTACAACCGTTTTTGTAATAAATGATATTACTTCATTCGGTTTGTAATGATTTTATCTTTCGACTTTCGCTGTGTATATAAACTGTGATAAATTGTCTATGATGATATCAACTACGTCACGATACTCCCCACCGGTAATACGTGGAAATATCGGGGTGTGACATGAAAATTTCGTCAACAATCACTTGAAACCCAATGTTTTCCATTTTGCAGTGAACCAATGCGTCTTTGAAAGTAAAAGAAATTGTAATGATATTGATAAACAAAAAACTTTTGAAGATGATTGAGTAGATGGATGAAAAGGGTAATGATCAAAACCTCTGCCCAATGTATTTTATATACCCAATGAAGGCGGTTATAATTAAATACATCGTCAGACGAAAGAATATGATGCGACACTCGTTAGGCTTTTAATGCATTTCCATGGGAAAAATATAAAATTAAACACGTTATTATACTTACAATTATCCTCTTCATTTACCATAAGACGCCTTTACCATAAGACAGAACTAAGTGAGTGACGTGCATTAATTGCAAAGTACATATCCCCAGGCATTTTGAATTTGAAATTACCGGAAATTTCAAAACCACTGCTAAGGTATATGTTTGCCAAAGGAAACATCTGCTAAGTTATACTTTCTTGGCGATGGGTAGTAGTTTGCCCTCTTGAATGTGGGCTAGACCTTTGACATTTAAATATAGAGCAGTAGTTTGAAATTAAATGTATTTTAACTCAGATAAAAAAATATATTCATTTAAAGACCAGCAATACAAAGATATTGCGAACATCTATTAGCCAACAACAGATATTGCCAACAGTAGCAAGTCAAACAGCCGTTAGATCGGTAGATGATGATTTACAGCAGATGTTCTCTTTTGGCAAACTTTAACTTTGACAGATCTATACACTAACAGAAATTGATACAACATCAACATAATCTAATTAAACTCAGAGACAATTTCACTTCTACATCAAAACTATCGATCTGCAATAATCAGATGATATTAAAAATTACATAAGAATACTTATTCAGCTTAAAATTAGTAAAAATAAAATGCTCCACAAACATTATGAAGATTAAAAGATCAACAATTACATCGAGTACTGAACAACAAAACTTTAAAATCTAACAACAACACCAAGAAATTTACGAATCTAACAACAAAAATTTAGTGCTTTTAGCTTAAACTCCATCGAGTACCGAACTTCTCAATGTATATCTTCGACAATCGCCATGAACTCCACGGAAGTACTGAATGCATCAACATCAGGTTTCTGGAAACCTGGTCTCTCATGAACAGACCAAGATGCAGTACATGAAAACACTTCTTCAGCTGTTGAAGAGTAGCCCTATCCTCATATACTTAATCCTTAACTTGCTTCATAAAGAGCTGCTTTAAACCAAACTTTATGCTTCTTTTAATACAAAAAAGGCAGGAAAGACCATTGCTCTAGTAAGATAAAATATTATCTTACAGCAGTAGCGGATCCTTTTCTTGCGTTTAGTAGGAACTACTATGGGTTCTACATCATCATCATCTGCCCAAAGTCATTTTAAATGTACATTTAATAATCTTTCTTTCTGTTTAATTTAACTTTATCCTTCTTTTAATACAAACCTATAATAACCCACAACAGATTGTATGAATTTCAAACAACTTTGATTAGACTGAAATATAATGTGACAACTGTCAAAATTCCAGGTATCCGTATAATTATTAAGTAGTGATTTGTGCTTAATGACTGTGCTGAACTACAATTAATTGCTTGAATTATTTTCTGATTATTGTTATCATACATACATGTGCATCACATATTGCTTAATGACATAACATTATTTCATAAGAACTTTATTGATTCAAATGATGCACGAAACACAGTTAGCATAGTTATCCGGCAAATCAGAAAAATACTGACAGAGTTCAGTAGATAGACAGACATTGTATTAAGACACATAATGGGCCAGAAACCAAGTATTACACTAGTATAGTGTGTAGGAAAGTAAGGATCACAAAACTGCCTTCCTAGAGATAGTTTAAGTGCCGGAAAGTTCCTAAAACTCACATAAACTCATAATTCTGCAGAAAATCAGCACAATTCAGCTATAACCAGCTATTTAACACAATAATATCATGCAAAATTTATGTTTTGTTGTCCAAAACAACTTACAAAGTGTCGGGAATTAAAACTGCCACAAAAGGTGCTTCATACTTAGTGAAACTGCGCAATTCAGCACTTTAACGAACCGAACAACCGGACAATAACCGGGACATCAAAATTTTACTAGAAGTAATGTTATGATGATATTAATCTAGTATTGGTGGTAGAACACCTTAAAAATCATAAAAACACCTAAACACACTTAAACATACTTAAACCTTCTAGTTTGCACTTTAAACCCCAAACTTCCAAAAATTTACATTTTACCCCCCCCCCCTCACCAAATCCGGCCCCAACAAGGGCCCCACTTCAAGATTTTATCTACATATTATATTAGATCTTGTTACTACTTTTTAAAACATATTATGCAATGGAGAAATGTTATGGATGGGTTATAAGTATAACCATAAGCACATGAACATCATATCTCTCACACACTAAAACACACACTTTTTCTCTTCTCCCTTGCCTACCTTCGGCCGAGATCAAGCACAAACACCACCATCATCATCAATCATTCTTCATACATTTCACACATATACAAAGATGTTAGAAGGTGCATAGAGAAGCTAGGAGCTTTCGGAAGTTCAAGAACCTCTTTCATTTGCTTTTATCCACTTGTTTTCTACACTTGATCATCCCTAGCCTTGTGCTAGTGGTAAGAGTCTTGATCTTGCTAGTTTACTTCTATTTTAAGTGGTTAAAAGAAGAATCATACTCGTAATCTTGAAGAACACTAAAGATCACAAGAAGTAAACTTGAACATAAGCTTGAAATATGAAGAAATCTTGATGAATATGAGTTATTATGCATAATGATTGTTGATTGTTTGTGAAAATGATGTTGATCATCATATGATCTTGCTAGATCATGATTAAAAACATAATCTAGCAAGATGGGAGGATGAACATATTAGAGCTTAATGGATCATCCACACATAAAGCATGAACTTGAAAGAATAAAGTTGTTTCTTGAAAAATAATGATCAAAGTGAGTAGTAATACTTGTAGATCTAAATATTTATGAATGATTTTTCAAAGAAACCAAGTTAAAAACACAAGATTTACTAAATCTTGGTTCTTACATAAACAAACCTCATTTTTGGTGGATAAAAAAGTGTAGAAACACTTGTGTAACAAGAAAAATTCATAAAGAAACATTTTTAGAAATAGTGATCATAAGTTGTGAAGATCTATCTTCTTCAAAAATGAAGTTTTTAAATAACTAATCACACTTTAGAAGGTAACAAGGCTTACTAAGAACACTAGTAAGTTCCTACAATTTTTTTACAAAGATTCAAGTTCATGAGGTAGTAGATTATTACTTGTTTTTGGCAAAGTTGGTAAGTAAAAGTTGTTTGTTGTTAAGTGTGGATTGATTGTGTTGATTTTTACAAAAGAAAATGATATGCTTGAAAGCATGGAAACCTCCATTTTTAGGGGAAATTATGGCAAAATTTTTCTAAAAATTAAACACTTAGAGAAATATTTCTAAACAAATATTTACAAGTGTATTTTAAACCATGAATTTCTCACATAAACTTTGCCATAATTTTTATTACAAAAGTATAAATATTGGAGGTTGGTTTTCATAAATAAAAGTGACTAAATATGTATTTAAAAAAATATATATTTAGAATTCACCATGTGTGTGATTACTTGTATATTATGTGTATTAGTTATAATATTTTAGGGCTTGAAATAATATAACTCATCAAAATACCAAGAAATTACAATCCAAAATATTACCAAAATCCCAAGGAATAAATATACAAAGAATGCCCAAAAATACCGGTAAAACCGAACAAAGGAATATAACTCACAAAATATTCCGGAAATATTATTCATGTGTATATTTTGGTAAATAATATTTTGGACATCAAGGGAATGAAAATGGGATTTTCATGATTACTACAAAATATTTCATATTTTAGACAAGAAGGAAATGCATTATCTTTGGGCAAGTAAAAATATATATTTTTCTTGGAATTATTAGAAGATATATTATTTTTGGAAGAAAAATATATATTTTCTCAAACAAACATCAAATACATTATTTTTGGGAGAAAGTGTATTTTCTTTAATAAACTTGAAATATATTATTTTCGGATGAAAAATGGGTTTATACATATTTTCCTAAGTTGGACTTGGAAATATATTAATTTTTTTGACTTGTATGAGGTTTATAAATATTTTTGCCAAAGGAAAAATTATAAATAATTTTTCTAAGTAATACTTCTTAAAATATATATTTTGGAAATATATATTGATGTATTTATATTAAAGATATTATTCCGGAAAAGTTAATACAAAAATTAAGTGTAAGATACTTAATAAACACAATAAGAATACGTATTCTCGTACGTATAGATACACACCGGAATACGACACCGATACATGGCAAAAATATACAAGTATAAGGATACAGATACAAGTACACCCATCCTTGGGAAGGATATACATGTACAAATACTTGAGAAGTATCAAGTTAAATTATAATGTTTTAACAATTATTCCAAAAATTTAATTAATATAATTTAAGTTAAAATATTTATTATTTTAACAAATAATTATATAACTGGGAATAATAATGAAGACACTTTGAAACGTAACTCAAAGACACTAAATAATACTAAGTCAAGGCACGACCCGCTCGTCTAATAGACCATAGTACGTTGTAGGTAGTCGTGTACACCAGAGGAAACTTTGAGTTACAGGCGGATTCGAAGAACGCAAACCAGTGAGTTCATGTCCCCCTTTTCTTTAAACTGTTTTGGTTTTATAACTTCGGGGGTGAAGTACATGTTACAAAATGATTACATACAATTACAATTGGTATGGTTAGCTTTGGAAAGTACAGTAGATCATGTGAATGGGTAGGCGCACTCTTAAGGCCATTAATCCTCGTAGTAGGACCGAGGGACATGAGTGATAGATCTATTTGGGTGTAGAGAGCCCCACCCATGAGTCCGTCAAGTGGACCATGTGGTGACTATATCTTATTAACAAAGTCTGCTAGGTTTGAGTCTTCCTGCACCATGTCATGAATATTAATGTATTAGCTACACATTAATTGATATGTTTCCTTGTTGCTTTCATACCGGGATTTCAAGTACATACAAACATACTTATAAAGGTTTCAAAGGTTTATTCACAAACATACACATGAACTCGCTCAACTTTTGTTGATGTTTTCAAACTACATGTATTTCAGGAAACTAAGTATGGATCTGGCAGACGTTAAAGTTTCAAGTGTTGTCTGGAATAAAAGATGTCATCCGGTGTCGAATGGTTTAGAGTGTGTATCCTATGATCCTATCCTGGATATGATACATGCTTCGAAGCTTGGTTATCATTAGTGTCTTTGAAAAGTCTTTATGAAACTTAGAACCTGTTGGTGTTGTATTTTGAATACGAAGTCTGTGTTTTTGGGGTTAAATCAATGTTGTTGTAATGTTTCAAAACTTAATCAATGGATGAACATCTTGGATTTATCATATAGTTGTTTGTTATGGTTGAATGCAATGATATTAAGCAAGTCACACCAAATCACGCTTCCGCAAAAGTCAGGGTGTGACATATAAAGCAAGAATTAGAGTATATCACTTCAAAATTAAAAATTCAAAATTTCAAAATTAGAGTAGCAAAAAAAAAATACTTTAAACGATGTTGGAACAATGATGCTGGAAACAACCGTAGAACAATCATCATCGTCATCTGCTCAGATCATTCACAATCATCATTTAGTCATAACTCAGATAAAAAAACTTTAGTAAAAATCAAAAACAAAAACAAACATAATCATATATATCACATTACCATTATCAAGGCAAACCACGTATCCCCAAAATTTGTTCTGAAAATGGGTCAGAGAACAAATATCGAGTATTGAGAAGAAGGGATTTGAGGGAGAGATACATTAGAAATGTGGTTTGAAAATACAAAAGAAGAGAACACGAGAATGTAAATATGAAGAGTGAAATGAGAATACAAATCAGTTTATATAAGAAGATGATTGGCAAAAGTGAGTGAGTGACATGCATTAATTGAAAATTACATATCCCCATGCATTTTGAATTTCAAATTACCCGCAATTTCAAAACATCTGCTAACGTATACGTTTGCCAAAGGAACCATCTGCTACTTTCTTGTAGATGGGCAATGGTTTGCCATTTGGAATGTGGACCAGACCTTTAACATTTGAATACACAAGGCATTGCTTTGAAATTAAATTAAATGTATTTTAAAGTGATTTATATATTAGGCTTTATGATGTAATAATGACATAAGAAAAACATTGTTGGACAGCCTCTCCTGCTGACACATCATCAGCTTTTCTTATGTCATTGGGATTTCTCCTTTTATAGAAAGTATAGATAGATAGATTATTATAATATATTAAAATCACTATTCATTTCATTTGGTTTATTAATATAATAATTGGTTTATTAATATAATAAAGTAAAGTAATAATAATTATGAATAAATTATCAAAGCTATCACCATCGTTGTCATAGTCGCCCCTACCACCACCAGTACCACGGTACCAACACATATGTCGTTGTGACTACCACCACCACTGACATCGCCACAACAACCACCACCGTGCCGAAACCCTAGGACGGATAACAATGGGATGAGTATTGATAGTCCATACCATTGAAAAAACATGAGCAAAGGAAAAAAAATTAAGATAATTGACGTAAAGTAGAGTAGAAGTAATATTTACCATTAAAAAACATGTCAGAAAATATGAGCAAAGGAAATGATTTAAGATAATCCACGTAAAATAGAGTAGAAGTAATATTTACCATTAAAAAAACATGTAAGAAAATAAATGTATTGATTATCAGTTATAGTGATATTTTGTTCGACATGCATGCATTAATTGTCAGAAATTAGTTACCAGCAAACCCATAAATATATTGATTGCTCCTTCAATAATACTTACGTACTGACAAGGTCACAACAAGAAGATTATCCGATTTCGGTTGACTGAAGATGCAAGAGGGATTCTTATCAGAAAGAAGAGAGGGTTATGGAGTGTGTTTAGTGAAGAAGCAAATAAATTTGGGTACACAGCATGCCCAATGGTGGCAAGGATTCTTTCTCAGTATTTGTTGCAAGTTGTCACGGTTATGATGGTTGGCCACTTTTAGTGGTGGACCTAGGAATTTTTCCATGGGGGTGCAGAAAATTTTTAAAAATTTTAGACCCCAAGGTATATAAATAAAAAATCGGTTCGTATCGGGTCGGTTCGGGTCATGTAAAACAAAAGAACTAAATTTATATAATCATAAAAAACACGTCAAACCTTGTTACAAACATAATTAAAACGTCGTCCTACAGGTTTTCATTGTTTGAAATCTATCCAAAACATCATCTAAACCTACTTTCTTAAGCAACTCTTTCTCTATATAACATATACAACCTTCACTTAAATTCTCATCGCCAATCTGATTACGCAAGTATCCACATCAACGAATCCGGAAGACGTATCAACTTTCATATTGAGAAATCGAGCCATAATGTCACTGCTGATTGTTCCTATCGGCTATCACAAACAAATTGATCTATAAGTTCATGGCTCCATAACATATTACCTAATGTATCAACTATTCAAGCCCTAAATATCATAATGTAAATCACCCTAAAAATCATCTAAACAACATATACACCATAAAAAAAGCCAAACATACTGTGGTATGCATCTATAAAAAAGGCAAAATATTATCACTAACAAAATATAACCCACCATAACATAATGAAAACAAAACGAAGCACATGTATACTATGGTTAGTATGCTGCTATAATAGGCTGCTGGAGGTGGATAATATCAACCAAAAATCATCAAAAATAACAAAGAAACTTACTCGTGTTTGATCGGCGGTGGTATGGTGGCTGCTGACTGTTCACTGTTGTCGCTGTTGATGTTCTGATCGATGGTGTGCGAGGACGATAAAGAGAGCAGGATAGAATATGTAAGAGTTTTGGGCTTGTTTATTTTATTTTAGTTTGAAATATTGTTGATTTGTTGGGTTTGTTTATTGGCCTAAGACTTAGTAGTGGGCTAGTTAAATGTATTAGGTATTTGGGTTTAGTTATTTAGGTATTAAAAGTTATATAATTTAGGTAGTATTTTTTATAAAATAAGAGTTTCCTAAAGAATATTTTTAAAATATAAGTTGATAAACACTTTTTACCAAAGGGGTGCTTTGGAAAGTAAAGTAGATCATGTGAATGGGTAGGCGCACTCTTAAGGCCATTAATCCTCGTAGTAGGACCGATGGACATGAGTGATAGATCTATTTGGGTGTAGAGAGCCCCACTCATGAGTCCGTCGAGTGGACCATGTGGTGACTATGTCTTATTGACAAAGTCTGCTAGGTTTGAGTCTTCCTGCACCATGTCACGAATATTAATGTATTAGCTACAAATTAATTGATCTGTTTCCTTGTTGCTTTCATACCGGGATTTCAAGTACATACAAACATACTTACAAAGGTTTCAAAGGTTTATTCACAAACATACATATGAACTCGCTCAACTTTTGTTGATGTTTTCAAACTACATGTATTTCAGGAAACTAAGTATGGATCTGGCAGGCATTAAAGTTTCAAGTGTTGTCTGGAATAAAAGATGTCATCCGGTGTCGAATGGTTTAGAGTGTGTATCCTATGATCCTATCCTGGATAGGATACATGCTTCGAAGCTTGGTTATCATTAGTGTCTTTGAAAAGTCGTTATGAAACTTAGAACCTGTTGGTGTTGTATTCTGAATACGAAGTCTGTGTTTTGGGGGTTAAATCAATGTTGTTGTAATGTTTCAAAACTTAATCAATGGATGAACATCTTGGATTTATCATATAGTTGTTTGTTATGGTTGAATGCAATGATATTAAGCAAGTCACACCAAATCACGCTTCCGCAAAAGTCAGGGTGTGACATATAAAGCAAGAATTAGAGTATATCACTTCAAAATTAAAAATTCAAAATTTTGAAAATTAGAGTAGCAAAAAAAACATACTTTAAACGATGTTAGAACAATGATGCTGGAAACAACCGTAGAACAATCATCATCATCTGCTCAGATCATTCACAATCATCATTTAGTCATAACTCAGATAAAAAAACTTTAGTAAAAATCAAAAACAAAAACAAACATAATCATATATATCACATTACCATCATCAAGGCAAACCACATATCCCCAAAATTTGTTCTGAAAGTGGGTTAGAGAGCGCTTCCATTTTCTCTTATCCTTTATGAACAAATGTCGAGTATTGAGAAGAAGGGATTTGAGGGAGAGATACATTAGAAATGTGGTTTAAAAATACAAAAGAAGAGAACACGAGAATGTAAATATGAAGAGTGAAATGAGAATATAAATCAGTTTATATAAGAAGATGATTGGCAAAAGTAAGTGAGTGACATGCATTAATTGAAAATTACATATCCCCATGCATTTTGAATTTCAAATTACCCGCAATTTCAAAACATCTGCTAACGTATACGTTTGCCAAAGGAACCATCTGCTACTTTCTTGTAGATGGGCAATGGTTTGCCATTTGGAATGTGGGCCAGACCTTTAACATTTGAATACACAAGGCAGTGCTTTGAAATTAAATTAAATGTATTTTAAAGTGATTTATATATTAGGCTTTATGATGTAATAATGACATAAGAAAAGCATTGTTGGACAACCTCTCCTGCTGACACATCATCAGCTTTTCTTATGTCATTGGGATTTCTCTTTTTATAGAAAGTATAGATAGATAGATTATTATAATATTTTAAAATTACTATTCATTTCATTTGGTTTATTAGTAAAGTAATAATAATTATGAATAAATTATCAAAGCTATCACCATCGTTGTCATAGTCGCCCCTACCACCACCAGTACCACGGTACCAACACATATGTTGTTGTGACTACCACCACCTCTGACATCGTCACAACAACCACCACCGTGCCGAAACCCTAGGATGGATAACAATGGGATGAGTATTGATAGTCCAGACCATTGAAAAAACACGAGCAAAGGAAAAAAATTAAGTTAATTGACGTAAAGTAGAGTAGAAGTAATATTTACCATTAAAAAACATGTCAGAAAATATGAGCAAAGGAAATGATTTAAGATAATCCACGTAAAATAGAGTAGAAGTAATATTTACCATTAAAAAAACATGTAAGAAAATAAATGTATTGATTATCAGTTATAGTGATATTTTGTTCGACATGCATGCATTAATTGTCAGAAATTAGTTGCCAGCAAACCCATAAATATATTGATTGCTCCTTCAATAATACTTACGTACTGACAGGGTCACAACAAGAAGATTATCCGATTTCGGTTGACTGAAGATGCAAGAGGGATTCTTATCAGAAAGAAGAGAGGGTGATGATAGATATAGACATATAACATGGAGTGTGTTTAGTGAAGAAGCAAAGAAATTTGGGTACATAGCAGGCCCAATGGTGGCAGTGACTCTTTCTCAGTATTTGTTGCAAGTTGTCGCTGTTATGATGGTTGGCCACTTTTAGTGGTGGACCTAGGAATTTTTCCATGGGGGTGCAGAAAATTTTTAAAAATTTTAGACCCCAAGGTATATAAATAAAAAATCGGTTCGTATCGGGTCGGTTCGGGTCATGTAAAACAAAAGAACTAAATTTATATAATCATAAAAAAAACGTCAAACCTTGTTACAAACATAATTAAAACGTCGTCCTACGGGTTTTCATTGTTTGAAATCTATCCAAAACATCATCTAAACCTACTTTCTTAAGCAACTTTTTCTCTATATAACATATACAACCTTCATTTAAATTCTCATCGCCAATCCGATTACGCAAGTATCCACATCAACGAATCCGGAAGACGTATCAAGTTTCATATTGAGAAATCGCGCCATAATGTCGCTGCTGATTGTTCCTATCGGCTATCACAAACAAATTGATCTATAAGTTCATGGCTCCATAACATTTTACATAATGTAAATCACCCTAAAAATCATCTAAACAACATATACACCATAAAAAAATCCAAACGTCATTCACTAAAAAAAAAGCCAAACATACTGTGGTATGTGGCTATAAAAAAGCCAAAATATTATCACTAACAAAATATAACCCACCATAACATAATGAAAACAAAACGAAGCACATGTCTACTATGCTGCTATAATAGGCTACTGGAGGTGGATAATATCAACCAAAAATCATCAAAAATAACAAAGAAACTTACCCGTGTTTGATCGACGGTGGTATGGTGGCTGCTGACTGTTCACTGTTGTCGCTGTTGATGTTCTGATCGCTGGCGTGCGAGGACGATAAAGAGAGCAGGATAGAATATGTAAGAGTTTTTGGCTTTTTTATTTTATTTTAGTTTGAAATATTGTTGATTTGTTGGGTTTGTTTATTGGCCTAAGACTTAGTAGTGGGCTAGTTAAATGTATTAGGTATTTGGGTTTAGTTATTTAGGTATTAAAAGTTATATAATTTAGGTAGTGTTTTTTATAAAATAAGAGTTTCCTAATGAATATTTTTAAAATATAAGTTGATAAACACTTTTTATCAAAGGGGTGCGGACGAAAAATTCCAAAGGGTACGGACGGAAAATTCCATAGGGTGCGGTGCGGACGAAAAATTCCAAGGGGTGCGGACGGGATTTTCGACGAAAATTAGCACTAAATTTTTTTTCCCGGGGGTGCGCCCGCCCACCTTGGGCTGGGATTAGGTCCGCCCCTAGCCACATCGGCGAGCTCACTCTTTCTAGCACCGCTATTGCCATCTCCATTTCTAGCGTCACTGGTTTCAGCTTACTTGTCTGTCGCTTCTCTCCCTCTATATCCCGCACACACGCATACACACTTATGTATGCTGAATAGTGAATTAGAAAAGTGCAAGAGTTTGTACAATATAATTTGGTCAACCCATGAAGTTTTAGGGACACAATATTGGTTTCTGTTTGAATGACTGTTTAAAAATGGTGACCGATTATTAGGATCGAGTAGCAAACACACACACAAATAAACCGTAGAAAGTAAAGAACGTGAGGATTTACGTGGTTTGGTTTAAGTTGATCTACGTTCAGAGGCGACAACCAGGATATCGTATTATTGCTCTCTACTCTTGTGATGAGAAATTACAAGTAAAAGATCATCAGTTTATGATTACAAAAAAAAAAAAAGATTCTTTCCAAAAAAAAATTATGATTACAGATTAGGGTTTACAAATTATTCCCCAAGAAAACAAGTAAATGGGCTTATAATTAAATGAAACGGGCCGAGCCTATCTGAGGTCTTCAGTTTAATTAGTCTTTCGCTTTTGTGTCTTTTAAACCGGGTCCAATTAACTAATTTTTTTTTACAATGGTCTTTCTTTCCAGGTGATTTACATCCCCTCCGCCCACCAACCCACTCCTCCTTCTCCCGCCTCTGCCAATTTTCAACTTGGTTGTTTGTTTCAAGATCAACTGTTCTTTACGTATTCTCCTCAATTTTCATTCGGTGATCCCTCAATTTCATATCTTTCTTCTCCGATTTACAATTAGGGTTTCTTTTTCATACTCATTCGTGATCATCATCTTCTCAAACAAGCTTCCCACTTTATTCTTCCTTTAAAAAAAAAAAACTCATATCAGTTGTTTTGATGTGAGTTGAAAACCGATTTAGGGTTTTGGTTTCGTGCAAAAGGGGTTACTTTATGGCTGGATTTAGTGATCATGAAGCTGGTACGTTCTATTTACCTTTTATGATGTCAGATCTCTGTACCAGAAGGTCTTTGTAAGTTTGTATTTTTTGTGCCCACAATGTGTTCGATCAAATGCCTCTGAGAACAAAGGTCCCAGAAAATGTCTCAGGATTAGTTTTGAATTTGGTTTTTTTTTTCTTCAAGCATCTTCACATTCAGTTCCTTTCACACCACTTCAATTTCATCTTTAGTGTCTACATTTGGCATAGCTTCTAACTCCAATCCAACAAGTCAACCGAGGTGTCTATAACTCTTCGTTTGTTTGTTTGATTGGTATCTTTGCAATTGGTTGGAGCAACAGGGGGACATTTTAGGGCTCTTGGGTGATTAATTCTTGTTCAAGTTAAAATTGGAATTTGCCGCAAGTCGCGCACTCATGACGTAGCTCTTCTTGACGGGGTGTCTGGGAGGGTGAGCAACTGTAGGTTGCTTTCCTCTCCTTCGTTTCTTGGGTGGGTTGATACCTGGCCTCCTCCTCACCTCGAGAAGGAGGACTCGTTATCACTTCTTGGTTTTGATTGTTTCCAAATGGGCTCTGCCAAGGGTAGGAGCATGGTATCTAGTGCCTCTGAAGGGGATGTTGGCTCCACCTCGTCCAATGGAGTGTGGCTATGCCCCTTCAGGAACTTCCACGAGTGTAAAGACGGCAAGCCCGGGTCCTCCAGGTATAACAGATTGATCGCGCATTTTCAGCAATTTCATTTTAAAGATGATCGTAAAGAATCCCTTCAAGATGCGCTTTCTAAGGATTTAGAATTGTTTTCAAATGTTGGGGAAACCCTGCGAGTTTTTGGATATTGGTTGTGTGGGAGGTGCATGAAGACACACGCACTTAGTAGGGGGTGCCATCATCCTGATGGTGTTTTCACGTTCTCTAGAAAATCTGGGTCTGATGAGGATTTTCTCGTGGGGATCCCAAGGTCCCAAGATCCTGTGATGGTTGTCGAGCTTAGGACCCCGCAGGGAGTGATGGGAGATGTCGATCTCCTTGAACGTGTTTTCTCCCTTCCGGTTCGAAATGTTAAGAGCATCCCCCCAAGCTGTCGTTTGGCATTTGCACAAGCTTTGACAGGTGCCATCCATAAAGTAGTAGCTTCCCCTGGGACTGTTGAAAATTGGGTCAAACTCTTGTTCTTACCCCGTTGTACCCTTAAGGTGGTTAAGCCGTCTTCCAGGCAAGATCGAAGGTCGGGTAATCGAAAATCCTTGCAATGTGATAGTATTTTGCGGGCTTTAGCTATGTGGAAGGAGGGCTCTAGTTTTGAGGTTTTGGTCAATTCCATCCTTGCCGATACTGGAGAAGGGGTCGTGCATGGGGGGGAGGCACAACTGGAGATAGCTGATGAGGTTAGCCCCAACATCAAGCAATGTCTCAGGAAAGTGAGTGATTGTCACTTCACTGCTGCAGTTAAGGTATTGTGTTCCAGTGGGGTTGCTCCCCGGGGGGAATCCACCATGCAAGCTCTTATCGACAAACATCCCTTCGCGCCGCCCCCGAACCTTCCTTCAACTCCTCTTTCACAACCTGCGTTATCCGTGGATGAAGACTGCGTCCACAGGTGTGTGAAATCTTTCCCGAAAGGGACATCTTGTGGGCGAGATGGCCTCCAGGCCCAACACTTGTTGGACGCTCTTAGCGGCGAGGGGTCAGCGACTGCCTCGGGACTGCTTACTGCCATCACTAAAGTGGTAAACCTTTGGCTAGGGGGGTTATGTCCTAAGGTGCTTGCGGATTTTGTTGCTTCGGCGCCCCTAACCCCTTTGTTGAAGCCTGATAATGGGATTCGCCCCATTGCTGTGGGGGCAATTTGGAGAAGATTAGTGTCCAAAGTAGCCATCAAGAAAGTTGGGAAAGAAGCTGTTAAGTACTTGGGGGACTATCAATTTGGGGTGGGGGTCCCCAATGGGGCGGAGGCGGTGCTGCACAGTGCTAACAGGTTTCTTAATTCTTTTCATTCAGATGGCTCGCTGGCCATGCTTACGGTTGATTTTTCCAACGCTTTCAACTTAGTTGACCGTTCAGTTTTGCTTCGCGAGGTCCATCGCCATTGCCCCTCCATATTCCCATGGGTTCAATTTATATATGCTCAGCCTGCTAGGCTATACGTGGGGAATGACCGCATCGGGGCATTCACGGGGGTGCAGCAAGGGGATCCTTTGGGACCTTTGCTTTTTGCCCTAGCTTTACACCCCTTAGTGCTTCAGGTGCAGGAAAACTGTAAACTCCCCTTCCATGCTTGGTACTTGGATGACGGGACAATTATCGGGGACGCTGTTCAGGTTGCTAAAGCTCTTGACATCATTGATTCGGAGGGTCCAGCATTGGGGCTACGACTTAATATTAGAAAAACTGAAGTATTTTGGCCGACATGCAACGGGGTGAAGCTCCGGCCAGGGCTTTTCCCCAATGAGATTGGGAGGCCGGAGAAAGGTGTCAAACTGCTAGGAGGGGCAGTCAGCCGTGATGCCAGTTTTATAAGTGGTCTAGCGGCTAAGAGGGCAACGCGTGCTGTTGACATTATGGGACACCTTCCCTTGTTGCGGGATCCTCAAAGTGAACTCCTCTTGCTTAGATCTTGTATGGGGGTTGCAAAGTTGCTATTTGGTTTGCGAACTTGTCAGCCCCCCTTTGTGGATGATGATGTTTCATGTTTTGATAAAGGTCTTCGGGAGGCAATAGAAGACATTGTCGTATGTGGGGGTCCTTTTTTTGGTGATCTACAGTGGCGAATCGTGACCTTGCCAATGAGGCTTGGTGGGTTGGGCCTTCTCTCGGCCCGGGATGTGGCTGCCTATGCCTTTGTTGCTTCCAGGTCTCAATCTTGGGAGTTGCAGGACCACATCTTACGTAACAGTGGGGTTGCTAACACTGATCCGGATTATGCCAGCGCCTTGGAACGCTTGCATGAATCTCTACCTGACTTTGATCTCGGCGGTTTCTCTAACAAGGACACCGCCCCCAAAAAGCCACAGAAAACTTTGGCGAATGCCCTTTGTTGTCAAATCGCACAAAGTTTGGGAGAAGATTTCCATTTGTCACCCCGCCAGAAAGCCGTCATTGAATGCCTACAGAGGCCTCACGCTCAGGATTTCTTAACTGTTATTCCTATTGAAGGTTTGGGACAACGTATGTCAGCGGTGGAGTACCGGTCAATCCTTAAGTACCGTTTGATGATCCCCATGTTCCCGAATGATGAAACTTGCCCAGTCTGCCGTAAAGCATGCCTAGATAAATACAGGGAGCATGCGTTACACTGTAGAGAGTTGCCGGGGTTTAAGTATCGCCATGACTTTGTACGAGACGCGTTAATGGATATTCTCAGACGAGCAGGGATCTCGGCGAAGAAAGAGGCACCGGTTAATTTTCTTACAGACCCGTCGGAGGGGAGATCCACCCTACGCCCAGCTGACGTGCTAGTTTTTGGTTGGGAGGGCGGGAAACATGCTTGTGTTGATCTCACAGGTGTATCCCCACTAGCCGGGTTCCGGGAAAATGGGTTTGTGGCGGGGCAAGCGGTACTGAAGGCAGAATCAAAGAAGGTGGAAAAGCACGCGAAAGCTTGTGAGGATAATCAGCATGCCTTTGTCCCCCTGGCGTTTGACACGTTCGGCTCCTTGGCACCAGAGGCAGTTCGGTTCTTGTCTAGAGTTCAGCGTGTTGTCCACAGCAACTTTTCGACCCCTCAGGGGCGAGGCTTTGTTTTTAGTAGAATAGGGTTTTCTATTCAGAAAGGGATGGCGGCGCAGTTTGTTGCTCGTCTACCCGCTATCCTTATGTAATTTGCCCTGATGATCCGAAATTTTAATGATTATTTAATTAAGCCTCCATAAACCCAATGCCGACAACCCTATTTATACATTGTCGGAGGTCTCTATCGAACTGACACCACGGTTCCTCTAAAAGATGCAACGCATCGGTTAGTTTATAACCAATTACAACATTAACACAAACTATCTTCTAATTACACTTTAGGTAGTAACTACACTAACGGAATTTTCTAACTAAACTAATGAAAATGGTATTAGACCAACAAAGTTGTAGATGTTGTTCCAAGAAAACAAGCCAAACTCGAGCCTATTAGGAAAATTGTCATTAATTATTTTAACCATCTATTCAGTATCTTAACACATGTCCACTTAATATGATAGATAGAGACTTTATGCACTTAGATTCCAAGAGTTTGAAGCTAATCTGATGGTGTTTTGGACATTTTGAACCTACAGTTGGGAATGGCAAGTGCACTGGAAACATTATGTGGACAAGCATATGGAGCTCAACAATACCGAAAATTCGGAGCTCAAATTTACACAGCCATCTTCTCTCTTCTACTAGTGTGCATTCCTCTATCTCTCTTATGGAAATACATGGAAAATATACTCGTTTTAATGGGCCAAAGTCCTTCGATTTCACATGAAGCTGGAAAATTCATAACATGGCTTATACCTGCGCTCTATAGCAACACTTATTTCCAAATGTAAAAAGCATGTTGTTTCCTGTTGGCTATGCTTATTAGCTCAAGTGTTGCTTTATGTATACACATTCCTCTTTGTTGGGTTCTAGTATATAAAACAGGATTAAAAAACATTGGAGCAGCCGTATCAATGGATATTGCAATGTGGCTTAATGTTACTTTTCTGTTTTTTTTTTACATGAAATATTCTCCATCGTGTGAAAAAACTCGTGCTCCTATATCGATGGAAGCGTTGCATGGTATGAAACAGATCTTTAGCTATGCTATTCCGTCGGCTGTCATGCTATATATATACACACACGTTTTACATAGTAAATAAATTCATAGCTTAAAAATTAAGCCCAATTATTGAATTTTTAATAGTGGATTTTAAATCCTTAAAGGCCCATGTTTAATGTTAGGTTTATAACCAAATAACCATTAAAGGCTCATGTCAAATTAATCGATTACAACCGTTTAACCTAAATTAATAAAAAAGGTAGCATATTATATAGTAGAGTATTCGTCGATAAACGAAAGTGTTTTGATAGACCCCGTGTCTCTGTTAATAATAAAGTCTGAAGACCGAGTGGAAGAGATGGTTGCAAATTCCTAGGAATGTCTCAAATATACAATAGACGGAGTCAAAGGCGTGATAGGATGGGCCAACAATTCAGATTCGACTTTAATAATCGAAGGTGCTCAAACCCACTAAATAGTTTAAGAGGGAAAGGGGAGCACAATGGAGTGGAAGAGATGGTTGCGAAGGGAACACTATTGATTTGGGAGATGGTGGTGGTTTGCTAACGATGGTTGTAAGCCGATGATAGATGCTGATGATAGATGCCTAGTCACCAGTAAAAAGACCGTAAAAGAAAGAAAGAGTGTTGTGTTTGAGTAAAAAAAAAACAAGTTTTTGGTCACTTTTATCTAGGAGTGTTCATCGAATCGAATATCGAATTTTCGAATTATTTGAATAGTTTTTATTTTTCCTAGAATTCGTATTCGATTAAAACCTACCGAGTTCGATTCGAATTCATATTCGAATAAAAACTCCAATTCGTATTCGATTAAAAATTCGAATTCGAATAAATTCGATTTAATTCAGATTCTTTAAAAACATGTAAAAAACTTTCAAAATGAAACATAAATTTTAAAGCAGCCATAAAGCATGATATCACCTTAAAAAGTTATAAATAAAGTACCACAAGTCTAAAATTCAAAATGAGAAGTCGGGAATAACCACTCCACATTACAAGTTAATATTTTTACGCTTAGAAATCTATTGATAGATTTGTTACTTAGGTTTTAGTAATGTACCATGTAGTGGGTAATTTTAATACTTGGAAAAAAAATTGAAAATAATTTATAGTATAGCCTAATAAAAGTTATATATGTATTATATATAAAATAATAAATAAAAATGTATAATTTTTTTTCGAATTTCGAATCGAATTTGAAATTATAAATTCGTATTCGATTTACTTGACTCGAATTGAATCGAATTCGAATTCTTATAATCGAATCGAATTTAAACGAATTTCGAATTTTTCAAATTCGAAACGAATTCTGCACACCCCTAGTTTTATCTAACGATAAAATTTGGATGACATTAATTAGGTGGATGAAAAGGACAATAATTTTTTTAAGAGTAAACTGCTAAATTCGTCCCTGAGGTTTGACTCAAATTGCTAGATAAGTCCAAAATCAAGTTTTATTGCTAAAACAGTCCCTGAGCCTAGTTTCTGTTGTTATTTCAGTCCAATAAATTAACACCGTTAGAACCTCTGTTAATGAATGGGTAAAACTGCTAAATTCGTCCCTGAGGTTTGATTCAAGTTGCTAGATCAGTCCAAAATCAAGTTTTTTGAATTTGTTAATTATAAACTTATTTAGGTATATAATTTTTCTAGACTTGCATTAATTTTTTGAATTTGTTAATTATAAACTTATTTAGGTATATAATTTGCAAGTCTAGAAAAATTATTTGTTAGTTATTTTGATTATTATTATTATTATCATTAAATGTTTACTAATTATATACTTAAGTATTTAAATAAGATAATACTTAATTAAGTGGTTTCGTATTTAATAATATTATCATTCAGGTGAGGTCAGACAACATGTCGTGTCAAACCAGTGTTTAAGACAGGTCAAATAAAATTGCGCTCTCCAAAAGAGCTACATTCTGTTTATATTTTTATAACTAAACACAAATTTAAATTATATATTTAGGGTAGACTTGTAATTTATCTTAAATTTTAAGACATTTAAGAAAATATATAATGCATTTGGTACAAGTATTGATGCATTAAGAACCTGTCATTTACCATTTTTTTTTCTCTTGTGATATTAATGATTTATTCAACGAACATAAATATAACTGGACCCGCCTTAAACTGTATTTGGGTATTATTATTGTTATAACTTTGTAAATATTTAGTAGTTATATACGTAAGTATCTAAATAAGATCACACTTAATCTAAATAGTATTGAGTTATAATTAACAAATTATATACCTAAATAAGTTTATAATCTAAATAAGTTTATAATTAACAAATTCAAAAAATTAATGCAAGTCTAGAAAAATTATATACCTAAATAAGTTTATAATCTAAATAAGTTTATAATTAACAAATTCAAAAAATTAATGCAAGTCTAGAAAAATTATATAACTAAATAAGTTTATAATTAACAAATTCAAAAACTTGATTTTGGACTGATCTAGCAACTTGAATCAAACCTCAGGGACGAATTTAGCAGTTTTACCCATTCATTAACTGAGGTTCTAACGGTGTTAATTTATTGGACTGAAATAGCAACAGAAACTAGGCTCATGGGCTGTTTTAGCAACAAAACTTGATTTTGGACTGATCTAGCAATTTGAGTCAAACCTCAGGGACGAATTTAGCAGTTTACTCTTTTTTTAAAGCACAAGAGAGATGAGGCGATAACAAACAAAAAAAAAAAAAAAACAAGCTTTGATGAAAGTAGTGAAAATGAATAAAGCAATGGGGGTAAAAATGACACTTTACTAATAATTATGTTCCTCCTCCTCCTCCGTTCCAATAAGAAAGAAGCTAGGGCTAGAAAGAAAGATTGAAGGATGGAAAACTCGTCGAGTAGAAGAGACGAAGAAGAAGAACAACAGCAGTCGAAGAAGCAGAAAGTAGTAGGTTTTGATAACGCCCTGCTTCCACTTGCAGCATACGAAGACGAAGAAGAGGAAGAGGCAGAGAAGCAACAAGAAGAAGACGGCGAGGCAGAAGAAGAAGAAGAAGAAGAAGAGGAGAATGGATTTGGTGGTGAAGGGGGGAGGCGTAATAGGACTATTGAAGTCCGTAGAGACTGTCCTTACCTTGATACAGTTAATCGCCAGGTATCATATCTCCTCCTCTATTTGCACTGTTTATCCCACAACTTACTTACTACTTACTTGGAAGACAATACACTAGAAGAAGAAATATCAATAATAAAACACTCACTGTCCATGAATGAACACAGGATAGGACTAGCAGGGGATTTTTTTTCTTTTATTGTTAACAGGATGGCAACTGATTTTTGGTGTCCTTAATTTGTTCTTTATTTTGAATGTCACTCACTGCAATTGATTTGTTTTGACTGTCTTCCATGTTTCAGTTTGGACGACTGTGTGTTAGTTGTTAAATCATATTTATTATTTGATGGTTTATGTTTTTCATCATATGCATCCCAGTCTCAGTCCTTTAGGCTTTAACCCTCAAAGTAGTTAAATTATTAATGATGACAGTTACGGATGGTGGGAGGCTTTCTATAACGGTATTGTCATTCAGTTTAGGCGTGAAAATGTTCAAATACATGCAGCCTTTTTAAAGTAGCATTATTTGATTTTTCTTTTCAAATGCTTACAATAGTTAGAGGTAGTAATGAGGAAGATGATGGGTAAATAGGAAATACTTGTAGGTAGTCATGGGTATTTTTGTAATTTGGCATACCTAATCAACTAATCAATGTGGTACAATGTAATCAAGGTATTATTGTTGTTGTTGTTGTTGTTATTGTTGAGGATTTTGAATGGAGGCTATACATCTTTTTCAGGTTTTGGATTTTGACTTTGAAAAGTTCTGTTCAGTGTCACTATCAAATTTGAATGTGTATGCATGTTTGGTATGTGGTAAGTATTTCCAAGGAAGAGGCCACAAGTCACATGCATATACTCATAGCCTTGAAGCAGGACACCATGTCTACATCAATCTTCGCACCGAAAAAGTATATTGCCTGCCTGATGGTTATGAAATCAATGATCCTTCACTTGATGATATTCGACATGTTCTTAACCCAAGGTCTGCTGTCTTCTCTCCTTTTTTTTTGTTTATACCTTTACGTAACGTAAATAACTCCCAAGCTCTGTGTTTATTCATTTGTTCATCATTATTACTTTACTGCTTTTATTGGTTTGATAGTTTGTGATTATTAAATCGTTTTTGTGCGTCTATTTATAAATATGTAGTACCAACTGGAGGCTTGGTTTTAAAATGCGCGCATAACGCGTGATGCGCCCGTTGTGCTAATGAGAGCGCAGCGCAACACCTGATGCTTTGCGTTTACATGATGCGATGATATTGCGACAATTTTGCATAATGCGCCCGTCGCAAAATGCGCCATGATGCACGCATCATTGTTTATTATGTTTTTTTTCCCAAATTTTATGAAATGGGTTGGGTTTTTTCAATAATTAATATTTTAGCATGCTTGATTTGAACCATTATGGTTCTAGAAACATTCTAGGATGCTTGATTTGAGCCTAAAAGCACAACTCTTTGTCTTATTACGACAATTGTTTTAGTTTTAGTATGTTTTTGTAAGTTGTTATGTATAAATAATTTTTAGTATACTTTTATAAAGAGCGCATCACGCATTACGCATCAGATTTTTGGACCAAACGCATCGGAGCGCAATGCGCAATTTAAAACCCAGACTGGAGGTGTGATTTATATTAAGTTAAATACCTTTTTCATTGTATCGCTACTATGTACTCTCATGTACTTCTGGTGCATAACATAACTAGTTCTGGTATCACATCATAGGTTTAATAAAGACCAAGTTCTGCAACTTGATAGAAATAGACAATGGTCAAGGGCGCTTGATGGTTCTGATTATCTTCCTGGAATGGTAATTCATTATTGCTAATGTCTTGATCCACTTTTTTTATAAGAATACTGATTGTGATATTTTTATTTGGTGATTTTTCAGGTCGGGCTTAATAACATTAAGGAGACTGATTTTGTTAATGTCACCATTCAGTCTTTAATGCGAGTGACCCCCTTGAGAAACTTTTTTCTCATTCCTGAAAATTACGCTGACAGTAAATCTGTCCTTGTTCACCGTTTTGGTGAGCTCACAAGGAAGATATGGCATGCAAGGAACTTCAAAGGACAGGTTTGATTATAACAAATACTATGATTTATGCCTTTTGCAGACCTAATAGTTACTTGTTTGAGCTGTAGGTTAGTCCTCATGAATTTTTGCAAGCAGTTATGAAAGCCAGTAAAAAACGATTTCGTATAGGGGCACAGTCTGATCCTGTTGAATTTATGTCGTGGCTTCTCAATACACTGCACACAGACCTTAAAAGTTCAAGGAGAAAGACCAGTATTATCCATCAGTGTTTTCAGGTATCACTTGTTCTTATTGCAGCCTTACTAAATTTTAGAGTTAATTACGTTTTTCGTTCTTGTGGTTTGTCAAAAATCACTATTTCAGTCCATTAGTTTAAAAATTGCTAAAACAGTCCCTGTGGTTTCATTTTCGTAACTATTACGGTCCACCTCCGTTAACCTCATCCATTTATTCTGTTAAATACATGTGAAAAGACCATAATACCCTTATTAATAAAAAAACTAAATTTATCTAAATTAAAACAAAACCACAAATAATCTTTACACTTCTCTTTCTTCTTCAATCATTTTAAACCTGCAACTTTCAAAAATATCCTTTCTTCACAATTAAAACAAAACGTCAACTTTCAATTAATCTCATTTCAAAAACCCACTGGCAGAATTCTCAGATTCAATTTCTTTTCATTGTGTCATACGAATCAGTTTATTTGAAGTTTAGCAAATCACCTCGTTTGCACCAACAAGTTGTTCAAATCGAGTATTATAATTATTCCTTAATTCATGATGATGAGTAATTTCGTTTTAGATCTAAAAAATAAATGACAACAAAACCTCACAATCACCAAGATTAACAAACCTACCAACGTAGTCGGCGGTGAGATTTGAACCGGCAAGGATTTCTCCAGTTTCAGAACCTTTACTTCTCTTCGGCAGTGAGATTTGAACTGGCGGAGGCCAAATAGAGGTTTCATTTTTCAAATCCGTTGACTCAGTCAGTCGACTCGGACAATCCAGCCGCCTCTTCACCTCCTGCGCCGATATTCTGTCCAACGATTCGGAAAAAAACCGTTGGTGTCGTTCAGGTATGAGGCTCCGGCGATGTGTAGTTTATGCTTGTACATAAAAAGAAACCCCAAAATGATGCCGATGATGATTATGTTGCTATTGTTGATCCATTAAATTTCATTTAAAATGGTTTCGTAAAGGTGTTTTTGTTGGTGGGGGTGTTAATTAAAGGTGTTAATGGTCAAAGAAATGGCTATATGAAGGATCTAGTGTCCTCTGATCATGAGGCATACGGTCTTCATACATATATACCTTTTTTAAGTTTTTCAAAATAAATAAATGAGGGGTTTTGAGGAGATGCTAGTTCTGACTAAAAAAACCAAGTGAAACCGAAAGAAAAAATTGAAAATTGTTGCCGGAAATGAAGAGCTCGCCGGAGAAGATGATCGGAGACGAAGAAGATGATCGGAAAAGCTTAGGGTCTGAGAAAGATGAAGTCTTGTAACTTTGTGAAGTGGGACCCACCAATTGTTTATTATTTTTAGAATTTTATATATTGTCTTTTTTTTATTGACAAGGGCATTATGGTCTTTTCATATGTATTTAACAGAATAAATGGATGAGGTTAACGGAGGTGGACCGTAATAGTTACGAAAATGAAACCACAGGGACTGTTTTAGCAATTTTTAAACTAATGGACTGGAATAGTGATTTTTGACAAACCACAGGGACGAAAATCGTAATTAACTCTAAATTTTTTCACTGAACGGAAATCTATTCTTTCTAGGGAGAACTGGAGGTTGTGAAAGAGATAAATGCAAAAGATGGTGCTGAGACCAGTAGGATGCCATTTTTGATGCTTGGACTAGATTTGCCGCCACCCCCACTTTTCAAAGACGTGATGGAGAAAAATATAATTCCTCAGGTTTGTGCTTTGAATTTTACATTCTTAACTTTTTGTCAACTCTTATTTTTCCAAATTCCCTGGCAATCAGGCTTACGAAGGTTACATGTATTGTCCGTGGAACTAAGGGGTTTGATAAGTTGACGATTTTATACTAGTAGAATATTAAGAGTGAGCTACATAGCGTATAATAGATAATATCGATTAGTTTCTAAGTTAATGTGTATGTACTCGGAGCTCATTTATAATTATTGTTTCTTAGATGCTATCATGTTGTGTGTATTTCCTGCAATAGATATATAGTCATTTGTTTGGTGGGTGCTGAGTTTTTTTTTAAGAATTGGGTATTTGACTTAAAGGTTTACTGTTATTGTAGGTTCCACTTTTCAACATACTGAAGAAGTTTGACGGGGAGAGTGTAACTGAAGTAGTGCGTCCTCGTGTAGCCAGGATGAGATATCGTGTTACAAGACTTCCACAGTATCTAATTCTTCACATGCGTCGCTTCACAAAGAATAATTTCTTTGTGGAGAAAAATCCAACCCTTGGTGAGGACTGGTTTATTATTATCATTATTTGATTGATACATGTGCTTATTTGTTGATACATGTGCTTATTTGTTGAGTTTTTGTGTGTCAGTTAACTAATTAAGCCTCCATAAACCCAACGCCAACAACCCTATTTATACATGGACGGAGGTCTCCATAGAAGCGACACGACGGTTCTCCTAAAAGATGCAACGCATTGGTTAGTTTATATCCTATTACAACATTAACACAAAGTATCTTCTTTTTTTTTGAACGGCTAATTTTATTAATCCCCCGTCGTCTGTGGGACTTGAACCCAAGACCTCCCCCTTCCCAACCTTGGTGTTTTTAAGGCTTTGCCTTTGCCAATGGATCACCACCCCATTGGTAACACAAACTCTCTTCTAATTACACTTTAGGTAGTAACTACACTAACGGAATTTTCTAACTAGACTTTAACAAACTAACGAAATCGGGATTAAACCAACAAAGTTGTAGATGCTTGTTCCCAGAAAACAAGCCAAACTCGAGCCTTCTGGAAATTGTTGTTATTATTTTAAATGTCCTAAGTATAACTATAACCTAAGTACTATTATTAAATTGGTTATAAGTTAGTACTTTTTCATGTAGCACATATATGTATGGATAAGTTTCTTTTAATACTAGTGATTTCTAAACAAAATGATTGTTTATCTACATTCTATTATTATCTCTCTGTATATCCAATATAGCTTAGGTGACCTCGGGTTCTGCTGGACCCGGTTAAACACCTAGATGTACTCGTAAATATAAACTAGAAAAATGTGGTCAGATTCAAAGCCATAAGTTGAGGTTTTTTCCCTTTTGCTATGCTCCATAGACTCATGAGTCTATTAAGTATCACATGTCCACTTAATATAATAGATAGAGTCTTTATGCACTTAGATTCAATGAGTTTGAAGCTAATCTAATGGTGTTTTGGACATTTTGAACCTACAGTTGGGAATGGCAAGTGCACTAGAAACATTATGTGGACAAGCATATGGAGCTCAACAATACCGAAAATTCGGAGCACAAATTTACACAGCCATCTTCTCTCTTCTACTAGTGTGCATTCCTCTATCTGTCTTATGGAAATACATGGAAAATATACTCGTTTTAATGGGCCAAAGCCCTTCGATTTCACATGAAGCTGGAAAATTCATAACATGGCTTATTCCGGCACTCTTCGCTTATGCAACACTTCAACCACTTATTAGATATTTCCAAATGCAAAGCATGTTGTTGGCTATGCTCATTAGCTCAACTGTTGCTTTATGTATACACATTCCTCTTTGTTGGGTTCTAGTATATAAAACAGGATTAAAAAACATTGGAGCAGCCATATCAATGGATATTGCAATGTGGTTGAATGTTACTTTTCTGTTTTTTTACATGAAATATTCGCCATCGTGTGAAAAAACCCGTGCTCCTATATCGCTTGAGGCGTTGCATGGGATGAAACAGTTCTTTAGCTATGCTATCCCGTCAGCTGTCATGATCTGGTAAATTAATCCTATCTATATCTCTCACGAACACACGCAATTAATCCATCAATAGTCATATGTCCTTAGCTTTGTCCTTACAACTGTCAAGTCATGTCACGTCACGTCAGCAACATGAATTTGTTCTTATATCTTAAAAAATGGAGTGACGTGACATGTCAATCACTCAATGGTAAGGACATAAACAAGGACACGTAACTAGAGATGATCATATCTGCAAATATTTCCCATGATTTAACTAGTGTTTTATATGCGGAAAAAAACCCCGTCATATTTGTATATAATTTTTTGTCCAAAACACTTATTTTAGTAGACTTTATTCCTTGTCACATTTATTAATGTGTTCTAGACATCACTTGCAGTCTTGAATGGTGGTCGTATGAGTTTCTAATATTGTTGTCTGGTCTTCTGCCTAATCCGGAGCTTGAAACTTCAGTACTTTCTGTATGGTACGCAACAATTTCTTTATTTTTTTCACTCATTTTCATTAACAAATCGCTATTCGAGGCTAGGAATAAGCACGTGTTCAGATGATGAAACCAGTTTTGTACGCCAAAAAAGGTAATGATATTAGTTTGTTGTGCATCTCTTGAACAGCCTCAACACTATTGCTACACTTTATGCCATAGCTTATGGATTTGGGGCTGGCATCAGGTTAGTAAACTATCATGTTTCATTTCTTTAACAGATGGTAGTCAACCGATTCATAGGTAAACGAGTCATTTTTATCAGTTATCACCTTTAAATCTGATATTATATACATGCATATATAATGTTCTGGACTAATATGTTTGTAGTAGCTCTGCCTTTTCTTTCCCAGCACTAGAGTCTCGAACGAACTAGGAGCTGGAAACCCACAACGTGCTCGTGTGGCTGTCCACGTTGTCCTTCTTATTGCCATTGTCGAGACAAGTATAGTTAGCACAAGTGTGTTTGTCAGCCGACATGTTTTCGGTTACATTTTCACTAATGAGAAGGAAGTTGTTGATTATGTCACAAAGATGGCACCTCTTCTCTGCCTAAACATTTTGATGGATAGTCTACAAGGAACCCTTTCAGGTTATATATAAAGCCTTTTGTCTTTAAGACTTTGATGTTAAAATATATTTGTTTTAATAATATGATAATCTGTTGGTCATATATCAAACAGGTGTTGCGAGAGGCGTTGGATGGCAACATTTAGGGGCTTACATTAATCTTGCAGCATTCTATCTTGCTGGAATCCCGATCGCTGCTATATTGGGGTTTTGCACCTCACTACGGGGGGGTGGGCCTATGGATTGGCATACTCGTGGGCGCCTTTATACAACTTACCCTTCTTAGTACTGTAGCGATTTGTACAAATTATGAAAAACAGGTATGCTCTACCTCTAACATATTTGTACAAATTGGTCGTGTTCTCTGATATTTGTGATGGGTTTTTATATTGTGTAGGCGGTGAAGGTGAGGGAAAGGTTATTCGAGGAAGAATCATTGTTGGAGGGATTAAGTGTACCCATAAGTAACATAGAAAGCACTAGTTTGCTTAGTTAAATGGTGCTAGTTTTGTGACTATGCCCATGTTTTGTTGGTTGTTAAAAAGATTAGCATTGTCACTTCATGTCTTTGATTAGCATGTGTGTCATTAGCAATCTTTTTGTTATAGGGAATGGACTTAAAAGTTTATTTACTCCCCCGCCATAATAACATACCATTTTTGTACAAGTTGTCACATTGAACTTGTATCTTGGGCTCTTGAGTCGAATGTGTTAGGTTTCCTTTGTTAAAAACTTGTCGTAAGTGGATTTACAGTGTTGTATGTTTACATAGTTTATATTGTATTTATCTATACTTTTTTTAGCGGCTTAAATTACGTTAAATTTTGACAGGGCTCAAACGTTGACCTCAAGGGGAGCAACACCTTAACTCTAACTTATATGTACTTGGGTGTGACTTATTAACCGTTATACACTGCAATAAGCTTTGCCAAATGTTGTTTCGCTATCACAATTGACATAACCATTTTGCTTCTTTTCGACATTTATCTAAAGCAACAAAATCATATTTCATCATGGATAGTTATAAGTTTGAGTTTGGATGGCTTTTGTGATACATCTATCCTTCTTGGTGTGAACATATAGCTACTTGTTGATCTGGATTTTGTTAAGTCACATGTATGTACCCAAATGTAGATGACTCATCATCATCATACTCAGTAAATCCCACCAATAGCAAAGCTAAGGTAGAGTCTAAGGAGGCTAAGATGTAGACAACCTTACCTCTACCCCGTAGAAATACAGAAGCTGCTTCCAGTGAGACCCCCAGCCCGATAGTAGTTTTGCATTAAGCCTTGGACATAAGACATATAACACTTAGCAATTGAGACAAAGACCGATTAGTGCAGGTACCCTCTTGTCTCTCAGCTATCAACACCACCACATGATGCATGATTAACCGCCCCTGCTTTTAACGTTATTTTCACGAAATTAGTAAAATAACGTTAAAATTAGTGGACTTTCACTTTTGCCTCCCGAGGGCCCACACATATATACATTATATGTGCATACACAAGCGAGGCGTACCCAACTGTAGACGATTAAATTTACAAATATATCGAGCATGTTTTTCCTTTATTCAACCCATGAATACACATGTAATCAAAGGTTGTATGAAAGAAAGTATTTGTAGATGTATAAATTATATAGTTTTTAGTTATAAGAAGTATTTACATGTTTATGAATACATGAATTTTAACACAATAAAAAAAATCTCATAACATGTTTCTTAAGCAAAATGTTGTAAAAAAAAATTCTACATTGCACCATCACCTTCCTTTCTGGACATCATCTTCTTGAATTCTTCAAAATCAACAAATCCATCACCATCAGAATCAACAGACTTGATCATATTCGCGCAACTTTCAACCGTGTAGTTTTCCCCCAACCGACTCAAAATCTGATGCAACTCATTTGCAGATATCACTCCATTATTATTCAAATCGTATAGCCTAAACGCTTGCTTGAGATCATCGATCGCGTCTCCTTCAGATTCTATTCCTTTGCAGAATGAGATAAACTCATCAAGGCTAATGAAACCGTCGGAATTAGCATCGATTTCAGCCATTACCCGCTTCACCTCGTCGTGAGATGTGTCGGACCCGAGTGATTTCAAAATGCCAATTAGCTCGTCTTCGGATATTTGACCGTCGCCGTTGGTGTCGAAACGGTTGAAGATTTTCTTGACTTCTTCTTTGTCCGTTGGGAATATTGATTGTTTGTTATTTTCTGGCGCCATTTTGAAAAGTTAGTTATGTTTGTTTTTTGGTTTGTAAGGAGGGAGGGAGGATGTTTTGATAAGATATTGAGAATGTGGGTACAAACGTGTGGAAATGTGATGTTTGGTATGTTAGTGGATATGAAAAAATGTTAATTTTTAGTTGGTTAAAAAGGTTATGATCAAATAAATAAGGGTGTATGTATTTTAGCAAAAAGTAAGAAAGCCAACCGGTATTGTACGATCTAGATAAATCCAATAAAATTATATTGGATTCTTAAGAGCAGAGGGGTAAAGCAGGCCGGTCCAAAACGGATTACAAAACTGGGGGGCCCTTTCTTAATAAAACAAAAGAAAAAAAAGTTGTTTTTTCGAGCCAAGGATCTCACTGGAAGCAGCCTCTCTATTCCTACGGGGTAGAGGTAAGGCTGTCTACATCTTACCCTCCTCAGACCCTACCTTTGCTTTGCTATTGGTGGGATTTACTGAGTATGATGATGATGATGATGATGAAAAAAAGTTGTTTTACATCCTATGATATCATCTTGGTGTATATATAATTATAGATCATAAACCTCAAAGTTAACAGTCTCAAAGCCAAAATCACCTACATAGTATATGTTTTTCTTTACGGAGTTGCAAAATATCATAAATATCCTTGGTAGATGACTACAGAAATACGACGATAGATGAATTTTAGTAGGATCAAATCAAAAGATAATATTACCATGTATCCATTGCCTTGATTTATTCAAATTTGTTGACTAATTTGCTGAAATTTACTTAACCAACTTCTAATTCATCTATAATTAATTGATCATAAATCTGATCTGGTGACAATTAGGAAAATTATATTAGTTTTTTATTTAATAAACTCCTAAGCTTGAAGTGGTATAACCTGGATTTGGTGGCTTATTATTTTAGCCTTAAACTTAGGTTAATATGGGTCAAAAGTAGGGAAAAGTAGCAGGAGCTGTGTATGATAAAGAAGATCACTATTTTTTTGCTGGGTGTGTTAATTACATAACCACTTTTAAATAGAAAATCACAAAAATCATATGAACATATGTACTTGATGTTTTAAGTATTTGTCTTTACACCCAAATGTATACCATTGTAAATTGTCGACCCGCTGCAACGCGCGGGCTCCCCACTAGTATATAATCATAGATCATAAATCTCAACATTAACAATAAGCCAAAATCACCTACATAGTATATGTTTTCCTTTAGAATTTGGGGCCCTAGGAAAGTGGAGGCCCAAAGCGCTTGCTTAATTTCAACCCCCCCCCCGCCCCCCTCTCCCGAGCCGGCCCTGGGTAAATGAGCCAAGCTGTTTGCGAGCTATTTGAGATTATCAAGCTCGAGTTCGCTTGCCAGGCTTTTAGGGCCTATTATTTATGTAAATTTATAATAAAACTTCAAAATTTCCCAAATTTTCATATTTATTATTTATGTAAATTTATACCAAAACTTTAAAAATTTCCCAAATTTTCATATTTACATATTTTAACTAATCTTTTATTTCGCGGTTCTTCAAAAAAAGACAGAGAAACTTTAGTATTTGTTACAAAACTAGCAATTTAGCCAGCTTCGCTGCGAATGTGGGTAGATTTTGACGTTATAGGTACTTGTAGTGAGGAGGTATAAGAAACATTTGTGTAGGTTACTTGGACTCTTTGAATGGATTTTGTCAACACTATACATGACCATAAAGATCATACAAAAGTTTAAAACGGACTTACGTTGTATGTAGCAGGATTAACTAGCAACCTATCTACATTTTCGGCACCCAAAAAAACATATGAACTAACTCGACAATTTGAATGTAAAAAACATTTATAAAACTTAACCCACGAATCCTAATCCAACTTGATAGGAATGTTCTTACAAATCATCTTTAACGGTCTGAACTTTTAAACTTAGTAGGACTCTTAGAGCTGCCCTCCAACTTTTTCAACCTGCCCTCCAACTTTTTCAGTTTTGCATGTTTTACATCTTGCATTAAAAAACACATCTTTAATTTATAAAAGTCAAATAAACACATCTTTGATTTATAAAAGTCAAATAAACACATCTTAGATTTATAAAAGTCAAATGTAGAATCTTTTGTCATACATAGGACATGAAAATTACCAATTGAAACCTCCTTGATTTGTCAATAACAACATAGAAAATCTCGTTTCGTTGATAACGGCCAAAATTCAGCGTCATCGATAACGTTTAGTCATTAGTGAGGTGTTTCTGCCACCAATTTTGGTTGATTGTTTAAGAATTTGGGTCATTCATCTGCATAAAACAGATTCTTGATATCATATCATTTCAACAATTAATATATAAAACCATTTCAAAAGGTTCCGAAAATAAAAATATTTGCTACAGGATCATATCAACTAATAATCACACATTATTATATATGTATGTATAACTCCATTTGTTGGTAGTATATGCACAAAAGCTTATTCTCAGAACCTATTGCAAATCAAATTGACAAGTTTTAGTGGGTATGGTATTGTTGAAAATTAAAAGACAACGAATATATGAGCAACTGAACCTTTAATCTAATCAAGCTGCACTCTTTCTTCACTGTTTAACGGATAAATTTGCTCAAAGTTGCGCGATTTCACAAATAAAGAAACCCCCATTTTGTGTAACCAAATGTTGTTCATAAGTACAAGTTCTTGAAAGCGAGTAAACGGGCTCATTCGATGGCAAAAAGCTCACCAGCAGAATCACAAGCATGAGTTACAACTGAAGCAAACTTCTCATAGTAAACCCATCTGACGCGTTATTCTAATTTCGCTCATTAGAGCATTAGAAAATAAGAAAATGATACGATACAAAAAGGATAGCGGTTAATCTATATAGGTAAACCAATCCGCATCAATATAGAGTGTTCGTTTTTGGAGTTGCTACCCCTCATACTCAACGGTCAATTCTTAGTATTCTCATAATCTTCGCAGACCACATTATTCAACCAAATCAAAAATTACAAGTAGGCATCAAAACAGATTTAGGGGACTAAACAAGTGAATTTCTTTCATAACTCGAAAAATCGACTAGTAAGTGTAGCCCTTGACAAACATTCCTTTCTTAGCATCCTCACTTTCACCTTCAGCGGAATACTTTCCAAGCTGGGCCAATGAGTTTGCTTTTGCACGGGCCAACAGTGCTTTCTGGCCCGCTTCTACATTCTCGGGCCTTCCTTGCCATGCCTTGAGCACGGAGTTTTGAAGTGCACGTGCGTACGAGAAGGACACGTGCCACGGGTTAGGACTTTGGTTCATTGCATGTAGGTTTAGTGTAGCTTCCATTTCAGACTGTCCTCCTGACAAAAACTACATAACCAAATTTTCTTCACTTAGAAATCAATATACCAATTTTAAAATTTTACTTTTATCTTTTTAACCATGAGTATTAACCTTCAGTGTTTAAAATACATTGATAATATAAATCTTTAAATAAAAAGATTTAGGTGGTTCCATGCTTTAAAAAATAGGGCAACTTTAACCCATTTGGACGACCTGACCCGTTTCAAATCTTTATTAGTTGAACCCATTTGACCTGTTCTTCTAGGCCTGTAAACGAACCGAATGTTCATGAACTGTTTGTGAACTTGTTCAGTGGGAAGTTTGTTTATTTAACAAACGAACCAACATGAACACAATTTTTGTTATGTTCGTTCATTTGTGTTCATTTATGTTCGCTTATTTACCTTTGTTTATGTTCGTTCATATATGTTTGTTCGTTTATGTTCATTTCAATTTAAATACATAAGTAGTTATATTTATATAAATGTTAAACATAAAAGAAACTTTCTAACTACTTATATAAATATAACTAATTGGTAATTGGGCTTTCAAGTAATAAAAATGGGTTTTCCAATGGAATTCATCCTCATTAATCACTAATTTATATAAAACTTCCGTTTATGTTTAGTAAATTATGCTCAGTTGTGTTCATTTATGTTTCTTCAATTATATTCATTTGTGTTGTTTATTGTTTGTTAAATTACGTTCATTTAAGTTTGTTTGTTTATGTTCATTTATGTTCATGGGGTGGGAGTTGGCTACAAAGTCTATTTTTCCTACAAAGTGTAAAAAGTCATAAAACACCACAATTTCGGCGATAAAACAAACTCAAAACCCACAAATAACAAAGTGAAGACTACTACAACGTCATATTTGTGGGTTTTGTGTTTTGTTCTGTATGATAAGGCTTTGATTACCGAATGACTAACATTAGTGTGTTTTATATTGATTATCATGTTGTGTTTTATATTCATAGTTCTACAATGATGTGTTTGAAGTTTTTATGGAATGTTAGGGTTTGGATATTGTGTTTTAGTGATCTTCACTCTCTTATTTGTGGGTTTTGAGTGTGTTTTATGGCTGAAATTGTGGTGTTTTATGACTTTGTACACTTTGTAGGAAAAATGGACTTTGTAGCCGAACCTCATGTTTGTTTAGGTTTTAAATAAACGAACACGAACATGTCCATTTTCTTAATAAACGAACATGAAAAAAAAAATGTGTTCGATTATATGTTCGTTTCGGTTCATTTATGTTTGTGAACGTCCATTTATGTTCATTAGGAATGCGTACCATGATTCCTGGAACAGCAGGTGGGACCCTCCTCTTGAGCATGGTGAGTGTATATTTAGCGATGGTTTCAGGATCAGCCTTTTCCTTGTGGTCCGCCCCTGGTGTAACCATACTGGGCTTAAGCAAAATTCCTTCAAACATAACATTGTTTTCCGCTAAGTAATAGAAAACCTCGGCCCAAACTCTTTCAGCGACTTCGAGTGTCGTGTCAATTGAGTGGTCCCCGTCAAGAAGGATCTCGGGCTCCACTATTGGCACCAACCCGTTGTCCTACACAAAGTGATCATAAGTATAATGAAATTACATATCACATTTTGTCAAAATTTAAAACGTCAACTAAATACGTTAAAGATAAACAAACCTGAGAAATAGCAGCGTGACGTGCAAGTCCCCAAGCAGCTTCTTTCACAGCCAAAGCAGAAGGACCACATGGGATGCTGACAACAGTTCTCCTAGAAAAGAACATAAGATGATAGTTATTTATCAATACTATGTCACATATATATTTTAGAGTAAAATGCCATTTTCGTCCCTGAGGTTTAACCAGTTTTGTGAATTTCGTCCAAAGGTTTGTTTTTTCGCATCTAGATCCAAAAGGTTTGAAATCATGCCATTTTCATCCGGCTCGTTAACTCCATTCATTTTTCTCACTTAAGTCAGGGGGTATTTCCGTCTTTTTTGTTAACTTAAAGGGCAATTCGGTCTTTTTCAGGGGTATTCGGTCTTTTTACATAAAGTGAAAAAGACCAATTTGCCCTTTAGGTTAGCCAAAAAGATGGAAATACCTCTGACTTAACATAGAAAAATGGATGGAGTTAACGAGCCGAATGAAAAAGGCAAGATTTCAAACCTTTTGGATCCAGATGCGGAAAACAATACCTTTGGACGAAAGTCACCAAACTGGCCAAACCTCAGGGAGGAAACGGCGTTTTACTCTTTATATTATCTAGTACACTAATTATGATATATGTCTCACCACTTGGCAAAACGAGCTCCTTGCTTGTAATACTCGGCTGATCTAGAAGCCAACCCGTCTAACCCTTGGCACCAAGATTCATTGTTGGATCCTGGTAATGGAACCAAACCCTGTGAAAGACGTACATAACTAAACATGTAAGGTAAAGTTGTATGGTTAACGAATTGTTTTCGAGAATCTTGAACCATGGGTCATAAACAGTAAACTCCTACCTTGTCAACTTTGATTCCGGGTACGATGTTCTGTTCACGCAAGCAGTCAACCATTTTCTTTCCATCTGTAGTTGACTGAAATAGAGTTTCCTCAAATAGGATGGAACCGGAGATGTATTGACCTAAGCCAGGTGTGGTCAACAGAAGTTGTCGGTACGCTTGTCTGTTGGCTTCAGTGTTGTCTAATCCGATAGACGCTAATCTCTTTCCACAAGTTGCGTTTGATTCATCTATTGCGAGGATACCGCGACCAGGTGATGCGATTGTTTTCTAATCCAAAAGGTAAAGAACATTTAGTAATTTACCAAAGATCACTTCAAATGTATTAATAGGCCTGTAAATGAACCGAATAAACACGAACAGAGGCATGTTCATGTTCATTCATTTAGTTTTAACCGAACACGAACATTTCATTTAACACATTTTTTGTTCATGTTTTCGTGTTCGTTTATTAAGAAAATGGACATGTTCGTGTTCGTTTATGTTTGTTCTTTTAAAACCTAAACGAACTGTAACGAACGTAAACAAACTTAAACGAAATTAATTTAACAAACAATAAACAACACAAATGAACATAATTTACTAAACATAAATGAACATAAAGTAATTTTTTATATAAATTAGCGATTATTTACGATAAATTCCATTGGAAAACCCCATTTTTATTACTAGAAAGCCCAATTACCAATCAGTTCTATTTATATAAGTATTAGAAAGTTCTTTTATGTTTAATATTGATATAAATTTAACTACTTAATTACTGATGCATTTAAATCGAAACAAACAAACATAAATAAACGAACATAAATGAACAAAAAATTGTGTCCATGTTCATTCGTTTAATATATAAACGAACTTCCCGCTGAACAAGTTCACAAACAGTTCATGAAAGTTCGGTGCGTTTACTTCATTTCAGATGTATATAGTTCACAAATGAAGACTCTAAATTCAATTTTAAATTATCATAAATATCATTTTAGAAAAAGAAAAGGAATTTGGCTTCCAAAAGCAAAGTACATGAAGAATATAAAATCTAATCATGTTCAGTGCATCAAAAAAAAAAAGTCAACAAAGATGCAACACTTTTTTTAAAATAAAGCAGGCAAGGCCACGTTCAAACATTAACATAAAATGTCCTTTGTACAAAAATAAAAATAATAATAATAATATGACCAGTCAGCCTACCACAACAGTAACCAAACTATCAATAATTAAAACCAATAATTAAAATATTAAATCCAATTGCAATTAAACTAAACTAAACCAAACCCTAAGATCTGATTACCTACTAACTAACACTAACAAACAAAGGCAATCAACACAAATCAGATCAACTTTGTAAAATTCTAAAAACTGAAAAAACAAAAATGAAATCAAAATTCAAAATTAAAAAAAAAAAAAAGAAGAAGAAGCAGTAACTGACAGCGGTTTGAACAAGTTCTTCGGAGTAAGATCCGGCACGGATGACGGTCACGCGAGCGGCAGGTGAGCGAGAGGAAGATCCGGAGCGTTGATTGAAGGATCGTTGACCGATGAAAGGTGAAGAAGATGTGTTTAGCTTTACGAAACTTGCAGACGCCATTGAAATGAGTGTAAAAAGGGAGTATTGAATTGGGATGTTTATAAAGGAGGTGGTTTTATGGGGAAGTCCGTAGGGAACGTTGGGGTTTTATAATAAGACCAAGGTGGTCTGCGGAACTACCAACCGTAGTAGGTGCAATTTCTGAAATGACGATTTTACCCTTCTAAATACTAAAATTTTTGAAATATTGGATTTTAATAATCACAAGTATACGTACAAGTATACGTCGTTCACCGCCAACAGTTTCAACTTCAAAAATAGCCACTGACAGTCTCAACTATTAACATATTGGCCTCCAATGGACCTTGACTAACAGAACCCTAACGTTGTTAGTCTTTGGTCGTCGTTTTTTTTGCCAGAAAAAAGGTTCCTAAAGGTCTTATCTAAGGTTACAAAGAGGTTTATGACGAAAATGTTGAGTTTTACGGGCAAAAGATTGAGTTTTTGGGCAAAAAGGAAGTTTTCCGACAAAAAATGAGTTTTCCGGCAACCTCAATAATTGGAGTTTTTACTAGGAAAAGGTTCCTAAAAGTCCGTAATAAGGTTACAAAAAGGTTTGGGACGAAAAGATTGAGTTTTCCGGCCAAAAACGTTTATCTGGCGACCCGAGACTAACGGTGTTAGGGTTCTGTTGATCATGATCCATTGGAGGCCAATATGCAAATAGTTGGGACTGCAGTGGTTATTTTTTAAGTCAAGATTGTTGGAGGCCAACGACGCATAGTTAGAATTATTAAAATCCGATATTCCAAAAATTTTCTTAAAGGTATGAAAATGGGGATCCTTCGGGTTGAATTAGTGTTTAACTGTTATGACGTGAAAATATGATTCCAAACACAATATGATTAGATATACCAATTTTGGTTTAGTCTATAAGGTTTGGATCATTTTCGGTTAAAATACATGAACACATTTAGCTGAGCATATCCATATTGTGTTGGGATCTACGTGATGGGATCATACGTTTACTCGTTTATACCAAAATTTACAAGATAAAAGAGATCTGTATTATGTTTTATAACTTTGTTTTAAGTATGTAATCTTTGAATATTATTATATTAATATATTCAGAAAGCAAAATTTGCTGGTTAAACATGTCGTGCTCTTTGTTAACCCATGAAAGCCCATGTCATGCTTGAGCTCATTTGTCAAATATTCGGGTTTAACTCGATAGCCCCCAAGCACGACCTATTTAATAAGGTAATGTTCGTGCTTGGCGTGTAATCAGTTTTTTGTATTTGTATTGATGTATGAACCATGGCGTGGATAACAGTTGTTATCTCGTTTCTTAATAAAATTTAGTTGGCCGTACAAAAAAAAAAATTTGTTTGGATTATTTTTGGAGGTGAACTTATTACTGGTTAAATAATTTTTTTTATTTTGTATGTAAAAATGGACTTAATAAAAAGACAAATCACTAGATGAAATCAAAACATAGTTGCATCTGCATTGCTAACTGGAAAACAAAAACAAACCAAACCTACCACCAGATCATATAACCCCACTATACCAGTTGCATCTGCACGGCCTATAAATACAATAAAGATATATAACTACATAGGACTACATATTCATATTCTAAAGATTAAAGAAAGTTAGAGTCAGTTTGGTTCAAACGGCTGTTCCAGGTTCCAAACCGTTAGACCGTAAAAACCACCCAAACCAAACCATATAAATCCTAAACCAACCAACCAACTCGCTTGAAAAAAATAGTTAAACTAGCCGTTTGGTTTATAGGGCCGTTCCAAGTTCCAAACCATTAAACAGACCGTTAAACCATCATACCAAACAGTAAAGTCCAAACCAGCCAGCTTGCTTATGTTCCAGAGGTTTAATTTAGATTTTTGAGTGTCAAAAGAGCATTGCACATTCAAGTAAAAATACAGACCAATTAATAGATATGTAATACTCGAAGAAATAAAGATAAGGCCTAAACTCAAAAACAAAAAATGATAACACAAAGTTCCCTAAAATTCCTTTCTATAAAACCATCCATTCTAAAATAAATTAACACAACACATAACTGGTTTAAGCTTACAAAGTATCATGAAACAAAAAAAAAATGATGAAATTCCATCTAAAAGAAAATATCCCAAAAACGATCCACAAATTAGTTCGATTTGGTTATAGATGCATGCCACTTGGAATCAAATACCCGCAAAAACTGCAAAAACGCATCTTCCCGGTAGAGCTCGGCCAAAACTCGAAGCTGCAGCATCACACAAATATAACACAACATATAAAAAATCCCGAAGTATTTCTTCATAACCTGAAACTTGTATAAAAATTAAAGTTAATAGGTGATGATTAATAAAGAGTACCTTTTATACTGCATCTTTGGATTTGTGTTTCTTCTTTTTATTGCTTTTAGCTGTACTTCCTTCATACGCCATTCGCCTTTTATCCGATATCTTGAATTCCTTTAATCGCATCTTTCGTCGTTGTTTCCTGGATAATTCTTTCTGCTCTTCATTTTCTTTCTGCTCTTCATTTTCCGCATCCGACTTTGACTTTTCAGGTTCCGTTTGACCAACATCATGCTTCCGCTTCTTGCCGCCATCGGAGTGACCGTGACCATCAGACGACTCGCCTCGAAGAAGAGATTTAATCTTCTGCTTTTGCTCTTTCAACTTATGACGGGGAACAACAAACTCATCGTCCCTATACGTAGCCAACTTCTTTAACGGAACTATCTGATTTAGCTCCTTCTCGTCCACTAACAGAATCTCCTTCGGTTTTAAACCGTAAGTGTTTTTATCAACCGACTTGTATCTAAACCTTGTCTTTAAATCCCCGATTGTACCCTCACATTCCAATTTATACATCTCTTCCAACGATTCTTTAATTAACTCTTCCTCTAACTTAGATCTTTTTCTTTTTCCTTCTTCGTCTTGTAATTGTTCTTCATTTCCCTCATTTTTAACCTTATTCTTCAAGATTTTTTCTCTAAAAGCCAAGAACCCATCACCTGACCCGTGTTCATCGTCCCATCCTTTTGGAAGCCTGAGCAAATCATCTTCTTTATCGAAGTCCGGTTTTTCCAACTCACCATGTTCTTCATCACTACCAAAACCGGGGTCCACATCATCTGCTTCATAAAAGTTATCACCAAAAGTATTTTTCATTTTTCTATCGTATTCGTCCGGATCAAACTCCTCTTCAAGATCATGTTCGTCTAACAAACAATCATCGTTTTCACCAAACCCTGCTATTTCTCTAATCTTTCTAAGTTTTTCATTCATTTCCTTCTTTTTTAAGTTTTTCAAACGCTTCAATTCTTCATTCCTCTCTAACTCTGCTTGTGCCATTCTCTCTTTTTTATTCATTCTCTGTATTTTTCTCGAGCTTTCCTTCTTCCTCACCGAACCGTCAACTTTTCGTGAATGCCCCATTACTCTATCCCCTGCGTTTTCTTCGTATCTAAAATTAAACTCTCGTTCGTAATCTTCTTGCTTCACTAACTCTTCCTCGTCTTCCGAAACGTCTATTTCAATATCGAACCCTTTACTTTTACCGCTATCTTTATCCAACCACATCTTTTTCCTAAAATAATCCTTCAAAAACTTCTCGTTTTCATCTAGTTTATCGTCTTCTTTAAAATACTCATCCAACTTCTTTTCAAACTCGCGATCATCCTCATCTTCGCCTTCATCACCACCCGTGTTATCGTTTTTCACCTTCAACAGTTCACCATCGTCATCTTCTTCGTCAGCAACCGCATCCAAAAACTCCTTCCGCACTTCCTCCTGCTCTTCGAAATAACTCTTTTTCCGGTTTTTATTGTCGCGTTCGTCATCTTCGTCGTCAAACTCCGGCCCGTTCCCAATCAAATGCTTCGCATTCACGTCTTTCAAAAACATCGGTTTCTTCTTCTTCTCCTTTTCCTTTTTACCATCCCCACCCTCATCATCATCATCATCATCTTCTTCGTTATCCGAATCAAACAACTTCGCATCGTTACTTTTAAGCAAAGGATCCTTATTCCTAACCTTTATCAACGCATCGAAAAACTTCAAATCCTGCTTAGTTGAATAATTAACAATTTCCTCATCGTCATCAGACGACTCGTCGTCTTCTTCGCTGTCATCGATTACGCCTTTCTTCTTGAGCTCCTCGTACCGCTGCAAGTCTTCGCGCTTCTTGTTGTGCTCGAATCGCCGCGCGAACTCTTGGTTGATTTCGATTTTCGATATGTCGCCTGCTTCACCGGCTTCATCCCCAAACAGCTTCATCCCCATTCTTTCAATGCTGTTAATCAGATAACTTAGGGTTTATGTTTATGTTTATGGTTGTGTAACTGTAAACTAGGGCAGAGGTTGCAATATAACTGTAATCAATTCGAAAATATAATTCAAATAAAATCAATCTCTAATTCTAAATTACGATTGAGATGGTTAGGGTTTAAAGTTATAGTAAATAAGCAAACTTGTGTAAGCAATTTATGAAATTAATAATCATGTAACATAAACGGAATACCTCTTCTGTGTGTTGAAATCGGTGGCCGGAAAAAAGTATGGAATACCGGTGACGGTGGCTGAGCGGCGGCCGGAATTCAGAGGAGGAGAGGGGTTACGGCTTTCTTCAAGTGTTGGTTGCAGCAGCTGCTAGGGTTTTCAATATGGTTTATTTGAATTTTTTAACTATTGCAGATTATATATTCATTTAATATTAAGAATAAGAATGGTTCACTGGTAAAAACAGGTTTAATCGTGTTAAACAGGTCAAAAACGACACGATTAACACAAATATTAAACATGAATACGACTCGTTTAACTATTTTATATCTCTTGCGTATGATACGGTTGCATGTTTTATGTATTAAGAAGGAGAAATGATGGAGCCTAGTCTCCTAATTTTAACTATTTAAAAAATATTTATTAAACAAGTTTAATCGTGTATTAAACAGACCAGAATTGTCAGCCCTAGTTGGTAGTTCATGATTCAATTAAAAAAATATATTTATGAGAATAAAATATGAGTTTTTTTTTTAACAACCATGTCTCTGTCATCATAATTGTTCTTTAATGATATTAGTCATAATTGTGTCATCCGACTGTTATTTCAACGAGGCTTCTCGTGTGGAAGCAGTACGGTTTCTGGAGGAACGCCGTAACCAAGTCTGACCAACCCAGCGCGGGCCCGGTTAAGACAACGTAGTCTGGGCAGATCTTGGCTAGGGCCGCCGTTTAGGCGGTGTGACATTAGATCACTCAAAAAGAAAGTTACCGTTAAAAAAAATGAACTTTTACCTCAAGCCATTGAATCCTCATAAGACTTCACCTAAAATTGAATTAGTTCTTTTGGGCTAGCCAGGTCAGGCAAATCTTATTTTGCATAGTCTATATAGGCATTTTACTTTAATCAAAATCTTTTACTTTAATTGTAATCGTGTCAAATAACTTTGTTTTGGTTTGTAAAAAAGTGTAAGAACTTTGTTTTAGTTTGTAAAAAAGTGTAAGAAATACATACTTTTATAAGATCTGAAATAATATATACAGAATTCTAATGAAAAATAAAATAGACTAAACTTCCGTTTTGCTTCCTGTGGTTTGGTCACTTTAATGGTTTTGCCCCAAACCTTTAAAAATAGTCATTTTCCTCTAATAGTTTGCTATGATTTTTCCATTTTGCTCCCCGCCTCTAACTACATCCAAATTGTCTGTTTTTCCATTTTGCTCCAATTTGTTTGAATAAACAAATAAATTAGAAAAATAGAAATAAGATTTGACTATTTAAAAAGGAAAAAAACTTGATTTTATAAAGGGTGTTTTTTTTCTATAAAATAACTAAACCATCCAAAAAGTGTTGCAACGTAGGTCGCGGGGCAATAACTAAACCACCCAATAACTAGGTGTAATTGATAACTAATTAAATTAAAGAAAATATAAATTGATATGATTGGTCAAAAGGGGGTTGGACCATCTCTCAAGGGCTTAATGACTATTCTTAAGTTGGCAGAAGAGGGCATTGGCGCCCCTCAAATAACTTAAGGGGGTGGTATTTAACGCCCCCAATACTAATTTGGCATGGTGGCGTTAACCTACAACAGAGTCTAAAACATGTCTTAGAAACGAGAACAAAAAAAGCACTGAAAAAACCGGTTTTACTTGCCAACAAACAACATTCCATCATAAAGAAAATCACAAAAGGCAAACATTCTATGTTCTAACAACAACATTCCATCATAATAACAGACAACATTAGAACCATAAAAACAACATGGTGAAAACAAACAAGATTCATAATAATCTTTTGATAAAGATTCAAGAAGCAGCATCTCCTCAACCTACATGCCCAACTCCTGATAACATCAAACAGAAACAATTAGTTTCTAGAAACTTCCATAAGGCGACACGCAAGCAAACACAATATTACCTTTTTCTTCGCAGCCACCCACTCATTACGCCTTGCAATCTTCAGGCTTTGACATTCATCACAAAAGTCTTTAAATCCTTTATCATGTGTTTGCAGCTCTCTAAATACAGAACTGCAAAAAGAATTTAAATAGTAAGATTAGGAAGCATTACAATTACAACAATTGAAAATCAGATAATCACATACCTTTTGAACCACATCAAAAAGTTATATCTATGTCCGAATTTGATGGGTTTCACACCATATTGTCGACAACCACGGTGAATAATTGCTTGTCCACCGACAGGTAAGAGATAGTCGAATTCCTGTCAACGTATACAAAGGGAAATGAAAAGATTCATTTAACAAATTAGAAACAACGGAAAAAATATCCGTATATACATATGGGGGGAGGTTAACGTACAATATTCCTTAACGTACGAGCATACGAGATGATACGCACGTTATAAAACTCAAAACCCTAATCACGCATGTTGAAAAAAATATAATCACGCATGGTTATGCATGGTTATGATTCTTCAACATGCGTGATTATTTGTTTTTCAACATGCGTGATTAGGGTTTTTGAGTTTTATAACGTGCGTAATTTCATCTCGTACGCTCGTACGTTAAGGAATATTGTATTTTACACTTTCACTATACATATATACACGTATGTACCTTCTCAATATGTGTTCCACCATTCACATGGTCCTTACACCGTTGACCTCCGAAAACCAACTCCCCACCAGCAAACTGATTGCCCAAACATACATGTAAGGTTACTTCTGAGTCATCCACATGCAAATCTGAAAATGATTATATATTAACATATAAGCGTTCAAAAACAAATAAATTGGAGTCTAAGAACTTTGATAGATGAAACAATCACATACCCTCTTTAATAGCTTTATCCTTTCCATATTGAAGTACATACCCATGACGGGAATCAAGAGAACATCCTCCAACATCAGGAAACAAAACTACACAAATACGGTGTAAGAAAACATGTGGCCATATAAGTTTTTGAGTAAAATGTCATTTTCGTCCCTGAGGTTTGGCCACTTTTGCGACTTTCGTCCAAGGTTTGTTTTTCCTTATCTGGATTTCAAAAGGTTTGAAATCTTGTCATATTCATCCAACTCGTTAACTTCATCCATTTTTCTCCGTTAAATGAGGGGCATTTCTGTCTTTTTAGACATTTTTTATTAAAATAAAAAACACTACAAGAAATAAAGATCCACCTCTGTTGACTTTCTCCCCACCCAAACCCTTTAATCATCACAAAAAAATGTCTAGAAAAACGAAAATACAACTGACTTAACGTTAAAAATGGATGAAGTTAACGGGTTGGATGAAAATGGCAAGATTTCAAACCTTTTGGATCTAGATGCAGAAAAACAAACCTATGGACGAAAGTCGCAAAAATAGCCAAACCTCAGGTAACTTTTTATAATAAAAATTACCTCTTGAAATAAGGCTAATGTAATCTTCCATCAGCTTATCAAGTGTGGCTTTCATGCCAATGTCATCAAGAGAAACACCGTCTTCATTCCCTGTATTCGGGCGCAAGATGCTAGAGTCCGTGTTGCGGGCCCACGCTTCGAAATGTTTCACCTAAGCAATCACAGTTTTATTAAAAAACATATAATCAAAAGTTCCTGATCACAATTTGGCAGTGTTTTCAGACCCGGACCGGCCGGTCGAACCGGTTATTAGAAGGGTTGGACCGGATTTATTTTTTAATTTTTTCAGATTTAACCCTATTAAATTTTATAATATTTATGACACCTTCCGGTTCTTACGTCCGGTCCGACCGGTCAAACCAATGAACCGGTAAGGAGACTGGTTCGACGTCCGGTCCAGTTCTGAAAACATTGCAATTTGGTTAATAATTTAACAACCTCGTGTATTAACTTTTGACAGAAATTCAGATTCAGCATGTTAAATGTATAGACTCCCGGTACGGGTTCAGACATTATGCTTCTAATACTTGTTACGAGATTCTTTCCCTTAGCTCTGAAGGCCTCTAAAAATGTCGGCTGGAAGAATATTTTAGGATTCAACGTATATGGGTCTCGGAATATACGCTGAAAAAATTATACAAAAAAAAAAATCAAATCAAATAATATACTGACATTTATATGCATACGGACGCATAATGCACTTGTGTAAACTGTTGAATCTTACCTGATAATCGGATGCAATTTTTTGCCTGTATTTTTCGATCCCCTGCAGCTGTTGAAATTGAAGCAAAAATAAATTATAAAAATCAGTAGTGTGTTTAGAGGGAGAAAGTAGAGAGAGAGTAAACGTTCACTATGATTTGATTAATTACAATAGGAGTGATTACAACAAGATACATAATCTAACAAACTAACTAGCTAACTAACAAAGTCAATCAAGTCAACACTAGCTAATAATTATGATTAAAAAATTAACTGAAAACAGTAAAGATAATCAAGATTAAACAATTTAACATTAAAGCACATTTGTTGACTCTAAACTCACAACTAACTTGACAACTGTTATTAATTTACCATTAAAAGGCCAGATTGAAACGGATCAATCAGAAGTCATGTTTACTGCAAAATTAGAAAGTGGTTGATTATCAATCTAGATGCATTTTAACATTCCAGAATCTAATCAATTTCAGTAATTCAAGAATTTAAGCACAGATTACATAATTCGTGTGTGATATGCAATCGAATCATAAAATTTATAAACTAATGGATGAAGGATGGATATTCTCACTCGATGACATTCTTCTTTGGTCGAATAACGACGTAGAATTTGCTGCATGCGCTCATGCTTCGTGTCTCTGGAAGCATCTAGAAGATGCCGTGGCAAATGTCGCTCTAGAGAACTGAAAAGCTGAGGTTCAAACTCTGTATCAAGATCGTCGTACTTATCGGCCATGTGATCGTGAGCTGGAGTCAATACGAGACGGCCGTTAAACGGAGTCGATTGGTCCATGTTAGAGTGGTTAATTTGTGTGAAGGATGAAATATGATTGAAATGTAGGATTTTTTTGGTAGAATTTAGGGTTTGTGGTGAGGAAGTTGTTGTGTTTTGATTATATAATGGTTTTTAACCCGATTCGTTTTGATTGGATCCGAGTTTGATTTGATTAACCAAAGCGTAAGGTAACGGAACAAAACACGTTAGCGGATGTGATTTGATTGTATACTATAATGTAATATAACGGAACAATACACGTTAGCGGATATGATTTGATTGTATATTATGATGTAATATGATATGATTGAACATAAACGTTACCGATTGATTTCTAGTAAAATATATTATAGAAGTTTATCTAATTATTATTTTTGGGTTCGGGTTAACCGAGATTCAAAAAAGCATACATCGTAAAACCAACCAGTGCAAAATGATAACCATAACCATATGAGTGAATCATACATTTCAGCATCATCCATACCTTCACAAAACGGTACACTAAATAATTATGGCTCAAAAAACTGGAATGAAAATGCTAAAACAATTAAAATATGTGATCACATCTGCTATAAATCTATGAGATTGTGACTTACAAAATAACCCATATAAACGCAAACATTTATGTTACGCAAAAACATTAAACATACAAGTAACAAGTTGCATAACTACTAGTGACTTACCCATAAGATTGAGACCTTAATTATTCAATCAACTGCAATTAAATATGAATTCAGGACCAACGCATGAAGCTAGATTCTGGAATTTATGCAGCAAATTAATTTTAAACAAACATGCAGTAATAGTCTATGTTAAACAAACACAATGTCATACTAAAGATATGATGCCAATTATAACAAACTGATATTTTTTTCCATTAACTGCAATAATAACAATCTTCTACATAATATAACTTTCTAAGCATCACAGTGACTATTTATCTTAATCTAGGTTTTAAAAAGTGCACCTGAGGCGCGCCTAGGTGCAGGCCTCAGCGCCTTATGTCACCCGAGTGGTGCTGAAAACAGAAAGCGCAGAAAAGGCACATTTTTTGGGGTTTTTTGAGGCTGAGGCCCGCGCCTCTTGTACCTGGAGTGTTTTAATGCAGCAAACTGTTGTACCTTGGGTTTTTTTGGCTTGTATATGTAGGTAAAATCATATAAAAAAAACTTATTTTTAGCTATATTTTGGGTAGGGGAAGCTTTACCTATAAAATATATATAAAAAACATTATTAAGGGAAGAACTTAATCGTAAGACCATGAGTGTTTATTAGATAGCCATTGTAGGTGTAACATTATAGTAGTAATAGTAGTAGTAACTGTCAGATCGGGATCGGTTATCATTCACGAACATGGATGAACATCAGTGAGTATGCACAGATTCTGTGCAGGGACTCGAACAATAACCACAGGGCCGATACACACACAAACACACAATAATATAATATGTATCGTACACATACAAATGAGATTGGTCTGGGTATTTATACCCTTACATATTGGCGGTTAAATAACCGTTTATAACTACCTAACTACCAACCGCATTACTTGTTTATCAAGTTTCAATTCTGCACAGTTGACTTTTATATTTGACTTTCTAAGTATACTAAATTTAACGAGATTTCTTGATTAAATATATTCCAACAGCAACTATGCAAACGTAGAAAAAATTATAATTACATTAAGAAACTTATAATTAATGATAATGATAATATAGATAACAGACAAAATTATATAAAACGTCCTTACGTTTATATGAAGTTGCAGGTTTCAGCCTTTATGTTCAAAAAGCACACTTTCCATCCTTTATGTTTACTTTTTGTAACAATTTTCGTCATTTAACGACGGTTAGTTTTTAGCGTTCACTCAAGCCATGTGACTTTCAAGTGAGGGCAATTTGGTCCTTATAACCCTATATAACTATGAACCCACTTACATATAAAAACCCTACCAAGCCCACCCCTTCTGCTTGATCCACAAGCCTACCAAAACATCCATCATTCATTAAATTCACCTCTTCTCTCTGTTCACTGAAACAAGAAATCTCACACTCTTTTTTTATCAAATAAACAATTTATCGGTTAAATAAACAATTTATTTTCGAACAATTTGGTTAACAAGTAAGAATATTAATCTCTGTTTGGGAGTTGTAATGCATCATGATATTCACATTTAGATTGATAGTTAGACCAATACAGTTTATTTTATCTTTAGAACTATCCTGATAGAAATGACTATTAGCTTTATAAACCAGGCTAATAATTGTCAATTAGCATATAGTGTAATTGCTTAACTATTTTTGCTCATTTCATTTAACTCCCTACAGTTGAGATTATCTAATCACCTCATGTGCTCATCCCAAATCTTATATCTTCTATACATAATAAAGGACACGTGTCACTTTCTGGTGCATCCTCAACTTTTATTTTTGTTGGGAATTACGAACAATAAAGCCGGCTTGGCGTGCAAGGCTCAAGGAAGGTTTTAAGGAGTGGATAATTATAGATTATTAAATGCAATTATGATTTAATAATTAGGTGTAATTATCATGTCCTAGTTAGTTGATTAGATAATTATCTAGTATCCTAAACGAGTTAGGTTTGAATGTCTTTAGGACAATTATGTGAACAATCCTAGTTATAGTCTAACGTGTTAGGTTTGGAGCTGTTTGTTTAGCTCTTACTGGTTCAGACCTTTTACTGGTTCAGTACTTAATGGTTCAGACTGTTTGTTTTGCGAGCAAATGTCTGAATGGTTCAAACATTTGCCTCTGAATGGTTAAGCATTATACAGATATTTGCCTCTGAACGGTTAAGCATTATACTAGCTCTTAATGGTTCAGACCTCTTACTGGCTCAAACCTTTTATTGGTTCAGCACTTAACCATTGAGAAGTTGCCAAACAGCCCTTAGCTATATATACCGTGTGTATTAGGTAGGGATCAAGGTTTAAAAAAACGGAAACGAGTTTCGAGGCGTTTTCACTTCGCCTCACGAGGCGTAAGCCTCGAGGCGAACCGAGGCGTAAGCCCGAGGCGGAATTAAAAATAAATATAAATATTATATATCTTATAAAAATAGTAATACTAACTAAATTCATCATCAAATTCATCAAAATAATCAAAAACACAGATAAAAAAGACCGAAATTGCTTGAAATTGACACAAAAACATCAAAAACAAATATCTAAAACCCCTGAGGCGCACCTGAGGCGCAGCCTTTTTAGCGCCTCAGCCCCTCTGAGGCGCACAAACAGTAGAAACCCCCTGAGGCGCGCTTCAGAATCGTTTTTTGGCCGTTTCGCCTCGAGGCGCAATACTCAGCCGTTTTTTAAAACCATGGTAGGGATTTGTAATCAAGTATGTGTAGTTCTCATAATCTAATAATATTCTGGGAGTTAGCCATAATTTTATGGTGGTTTGAGTATCGATTTGGACTTGAATTTTCCCCCATATCTCCTACTAACATCACATTTTTTAACCAACTAGTGTAATACACAGATTCTAACCTAGAATATAGCCATTATTCTTAATATTAGAATATGTTTACTATAAAAAAGTTGTATAACCTCGAATGAAGGATAAGAACTTACCTGAATTGGGGAGGAAAAAATTGAAGGTGGGCAATTGTTGGTAAGCTATTCATAGTGAATTTGAGCATTTGAAGTTCAATTCATCTCTTGGTCTTACATTGCTACCCGAAGTACCCAACTCAACACGACCCAATATCCGAATTAGTTCACCAGTGCGATCCTCCATTCTGTGTAGAGAGGCTCAAGAAGAATCAGGTGGGTGGGGTGGGGTGGGGTGGGTTGAGTTTTATTTAGAAAATAAACGTAAAGGACACATTTACTAATCTCGTTTGGTCTAAATAATAACCAGTGACAGGACTGGTGCGTTGTGGTAGACCTGTAATCGTATACGTAATTTAGATAAACATGGAGACGTAGCACGAGATTTTGAGTCTTGCGTGTCTACCATTTCACCACCAGGTATCTTGAAAGTGAATCGTAATACATGAATATGATATGTTGGAGCATTTCTATTTATCGGTCATGTCATATAGGCCCGAATTGGACATCCGAATTGGACATCCAATTGCTTCGATTTGAATTATCCGGAGAATGTCTTATATAGATATCCAGAGGCGTCTTTGAGAATTCAACATACCATGTTCGAGCTTGAAAAATGTGCCCTTCCGTAATGTTCTATTATTATTTAAAAAAAAATCAAATTAGTATTGGGCTCAATAAACCTAATACAAGTTGACTAAATTTTAAACAATAAAAAATGATTTGTAAATGGGCCTATATTGGAATTGGTTTGTTTTTACTATTTAAAAAAATAACATATATATTGGATTTTTTTTAAATCGCGTGCCCCTTTAAATTGCGGGCCTTGTGCGGAGGTCCTCACTGCACACCATCAAAGCCGCCCCTGTAGATATCCAATATATCAAAAAGATGGACAATCAAGCCTATTTCTCGATTCAATAGAAGCCCAAAGAGATGAATAGGGTCCCAAATAACGAGAGATATGTAAAAAGCAGGTCCGATTACACCTATTCTTAATCCTAAATGGAATGTAACGAGGTAGGGATCCACATAGTATCTATTTAGATACGTTCAAATGACCCCTTCTCACAATGAGAATGTATATAACCCTATTCCGGTCTAGTCCGGTATGAAATGAACTTATAATCATAGAATTGACTTGATCATCAGATTATAGATTATAAGTTCATAACCCAAGCCCCATTACCATGTATTTAGTTCTAAAAATAAGTTAAAAAACAAATAATAATAATAATAATAATAATAATAATAATAATAGTTATATAAATTTATAAAGCATAGTGTTTAAAGCATATTAATATATGGCTAATATTAACAACAATATTTATGGTAGTTCTTATGTCATATGTGACTATAAAGCCCCTTGAGGGGCGTTATGCGACAAGTGACGGATTGTGTAAAAGAGGGGTTTTATATAACTTGAGTGTGTAGTGGGTTTATATATGTATGAGGATTTATATATATGTATGTATGTATATGTGTGTGAGTGGGGAAAGAATGGTCTAGCCGTGATATACACGCGGGAGGGAAAAAAATTAACCCATAACGCTGGCCGTAGTGGTGTGCGGCGGCGCTATGGGGCGCTATGCCCTCTTTTGCCGTGTGGTGGCACCCCACTACGGAGGGTCTTAGGAACTTAAAATTAGGGTGGATAGGGGGTCTGTCGGATGCACACATTGTTTTCCACGCAAAGATACACTCCTCTATTCGGTCCCATGCACACATTGTTTTCCAAGCAAAGATACACATCCTCTCTTCGGTCCCTGAAAATGAAACCTGGAGCCGTTACCCACTTACCCGTGGGGGTGGCGGGGGTGTACCCGATCGGATAGTGGACCCAGAACTCACTAACGGTCACTTCCCCTTCTCACGCTCGTTAACCGGGTAACAAGACTCCTTTGGCAGCCAGTTTTCACAAGCTCGGCATGGTGTTTGGGGCGCCACCAGGGTGATATGGCATGGTGGTGAAGCCCATTGTAGATATTGCTGTGGCTTTCAAATTGTAGCTTAAAACAAGTGCTCAATTAACCAAATTACTCATAAAACGTTCTGCATTATCAGTCAACAACAGTATGTTTAAAAACGTCATAATAAATAACTTTAAAGCTAAACATACATACAAAACTAATTCAAAACAAAACATATAACAACTTTGTCGTTTAGTGTAGTCATGTAGATTTATAATGTTAACAAGATATGAAGGTGCATTAAACAAAACATGGGGTCTAATGTAGTAATGAATCAGCAACTAGGACTTTAACAAAGAAAACAAAATCGAAAATCCCGCCCAACCACCCCTGTTCAAATGGAGGCAGTTCAAAAATACTCAACCAGACCGGCTATATGGTCAGTTCCCAATCAAACCGGTCGGCCAACTCCAGTTCTAAAAACAGTGGAACTAACTGTATTCCAGATTCTTTAGGACTTGGGATTGGTGCTGAAGTGATTCAATGAAAGCTATAAACAATCAAACACAAGATCTATGAAATAATCGGTTCATAGTGTCATTGACTCATAAGAAATTGGTTACAAGAATGAGATGGGAAATAGAAACGAATTACACAAAGAAAGGAGATGAGAAATCAGATCGTTACACACTCGAGTTCATTCTTCATTACCCTGTTCATTTCCTTTTCTTTGCTTATATCCAGTCAAACTAATTTCACAACCGCATCATGCCATTCACTTTATTGGGCTATTGGACTGGGCTGGTTACTTGGGCCTATGTTCATAACAGGTGCTGCATTAACCAGGTTTAGACCATCATTAACCACTGATGGTCGTTTGTTTTCAAGAGATCATTGGATTAAAAGTAGGGGTGTAAACAATTCTAGAGGCTCGAGAGCTACTCGGGATCGGCTCGGTTAAAAGCTCGAACGAGCCAAGCCTTAACGAGCTCAAGCCCTGAATTACAGCTCTATTAGTTATCGAGCCCGAGTCCGAGCTCAAGCCTGAACGACAAAGCCAGGTTAGGCTCACGAGCCTAAACGAGCCCAAACAAAATTTTAGTTTTTTTTTTATATATTATAATGATAATGATGATTATAACCCAATCCTAAAGAGCCCAAGTCGGTTTCAACTGGCTCATGATTTAAACTAATAACATTGGTGAGCCGAGCTCGAGCCAAGCTTTGGCTCGTTTAAGTGATATCAAAGCGAGCTCGAGCCGAGATTGTAGCTCGTTTGAGATTGTTCTCAAAGTAGCTCGAGCCGAGCTCGAGCTCAAATAAGTAGATTCAAACTGAGCCGAGTTTGAGCTCCATAAAAACATGACGAGCCTAGTCGGTCTCGGCCCGGCCCGGCTCGTTTACACCCCTATTTAAAAGGATCAACATATTTCATGAAAACTTGAAGAAGAAAAAAACAACAAAGTATAAACATACATCCATGATCAACAACAATATGTACCACTCCTTCAGGTTTTTCTTTTCTCTAAACGCTTTATCATTTTCATTCAAAGATCACACTTTTCCAGATTCTACATCACTCTCCAACGAATAAGAATGGTAATCTGGAGAAGAAGAATCCAGCCCAGCCCCGGGTCGGTCCTGCCTGAATTGTTGGTGAGTATCTGCAATCCCCAGCCCGATTTCATTAACCGGGCGATCTACCCTTCTAGTAGAACGCGTCTCTTCAACAGCCCGGAAATACGCATACGGACCCCAGCCTGAAATAAGCCAACAAGTAATGTTACTTGATGTACATTCGGGTCCCACAGGTTATACAAATTTTAACTAGTGAACAAACTACCTTCGGTGTGATACGGGGCTGGAAAAAACTGTAGATAGCAAAATGTGGCAATGGTGAGACCTGTAAAGAACGATTTATAAGCACATAAGTAAGCATAGTGGTGGTACATAGGGGCAGCAATTCTTGATATGACCCGAACCCGATACGAAAAAAACAGGTTTGGGTCGGGTTCAGGTTGACCCGTATAAAAATGGACCCGTTAACCCGTTTAACTATTTAGGAAAAAAAAACTATTATATTTTTGTTTTTGTTTTTTCCGTTTCTATTTTACATGGTTAGTTTAGTTTTGACACATTATATTATTTACTTGTCACACCCATAGTCACAATTAAACATGTTATCGATAACCCGCTTAAAACCCAAAAAGTCACTTATAAATCGTCAACCTGTATGACTCATTTAGAAATACGGGTTAAACATGTCGTGTTCGGGCTGACCCGAATTTATATATGTGCGGTTTAGGGTTGAAATCTTTGACCCGTATAATAATATGGCCGGGTTCGGGTTGAACATTTCAACCCACCAACCCGTCAACCCGCCAAGTCGCCAACTCATAAACCAGACACGATTGACATCCCAAGTGGTACATATACGGATCGAAAGAATCTCAACCTGTCTGACCCGTTTCTTGTTAGTTAATTACTTTTACTTGGCCCATTCAAGGAAAACATGACATGAATCGACCCATTCATAAAGTCAACATATCGAAAACAAACCTAAGAGACCACCGGCAAATACATCTTGCCAATGGTGCCAATAGTCATCCACGCGAGAAACAGCTACAAGAGACGCCATTAAAAGCGGAAGGAAAACGATGCATAGTTTTGCCACATGGCCACGACGGTCAAACGCTTTGATTTTTCCAGCTAAGTACAGTGCCAAAAACCCTAGGCCCGCAAATGACCCTACAAAATATTCTAAACTTTCAATATAATTAACTAATTTACCCAATAAAAAGTAAAAAAATATATATTTCTTTTACAATGAGTGTAGAAAACAATATTGTTAAGAAAAATATAATAAAAGGTAAAATCTTACATGAAGAATGGCCGCTTGGGAAGCTTTTATGACCTTCTCTTATATCACTTTCGTTACCATGACAAATAACATTTCCCCATCGATCATAACTCTGCAACATCATAATAAGATCGATTATGTTAATTGTTAACTATCATCTTTCACTTTAAAAAATGGCAGTTAATTCAAAAGAAATGAAACCAAGTTTAACATACATCGATTCCATCAGGAAAGCAACGCCAAAAGAAATCTGGTCTAGGTCGTCCAGTGGCATCTTTTATAGCATCTGTCAGAACGCCCGTTATAAGTATGGAAAATAAGAGACCTGCAAAGTGCAAAACATTAAAAAAAAGTACAAAGTAACTCGAATAATGTTCTGTATATTATATATTCAAGTCCAAATTTAATATAAAATAAACAAATTAACCTAAAATTGCATGGTGCAGATCATATATGTCTCTCCTCTTGAAATAGATGAAAAGAAAAACCAAAATTGGCAACAACACAGCGTACACCTGTAAATCAATATAATATTGTATAATTCATTAACAATAGCAATTCCATCTGATTTAAACTATAAAGAAACTACAATAAAAATAAAAACTCACTGGTACAGCCCACAAGGGAACGGTGTTGTCCTTCATTGGATATTTTAGATCCGTCATCATATCCTTGCCAACAAAGCGGTAGAATGGGTGTATGATGTTTAAACCAATTTCGATGATGACAAGCAGGATCAATATAAGCCAATCATGCATGTGAAGTCTAGCCACTTTTCTTCCATGAGATCTCATGTAAAAACATTCCAGCTCAGCTTCCCCACCTCTGCCCTGCGGGCCCTGTTAAGATAAAGTTTAAACTCTTTCGCAACTCATATGAGCAATTCTTGCTAATTGGATTACATGCAATACAATACAAAACACACAAAAAATATTATATGCTTGATTGCTTTTATGGCTATGTAGTTAATATCGCGATATATCACCAATATATCGGTGATATATCAGTTATCGGTCCCTTGGTGAGATATCGGTGCAAAATACTGGTCTGAATATCGGTACCGGTATTATCGACAATATTGATCAATATATCACTGATTTTCCCGATATCAGTACCTTTCTTCTTAGTTCTACCGTTCGTCCTTCTTCTTATTGCTGCTATTAGTGTTTTAAGTCTTAATCAGTTCCTACTTGCTACAATTGTTAGGCTATGGGGTGTGGGGGTCATGGATTGGAACATTTTTTCCACATAGGACCATTAATTAAATGGTACACCACCCCCCTCCTTGATTGATGGTGGTTCCCATGGATTAAACCACGATTACCACGACCCTCCCATTTGATAATTTTAAGACAAAAATAAATTAAAAAAATAAAGAGGATAGTGGTTTGGGTCATGACCACACCCTTAGGGTAGTGGTTTTGAGTGGTGGATTAAAGACGGATCACATGGCACCTATATGGAGGGTCATGAGGGTCATGACCACACCCTATAGCCTTAGTGTTTTGCTAGTTGCAAAAGGTTAATTTGTTAATGGTAAAAAAATATACTGAACTGCCAGTGTTAAATTGCTCTATATATAAATTCAGCATGATACTAAAATTACCGATATCCCACCGCGTTAATCGATATCTCAAATATCGGTCCTTGGCCGATATCCGACTTTTTACCGCATTAGCTGCTTAGTTTTATGGTATTCTAGTAGTTAAATAATTCAATGTGTATGAGTCACCAAAACGGTGAACAAGGACAGATTGTATGGTATTAAATTAAATTTCACTTCAACATGTAATGGAAAACTAAATACAATCAACCAATTTTTGTATCTATGGGAAGTTAAGTTGCTTTTAAGTTAACATCCCTCTTTCTTCACCTCAACTCAAACCTATCTCAAATTAATCCAATTTGAGGGATCTGAAAGCTAACTCATGTGTCATAAACAATCATATAATGGCAAACAGAAAAAAAAAAAAAAGTGTTCTTGCAAGATTGATTATCACTCATGTTCAAGTCCCTCTTTGTTCACCTCAAAAAAAGTGGCGAAGCTTGAAAATTTCCACCGGGGGCTCGAAAGTCAGCGAACCTAAAAATTTATATAAGTAAATTTTTTTTTATAAAAACGGAGGGTCGAAAACGTATATACCTAAAAAATTCTACACGAAACGTACATGCATAACACTACTGAGCGAAAAAATCGGGGGGTCGAGCGCCCCTCCCGGCCCCTTGAAAGCTACGCCCTTGATATCATTGTCAGTTTAATCCAATTTCAATAGTCTGAAAGCTAACTCATAACAGCCAACTGAAACAGTGTTTTAGCAAGATTTATTATCACTTTCCAACTTCAAGATTAATCTTTTCATATGTTAACAAATTATAAAGATTGTGACCAGAAGATAAAATTTCAATTCTCTCATCTTTACAGTATACAGTTAATCTCTTTTGTAACTACTTGAGGGCATAAAATAAAAAATAAATAAATAAAAAAAGAACACACACACACACAATTAAACAGTTTCAGTAACTACTTGAATGTACAGGTTTATATAAAAATTAAAAAAAAAAAAGATTAAAACCAAATCCAGATATTACTAACCTGAAGCATATTCCGCATGATCTGAGAACTCATTCTTGATTGATTCTTCCACTGCGTAAATAAATAAATATAAATTGAGCCAAACAGGCAATATATTTTTCAAATTTAAAAACCCTACAATGTTCAGAGCTCAATTACCAACACAAACCTACAGAATCAACAATTAGACACATGAATCTTTAAAAAATAACATCAATCATGGGACCTTTTCCGACAAAAGAAATATAAAGGGTGAAATTTACCAACAACAGATGGGACCCACTGTCACTAAAACTCTTGAGGTTCTAACGAGTGTATGGCTGATGGATGAATATGTGTATGTGTGTCTGGTTTGTGGGTTTTAGAGAGAGAAAGGGGATGAGAGAGAGAGAGAGAGAGTGAGTCCGGCGGAGATGGTGGTTATGGAGGTGGCGAGTGGTCGGAGTGGGGGTGCATAACGAGTGAAGTTATATTATTATAATCGGTTTTAAAAATGTTTATAAATTGTCCTTGAAGTATTGGATGGTGTGTGGTTTTAGTCCTTGCTTTTATGTATGTGTCAGTTTCAACTTTCAAGTAAGTCATAATGTAATTAATGTATTGAATACTTTTAAGGGAAAATAGCGAAAATGGCCACGACTTGGTCAACTTTTCCGTATTAGCCAACTCAAACGTCTTGGGGAGACGTTTCAAACATCTGCAAACGTCTTGGCGTCTCACCAACCAAAAGTTGCCACGTGTCCCATACAGGTCAGACGTCTTAACGTCTTGGCTGAGACGTTTTAGACGGCTTGTTGAGACGTTTTAATAGTTGAGCCAAGAAGCTGATACTTGCATGGCTTGAGACGTTTGAAGCCGGCTCGAGACGCCTAAACATGGCTTCAGACGTCAGCAATTATATTTTAAAATATTGAGACGTTTCATTAAAATATTGAGACGTTTGACGTTTGAGACGTTTGACGTTTGAGACGTTTCTTTAAGATATTGAGACGTTTTAAATAAAGAAGACCTCTTTAAAATAATATACTTTAACTGAAGGAGTATATAAATACAATATAAGTTGAAATTATATCAGCTCCGGACGGAGGATAAACTGGTTAAGATGTTTGGGTTGTACACGAGTGGCGAGGGTTCGAATCTTACTAATGGCCGGTTCTTTAAAGAACACCCTTTTGTTAATATATTTTTTTTAATTTATTGTTTAGTAGGTATTTTATTTTCTATTTTTTATTTCTTTTTTTAATTTCTATTTTTTATTTCTTTTTTTAATTTCTATTTTGTATTTCTTTTTTTAATATGTTTTTACTTTTTTTAAAAAGTTTTAAGACGTTTCAATAAAAGTTAAGACGTTTGAGACGTTTCTCGTCTTCCAAAGCTCTTTTTAAGACGTTTGAGACGTTTCCCGTTTTCCAAAGGTCTTTTTAAGACGTTTGAGACGTTTAATTCAAACCATGAGACGTTTGAGACGTTTCCCGGTTTTCAAAGTGATTTTCAAGACGTTTGGAACCTGTTTTTAAGTCGTTCACAATTTTCCACTTCCACCCTGTTATACACAACGTTTTTTGTTCACCATATTTTCTAGCACATTGGTGTTCACAACTTCAAAAAATGGGCAGACCCCCGGATTCAACAAATGGTTCTAAGAAGTCATCTACAACGGGTCTAAGAAGTCATCTACAACGGACACAGATCTTCTCCCTTGTAATGGGATTAGATCGGATTTCCCCTTCCACGTGCTACGCGGGGTCGATCGGGTTCAAGAACTCATCTACAACGGACACGTGAAGGGTTAAACGGGTTGTTCGGGTCATGACAGTTCTGCCCGTTCTGGGTGGTGGACGAGAGCTGGTCTAACACAATGGGCTCTCACCAGTGTGTTTGCCAGATCCTCTACCATCACCGATGACGTAGAACCGCAGAACCAAATATGAACAACCCGTTACATATCACCTAGGCCAAAATAAATGTGGGCTGATGGAACTTACCAGTTCACGACCCATATTTATTCCTAGGTGTTTCGATGCAAATTCCGGAATCAAAGTCCGGATCTCCTACCCCATTTTAAATTTATGGAAGTAGCGGTTTAGTGTATTCTAGTTCAAATGATTATATTTGTAACAGTGTAATGTTTTTTATGTACTTTGTATTCAATGATAATAAAGTTATAAATTTGTTTACTTTTTAATTCTTGCTCAATCCAGTATAATTGAATGTTTAAAGACGTTATAACAGCCTATATGTTAAGACGTTTCAACCTGTTAAGGTGTTTCAACAGGCAATTTACCAACTATATATACCCCTAATACCAAACACACATAAACACACGCCGTTCTTGTTATTCCAGTTTCTTTGTTCATCTTTCTTCTACACCCAGAAACACACAACCACACATGGCTACTAACTCGTGGACGGAAGTTGAGGACATAGCATTGGTGGAGGCTTGGGAGGAGGTGTATATCAATCCTCCTCGTCGAGGGCAGGGAGGTCTATGGGTTCGGGTGCAACAATATTTTGCACAACTCCGTGGTCCGGACCACGGCCGTAGCGTTGATGCCTTATCTTCAAGGTTTCGTGTTATACGGTTGGAATGTAAGAAGTTCGAGAGTTACTACAAGTCTGCGGAGAATTCATCCGAGGGCCTTAGCGAGGACGACATCAAGGCGGTTGCCCTCATCAACTTCCGCCACGCTGAAGGACATGATTTCGAACATGTCTCGCAGTGGGAAACGATTAGGGTTTGGATTTAGATGTTGGTTTTTTTTTTTTGAATGTATTATTTTTTTTTCTTTTGTATATATTTGTTTTTTAAATTTAATGTTTACTATAATGTTTTATATTTTTTTAACGGGGTTGGGATTTAAAACGGTATAAATAAAGTTAAGTATTTAAAAGTTGAACCTTAACTAATAAACTTAAGTATTTAAAACTGATATTTCAAAAACTTAAAAATTTAAAAAAACGGGGTCTTCTTTAAAGAACCGGCCGTTTGTGAGATTCGAACCCGCGCAACACGTGTGTAACCCAAACGTCCTAACCAGTTTATCCTCCGTCCGGAGCTGTTATAATTTGAACTTAAATTATATTTATATACTCCTTACATTATATAAACTATATTATTTAAAAAATATATATAAAAAACTTAAAAATCTGAAAAAGCTGGGGGGTTATAAAAGCCCGTTGTGACAATCATTTTGTAACATTGATTCAACATGTCCTCGTCTTCTACCTCTGGTCTAATTCGAAG
>JARYGA010060518.1:0-106180 GCA_030545235.1 Helianthus tuberosus
GCTCTTCTGAGTGCTTCAGCACGAATACAAGACTTTGAGTACTTATATGCATCAAATACAAATGTATCCAACTTTGTTTCCATCAAACTTTCAGGCCGCAACAACTATCATGTTTGGAAGTCACAAATGCTTTGCCTGCTGGACAGCAACAATATGGGTGGCATAGTTGATCCCATATTTGTCGGCCCAAGATGTTCTAGCACAGAGAGGTTGGATCATGGGTTCTATTAGTGAGGATTTACTTGCAGATGTCCACAATCTCGGTTCCGCTAAAGCTGTTTGGGAAAAACTACAAACCATTTGTGATACTGCTGTACGTCTACAAGAAGGTATGTACTATTTATTTGTCCACCCAAAACTTATTATACATGATAGCATCTTCGTTTGATCAGCTACAACTTAATTAATTGTGGTCTTTTAATAGTATTCTTACAAATTAACTTCACCGGTTTTCCCTTGTGGGTTTATAAACTTCATTTCTTTTTTAAGTTCTTGGTAGAGTTAAATGCTTGGTTGGTCCCTGTGGTTTGCAAAAATTGCAGACTTGGTCCCAATGGTTTACTAATTACACGCGTGGTCCCCAAACTTGTCAAAAATGCACTCGGTTGGTCCCTAGCCCTAACATCAGTTAAATTTCTCAGTTAAGTCCATGTTAAATGACCAAATTACCCTCAACAATTAAAAGTATAAAATATAAGAGGGGCCCACCCCATCTTCTTCTTCACCTCTCTCTTTCTCTCACCTGTGAGCACCATTAGTATTCTTTGAATGTATCTGCACATATCCTTTATACCCATAAACATTCAAATCAAAATCCGCAACATCCACAACCAAAGCATCTATCTTTACACCCCAAGAATCTTTATATCATCAAAGCACAAAAACCCCTTTACATATTACAGATAAAAACTTATGATTTATGTCAAAACAGAACTTACGGATTCAGAATATCGGAAACAACAACGAGAGAATTCCACCCACAAGACAAATAAAGATTAACATAATCCTTCAATTGAGAGCCTTGAACCGAACCCCAAGTGAAAATCACAACAATTCCTTTGAAATTCGATGTGGGTTTCGTGTGTTCTTCGTTTCGAAACCAGTAAACGGTTCCCCCAGAGTCGCTGCTGCTCAGCATGACCTTATCTGTTGATTGAATCGAACAAGATGGTTAATAATAATAATAATAATAATTAGGTAATAGTGAGTATGAAGTGAAAGGGGGCTAATCGAATTGAGTTCTCTTGGTGGTTGATGGTTTGGATGGGGTTGTGGTGGGTTCCGGCGAACAGACAGCGGTGATGCGGCAATGTGGTTGCTTGGTGGAGACGTGTTTTGGGTTTAAGTTTTGTAACCAATAGAGAGAAGATGAAGACGGTATTGGTTCGCGGTGCTTGTTTCAGGTGATGGTTCACAGCGGTGAACGTTGGTGTTCGGAGGTGGTGGTTGTGGTGGCCCAAAGTCCAAAGATGATGGCTGATGGTGGTTACTGGATTTTGAGGGAGAGAGAGGTTGAAGAAGAAGATGATGATGGGTGGGCAATCTCCTTTTGTTTCTTATTTTTATTTTTGTTTTTTTAATTGTTGAGGGTAATTTGGTCATTTAACATGGACTTAACTGAGAAATTTAACTGATGTTAGGGCTAGGGACCAACCGAGTGCATTTTTGACAAATTTGAGGACCACGCGTGTAATTAGTAAACCATTGGGACCAACCAAGCATTTAACTCTTCTTGGTAAGACCAGTATACTTTTTTTGTTGATTCTTAGAACATTGATTCTTAGAACAGGGTATTAGCTTTTATTTATTGGTTTTGTTGGAATGAGTATGAATAGATATGTAAGAGAAGTTAATGTTGTGGTGGAAAGTTGTTGGGGGTGAAAGGGATTGGTTTGAATCTTTGAGATTATTGCTAGTAGAGCAGGGATAGCATTTGGTATCCCTCTAGTAGAGACTAGACCAGTTTAGATAATAATGAAGTGTCAAGTACAAATCAGATTTCTTATTTCTTCTGATGGGCTAAGTCTGCAATATTTGCAAACCACAGGGACTAACCAAGCATTTAACTCATATAATAATATTAATTTCTTTATCAACTTATTAATTTAAAAAACATTCTTTTACTGTTTTGTTTTATCTAACTTATAATAAAAGACTCAAAATAATGACACATGTCATTCGTTCCTTCAATCTCATAAATTTTATTTATATTTGTTTAATAAATTTCTTTTAATATTAATATTAATTAATAGCAAATATATAAATCTCACTTATTTTTATCCTTATCTTTATCTAAAATTAATAAATAACTTCAATTTTGCAATTTAGACCCTTTGTTTTTTTTTACTTTTAACCTAAAGTTTTTAATTTTTTCCAATTTAATCCTAACTTTTTATTATTTTCAATTTTGGTCCACCATACTTTTCATCTTACCCAAGTTTTTCGTTCTAAATTTTGTGAGTTAACGCAACGCAACGCAACGTGTGTGTGGGGTTCAACATTTTTTCGTATATTTTTCCCGTTTGACTGATCCGTCGCGTCACATCTATTTTTCTACGTTTGACAAGTTCGTCCAACACGCGGATCCTGGATGGACTTAGTTATTTTTTTTATGTTTTACGTTTCGGTTTAATTTCTCAGCAACGAGCGTGCGTGATTCAAAGATTTTACGCCTGCTTTTCGCTCGGGGTTATTTTTTTCCCGTTTCTATTTATTTTGTTTTTACGAGATTTTCTGGTGTTGGTGGTTGCTGACAATGGTATAGTATTGCTACTACTTAATGCAGTTTTATGACAACCGCTGCAACGCAGGGGCTTGATACTAGTTTGAAGAATAAAGCCGATTTAGTTTTGGCCCATTCACACAGGGCCCATGAGAGCCTTCAAATCCTCCCTCGTAATCGTCATCCTCCAACTATTTTTATCATCTTTTCTTGTCTTGGGAATGTAGTATTGTTGCAAGGTCCAGTCCTACGTTGTTGTGGACAGACATGTACCAATGTTTCGTCTCAAAGATTTGGAGTTGTACTAGCCAACGTCCGATAGTCATTGTTGGTACACATGCTGCATTATCATTTATCCGCAAACGCTGATAGTTGCTTGCTACCCTTCTTGTGATTGATTTGGGATTGGAGGGTCAATAACCGTATCTGTGAAACTTATCTAACCATGTATAAAATTGTGCATGTCTAAAATATCTTCATACATAATCACTAATTGAAATAAAAATCTAAAATGGTGTACAGATTTAACTCCAAAAGAATCAGAGGCAGAAACAAACACAACAGACCAAGGTGCAAATCCTATAGAAGTAATTGTGGGTGGAGACATTTTTCGAACAGAAACCGAAACTACAAATGAAGATACGCAAAACAGTGAAAACAAGAAGAGGTTACGTGAAGCTACTACAAAGGGGGATTGGTCAAAAGTAAAATCCATGCTAAAAAAAGATAAAGGCCTAGCTACAGAGGCAATCAATAGTGATGGTAGCACCATACTTCACATTGCGGTTGGAAGAGGTCCTAATCCTTTGGTGGAGAGTTTGATGTCCTATTATATAAACGATGAACAAGTGCTTCAAAAGAGAGACTCTGATGGAAGCACATCGCTTCACATTGCTGCTATTGTTGGGAACACGAATGCAGCAGAGCTCCTGGTTAAAAAGAATAGCGATTTGTTGCGAATTGAAAATCATAAAGGTGAACAACCACTACATAAAGCTTGCCAGAACTTGCATCTTGATACCATTGGATATCTGTTGAAAGCCTTCGGTGATGATGGCAAAACCGAGTTGCAATCTTCCTTTGCTGACACCAAAATTGTGGTCGACCTTCTTGTTAGTGCCGTTTCTGCAAAAGAATACAGTAAGTAGACAATTTGTAAGATAAATACTATGGCACACAGAGGCACTTCTTTGAACAGGTACATTTATTTGTTTATATTTGTAGCTTTAGCATCTGAGCTGGTGCAAATATTTCCCGAGTTTGCTTCAAAAAGTGACGACGTCCTCATAGCTATAGCTAAAACATTTCCGAGTGGGGAAGCATCTATCTTCGTCCACGTGCTGCTTTCTATTTTCTTTATAGGTAAACACAACTTAGGAATTAAGTGTGTATGTTTGACTAAAAGTAAGTTGTATTTTCTAATAATATTTTTTTGTGCTTGTTCAGTATTAGCCATTGTTCCAGATGGAATATCTTTCATCTTGGGCTTGTGTTTCGCATTATTTGTGATTTGTATAAGCTTGTGGAGGTTAATTAATCTACTAGGTAAGAGTATGGAATAAAATAACTCCTTCCAAATTGATAATCACTTTAACTAATATTTTTTTCTTGATGAAGCAAAAAGGAAGGAATTTAAGGAAGCAAAGAAGGTTCTAGGATTGGTATGTGATGAAATAGACAAGTTGGATTACTCTGGTACTCATCACCCCTATTATACCCGACCAATTCTTGAGGCTGCATGTCAAAACGCTGATAAATTTGTTAAAGAGATTTTATTAAGGGCACCTGAAGCAATTCAAAGTACAGATAAAAGTGGGTACGATATTATTCAGTTGACAATAATAAACCGTTCCGAAAAAATCTACAACCTTATCAACGACATTGACATTGGGGAGCGTAAAAATCTATATAGAACCTTTGTAGATTCTTCTAAAAACAATATCTTGCACTTGGCTGGAAAATTGGCGCCGTTAAGGGTACTTAATCAGAGAACAGGTGCAGCATTACAACTACAACGAGAACTTCAATGGCGTGAGGTATCTACTAACTACTACTAATCATATATGAATTATTAAGTTATGTTTTTTTAGCAATCTAACCAAGTTAAACTATTTCTTAGGAAGTGAAGAAACTTGTGTTTCCTACGTATATTACTCAAGAAAACATTTTTGAGGAGACTCCAGATATGGTTTTCACAAGGGAACACAAGGACTTAGTCAAGAAAGGGGAACAGTGGATGAAAACCACAGCAAAGTCATGTAGCATCACTGCTGCACTTATTACAACAATAGTATTTGCAGCTGCAATTACTGTCCCAGGTGGAAGCCATCAAGAAAAGGGGACCCCATTGCTTAAAAAGCAAAGTGCATTCACTGTCTTCGCCATTTCCAATGCAATTTCACTATTCGCATCCACTACCGCACTACTAGTGTTCTTGTCGATCCTAACAGCACGTTTTGCTGAGAAAGACTTTCTAGTCAGTTTGCCAAGGAGATTGTTTATGGGTCTGTTCTCCTTGTTACTTTCTACAACAGCGATGTTAGTAGCCTTTGGCGCAACCTTGTTCCTTGTCTTTTGTGGTGAAAAACAAGTGTTGCTTGCCCCGATATGTGGATTAGCTTTCATTCCAATTGCTTGTTTTGTTGGTCTACAATTCCCCCTCATGGTGGATCTTTTTAGGTCTACATATATACGCATCTTTAGCAAATAAAGAAGATTTATTTAAGATGGGATGCGTTTCTCTTTTGGTAAGTGACATTAGTAGGCATCTTCAAATAACATATTCCATTGTATCGAAGAACAGAAGAATGAAAAATTAAACTGTTATTAACCGTCATTATATTCTTCCCTTGTTAAAGTATTTGCACCATTATATGTTGTATCTTCAACTTTTTTTCATTTTGCATATATATCAAGTAAGATACAAAAATAATCTACTGACTATTTGTGTAGCAATTATGTTGATCAGTTCTGTAAGCACATAATTGAAAACATGTAAAAGCAGGCCAATAGATAATCCAGAAACTAATGCAGCCATGGATTTCGACATGATAGTTAGCTTGATCGAGTTCCCGTTTAGGGTGTATATGATTGATGGGATTTAAGACTTCAAGAGATGAGATGTCCTGAATAAGGGAGATAGAGGAGGTCAAAATTATGATGTTATGATTAGTGTCTAACCTTTAACTCTCTGTAGTTATCTCCTTAAATACACCAAATGAGAAACCTTTATTAGTTACTAAGGGTAATACGGTTCATCAAAAATTACCAACTAATATTAATAAGGTATAATTATTATTATTATTTTGATCCACTAAAATATAAAAATGACTATAATGACTACATGATTATATACACAATATATATTTAATCTAACATTCCCCCACTTAGCCGAGTAATAATTTATTATGAGTAGAGTTAATTACACATATGGACCCTGTGGTTTAACATGTTTAGGTTTTATGGTTTCAATTTTGTAACAGCTTTGGGTATTAACACCAAAATTATCAATATAATGACTAAAATACCCTTCCATTTTTTTAATTTTATCAATGTAACACATTTGGGTACTAACACCTAATTTTTTTTAAGTTTAAATCAATTTTACAAAATCTACTTTTTTTATTTTCATCTTTTAATTATATCTCTTAATTAACATAAAATCTATTTATTTTTTTATAAGTAAATATTTATATATAATTTTTTAAGAAATGATAAATAATTTAGCACGATAGAAGTTGCTCAAAATCTTAAATAATTAAAAATTCAATAGGTATAATAATAGTTGGTAATGTGTAAATAAATTATTATCAAGATATTAATGTATAAAACTTAGTTTTAATTTTTGTAATTTTAAATATATGGGATTAAAAAATATAAAACCAATAACAATAATAATAATAATAAAAGACTGTATCTCATCGGAACTAAAGTGTTTCCTAAGCACATAGATACACAAATAAAATAGAGACGTCGTGGTTTAATCGCATCGTCTCAAAATGTGCCAACTAATTGATCGTAAATTATACATTTTTACGATTTTACTACAAAAAATATTAAATTAGTTGTAGTTATTTTTAAACAGTTTTTCTCGATTATGCTACATATCATGATATATTAATTTAACTAACTTTCAGATATTATATTCGTGTGTTTTCAAGATTGCTATGGATTTTTATAGATACTTATTATATCATTTGTTTCATTATTTCATTATTTAATTTATATTTTAAAGAGTTTTTATATATTCATAATATTAGTCAGATATTTATCTAGTATTATTTAGTAATAGAGTAAATTACTGTTTTGGCCCCTGTAGTTTAACCAGTTTAACCATTTCAGCCCAAAAGGAATATTTTAACATATCTGAGGTTGTATTTTATAACGGTTTTGGCCCCTGACACTAACTTGGTTATTTTTTGCAGTTAACTGTAAGGGTAATTAGGTCATTATATACCTTAGGGGCTATTTTTGATAATTACAAAGTTCTTTTAATATTTAAGAGATTATTAATGCAATTATTCAAGGTTTTTTTTAATTATTTCGTTATTTTCACGATTATTATTTAACAAAATACGTTTTAAATATACAAATAAATATGTATTTTCATTAATCGTTTATTTTTATAAAAGTCGTTTTAAAAAATAATTTGTTATTTTACATTTTGTTTAAACCATTTATCGTTTTTAAAATTGTTCCTTTTTAAACCATTTGTTTTTTAAAATCATTCTTTTTAATGTCGTTTGTATTTTGAAGTTTTTTAAACACATCATTTTATACCATTTTTTAAATCAATTATTTTTTTTAACTCTTATAAACTACACACTTTTAGGTCGTTCATTATTTAAATTTTACAAAACGACGTGTATAAAAAACAAAAGAAATGTATGATTTGAAAAAAAAAACACTCTAATAAAAAGTTTGCAAAAGATCGTTCATTTTTCCAACTTTTTTATAATGGTTTATTTCTTTTTCAAATCTTCTATATCTTTGTATCGTTTATTTATTCAAAATTCATTAGTTTTCTCACCATTCGTTTATTAAATGCGTGCATTTTCTAGTTACTTACACTTGTTAACTTATTTTTTTAAGGTTTTGTTTTTTATAAACATCATTTTTTTAATCCTCGTTCTTTTAAACCACTCGTTTGTTTAAAATCGACCGTTTTTTAATTCCTTCGATTTTTGAAGTCGTTCATTTTCTGAAGTTATTTTTCCCTAACGGCTATAAGTAAACTAAATACAAAGTTTAAAAAATGAACGATATCTAAAACGGTTCTAAAATTAACGGTTTAAAAAGAAACGCTTTTAAAAATTAATGACTAAAAAAACGAATTGTTTAAAAAAGTTTAAAAAATGATTTTAAAAAGAACGGTATAAAATTAATCGTTTAAGAAAAACATTAAAAGACAAACAACTTTAAAAAGAGCGATTTTAATAAACAAGCGGTTTAAAAATGAATAATTTTAAAAACGACAGACGGTTTAAAGAAAGGCTAAAAAAACAAATGATTTTAAAACGACGTTTATAAAACAAAAGCTTAATGAAAATACATATTTATTTGTATAGATAAAACATATTTTGTTAAATAATAATCGTGAAAATAACCAAATAATAAAAAATACTTGAGTAATTGCGTTAATAATCTCATAAATATTATAAGAACTTTGTAATTATAAAAAACAACCCCTAAGGTATATAATTACCTAATTACCCTTACAATTAACTGTAAAAAAATAATAAAGTTAGTATTATGGGCCAAAACCGTTATAAGATGCAACCTCGGGGTCTGATATGTTAAAAGATCCTTTTTAGGCTGAAATGGTTAAACTGGCTAAACCACAAGGGCCAAAACAGTAATTTACTCTTAGTAATATTATTAATAAATAAAAGATGGAGCGGACGTTTTCTGACTTTTCCAACGGGTAGTTTGAAATGGTTAAACTGGCAACGCCTGTCGCTGAAATGGTTAAACTGGCAACGCCCGTCGCTAAATCCCCTTATCGTTTAGCACCCTCCGAGATGCAAGAGCTCTCAAGTCAACTACAAGAGCTTCTTGATAAAGGCTTTATACGCCCTAGTACTTCTCCTTGGGGCGCTCCCGTTTTGTTCGTCAAAAAGAAAGATGGGTCATTCCGAATGTGTATTGACTATCGTGAGCTCAACAAGCTTACCATCAAGAACCGATACCCTCTTCCGCGCATCGATGATCTCTTCGACCAGTTGCAAGGCGCGACCTGCTTTTCAAAAATCGACCTTCGTTCTGGGTATCATCAACTTCGAGTTCTCGAAGAAGATGTGCCTAAAACCGCCTTCCGTACACGTTATGGTCACTACGAATTCGTGGTCATGCCCTTTGGGTTGACCAACGCACCTGCTGTATTCATGGACTTGATGAACCGCGTATGCAAAGCATATTTGGACCGCTTCGTGATCGTTTTCATTGACGATATTCTCATCTATTCCAAGACACAAGAAGAGCATAAACAACACTTGCGTCTTATCCTCGAACTTCTTCGTGCTGAACATCTTTACGCCAAATTCTCCAAGTGTGAATTTTGGTTAAAAGAGGTTCAATTCCTTGGTCATACTGTCAACGAACTTGGTATTCACGTCAACCCCGCTAAGATCGAAGCTGTGAAGAATTGGGTCACACCTAAGTCTCCATCTGAAATTCGTTCGTTTCTTGGTCTTGCCGGTTACTATCGTCGCTTCATCTCCAACTTTTCGAAAATCACCGTCCCCTTGACCTCCTTGACTCAAAAAGAGAAGCCTTTTGTTTGGGGTCCCGAACAAGAGGAGTCTTTTCAAACGCTCAAGGACATGCTATGCAATGCTCCTATCCTTACACTTCCTGATGGAAACGACGACTTTGTCGTATATTGCGATGCTTCCCGCCTTGGTCTTGGTTGTGTGCTTATGCAACGAGACAAGGTCATCGCTTATGCGTCAAGGCAACTCAAAATACATGAGAAGAATTACACTACTCACGACCTTGAACTTGGCGCAGTTGTTTTTGCGTTGAAGATTTGGCGACACTACCTCTATGGTACTAAGTGTGTGGTCTTCACCGACCATAGGAGCCTTCAACACATCTTCGATAAAAAAGAACTGAACATGCGTCAACGCCGTTGGGTGGAACTATTAAACGACTACGACTGTGAAATCAAAGACCACCCAGGTAAAGCGAACATGGTAGCAGACGCTCTCAGTCGTAAAACTCATGTCAAAAGTATCCGTTGTTTCCAACTCGTCCACGATCTTCAGAGTCGCATACGTGAAGCTCAATATGCATCCGTTAACGAGGGTAACCTCTACAACGAGATGCAATGTGGTGCTGAAAACAGTCTCGTGTCCAAACCTGATGGTATTTTATACTATCTCAATCGTATCTGGATTCCTAATCGCAATAATCTTCGCAAGTTCCTGATGAAGGAGGCACACAATACGAAGTATTCTATTCACCCTGGTGCCGACAAGATGTACCATGACATGTGTACGTCCTATTGGTGGCCTGGAATGAAGAAGGATATAGCCACTTTCGTCTCGAAATGTCTCACGTGTTCAAAGGTGAAAGCTGAACATCAACGCCCCTCTGGATTACTCGAACAACCAAGAATTCCTATCTGGAAATGGGAGAGCATTTCCATGGATTTTATCACTAAGCTTCCCCGCACTTCTTCTGGCCATGACAGTATTTGGGTGATCCTTGATCGATTAACCAAGTCGGCTCACTTTCTTCCCATCCGTGAAGATTTCAAAGTCGCTAAATTGGCTCAAATCTACACTGATGAGATCATCTGCCGCCATGGTATTCCCGTTGACATCATTTCCGATCGTGACGCTCGTTTTACGTCTCGCCTTTGGCAAACCTTTCAGTCTGCTATGGGTACTGAGCTTAACCTTAGCACTGCCTTCCATCCTCAGACAGACGGTCAAACCGAGCGTACTATCCAAACCTTAGAGGATATGCTTCGTTCATGCGTAATAGATTTTGGTGGCAACTGGGATAGACACTTGCCCTTGGTCGAATTCTCGTACAATAACAGTTATCACACGAGTATTAAAATGGCACCTTTCGAAGCATTGTATGGTCGCAAGTGTCGTTCGCCTATTTGTTGGCACGAGATTGGCGACGCTCAAATCACTGGTCCCGAACTCATACAAGAGGCGACGGACAAGATTTTACAGGTTTGAGACAACTTACTGAAAGCTAGACACCGACAAAAGATCTATGCCGATGAGGATCGCAAACCAATGGAATTCGAGACAGGGGACTTCGTGCTTCTCAAGGTATCCCCTTGGAAGGGCGTGGTTTGATTTGGCAAGAAAGGGAAACTCGCACCTCGCTACGTTGGTCCTTTCAAAATTCTCGAAATGATTGGCAAGGTTGCGTATAAACTAGACCTGCCTGAAGAACTCAAAAATGTACACCCTGTCTTCCACGTATCCAACTTGAAGAGGTGTCTAGCTGACGAAGGACTACATGTTCCTCTCGAAGACTTACAAGTCAACGAAACCCTTCATTTTGTGGAAAAACCGGTCGAAATCATGGACCGAGGAGCCAGGCAATTGAGGCGCAGTCGAATTCCGATCATCAAGGTTCGATGGGAAGGAAAACGTGGCGCTGAATTTACTTGGGAACTCGAGAGTGATATGAAGGAAAAATATCCACATCTGTTTCCTAAGTCTTCTTCAATTTCGGGACGAAATTCCCAAAAGGAGGGGAGACTGTAACGCCCCGCTTATTTGTACTTTCCATTTATAGAAAGTTTTGTTCGTAATTCTATTTTTGGAAACTTTGTATTCTTGTAATCGTTCTTTCTTTGTAACCGTTGTAAAATCCGAGACTTGGATCATGAATGAAACTCGTATTTTGTTAATTACATGTTACACATACTTTATATATGCTCATACATTCAATTTCGTGGAACAATTGATACTTATTCGTAATTCTTGGAAACTACGTGCTAAACTTGTAAATACATGAAACTTATGCATAATACGTGCTTTGAACGTAAACGACACTCGACTATGATACTTTTACACTCAATTATACTTGTTTTATACTCCTCATACTTGGTTTTATCTTAAAGTATGCTTTTGTGGCAAGAATGGTCCATAAAAGTCCTAAAAACATCAAAATAAACAAGTCTGGGGGCTAAAGTGTAATTTTTGAAACTTTATGTCAAATAAGCATGCCCGGGCGGCCCGCTTCAGCTTACTTGGTATCTCATGCGGGCCGCATGGCCTTCATGTTCGCAGAAAAACACAGCAGCTTCAATCAGACGCGAATTTGGCACGAATCCCATTATTCTAACACTCCCCAATCACCATTTAGCCACCTCTAAACACCTACAATCACACTCAAACTCTTCCACTATAAATATACACCTTCTCCTCACCATTTTACACTTTCACAACTCAAATCATCTCACAATTGCACTCTCTAAATCTGTTGCAAACTCAGAATTCGGGCAGATTCATACACTTGCACTAAAGTGAGTATAACTTACTCATTTCTTAACGAAATCACCCGATTCTTCTTCCTACTTGCTTGGATAGTCATAGGGTATGATTCCTTGACTTCTCCTTGGAGAAATCAGACCTGGAAATCCCCTGAAATGATCCAAAAACTTTCTCTTTTGATTTATGTTCTTCAAACTTGTTTAAACTTCAACAAACTTGTGTCTAACACATCTCATACCTATGTCCCAATGCTTACAACCCCTTCTATGGTTGGTTAGGCTTAAAAACAAGGTTGAGACACTTGAAATCAGAGGATTAAACCTCAAATACTTTCTGTTTTGTTAGGGTATTTAACCCACAAATCATGTCAAGCTTAGATCTTGATGAATGAGTGATTATGGAACAACTTGGGTTGTCCTACATACAATCCTCACATGATTTGATGATTTCTTATAGATTAGATTGATTATATTATTGTACTAAATCCTAGTTCGTGACCCTCCTTGGTTGTTTTTACATCAAGTGAAGTGGTGAACATACAAGGGGTTCCTAAACGGAAGCTAGTTCTTCCTACCCCATACTTGACATCCATGACTACTCGAGGTGCCTAAATGAAGGTTCTAATCTTCTACCTCCTACATGAATTATTGGACTAAGTAATATGTAATACTTAACCTAAATATGTACATACACTCATTCGAACCTTTTAATATTGAACTTGTGTTTATATGTTAAGAGTAGTAGAATATCATCTAAGACTTTAAAACCATGGTATGATTCTAATGGGTATACTACCCATGAAATACAAAATAACCCTAGTGGTTACATAGTGTCATACAAAGGTTACTAAGTGAAAGATGACTATTTTTCGTATCATATTTTATACTTATGCTATGTTAAATTCTGAATTTATAATCTTCCGTTAACGCCAAACTCACACACCTATGTTTCCTCATGTAGAAGGACTAGGTGCTCCAAACTAATCCATCCACCAACTCACTCGCGGGATTTCAAGTAGGAAAGCTTGCAACCACCGTGAGTATACTCGTATTTTCCCCTGTTACTTTTACCACTTTTGGGGTGTAACATGTTTGCTTATAAAAAACCCTACACATGAACATTTTGCTTAAACACATGAACATTCCTATAACATGCTTGTATACGTGATGGCTTGATACTTTAAACTTGGGTGATTCTTATGTGTTGAACTTATCATTAACTTCGTACGAGCCAAACCGTGACATATGTAGCGCTATAGGATTAACGACCCGCCCGTAAACTTGAGGTTATGTCATGAGCCTGTTGCGTTTCCTTGGTTTGATATGCTAGACACATGCCATATTTATTGTTTATCTTGAATCACATGCTTGCTATGAGGAATTGTTTAAAACTTATCTTTTGCTATGTATGTACCAAACTTGTATACTCGCCATTGCTTTTGCATTGAATTGTATTTTAAACATGTTACAGGTTGATGATGACGATGCTATGAAAAGAAGTAGCGTTGATGCCTAGATACACATATAGACGTTTAGGTTTAATATGTTGTATCAAATTTTGCTTATGTTGTTATGTATTACTTTTGGAACTTGTTGTTATTTGAGTTTATGTAATGTTGACAATTTGAGGTTATGAAATGAAATGGGAATTATTTAAATATTGTCACCAATAGTGTTATGATGTCTCGAGCAATCTTCACACTTCGTCTCATCCCGATGTTTCCGCCATTGGTTGGGGTGTGACAGATTGGTATCAGAGCCATAACTATAGGGAATTAGGAAAATTGCCATGCTTTTGCCCTAGTCTATAGTTTTAGGAACTTTGTCTCTTATTTGTTCTTTAAAACTTATGCATTCTACCTTACATGCTTCCTAGCTACACTTCTTGTTGTTAAATTTACATGCCTTTCCTAAGGCTAACACAAACACACTTTTGATTATTTGTATACTCTTGTAACACAAACGAGACGACTTTACCAAAATAGGCGTGAAACCCACAATTTGGTAAACGACTCTCATTCTACCTTGAACTATTTTTGCACGAAATTTCACCATTAAGCTAGGAGTGAAATCCACAACTTAATGGTAATTTCCTTTTCAACTCTAGTGGACCCTTGTTAAAGTGTCGAAATTTTATTTTGACCCGACAAGTACCAACCACATTTAGGGTACGAAATCTTCAAGTTAGGGGTGAAACCCGCACCTTGTCGATTAAGTCCCACTCCTCGATTTTCGATCTCGCCAAAGTCCCGATTGTTTGATCGATTAGAGACGTGTAGTAACTGGAAGGGTAAGATACCGTTAATCGCTTCTCGACGAGAGTATCTTACCTATAGGCCAAAGCACGTTTTCTCTAATTCGAAAGGACTTTCGACCCACTTTGGAATTGTCGACGTTTCTCTACCCGAAACAATCCAATGTTTTATTGAGCCTCTCTTTTATGTATCTCAATTTATATGTGATTTTATATTTGAACGTTCTTCATTTCAAACTTTTAAACTCTTTTCGCACGTCATCGCAACCAAAAACAATAATAAACCTCGTGAACAAACTAAATTTATATACCCTTCCGCAATCATATGTGTTATACTTGTTGAATACATGTTGGAAACTTATGCTTTATGTGAACTTTACATGATACATGAACACTTACTTGTTTTTACATGCAAAAAACCTTGTTTTAAAATTTTGACCAAGTCTCATCCTTTCCTTCTCTTTCCATCTTTTGATGTCGTCCAACGGTGCGTCAAAGAGAACCAAGTCAAAGAAGGGTTCGACTTCCAACACCATGTCACAAAAGGATTGCATGAGATTCATGGCCAAGCAATTTGCTAAGGTCCTACCCGACATTGTTAGCAAGATTCATACAAACTCCGATTCACCACATGGCTCTGTCGACTCAAAGGCAGACAAACCCAAATCGACCTTCTAGTTTAAGCAATTCATGGCTTGTAAACCCTTAGAGTTTACTGGCAAAAATGGCGCTACCGCCATGATGAACTGGATTGATGCAATCGAGCTTACTTTCCTGCAAAGTGGCTGCCCTGATGAACTAAGAACCTTGAATGCAACTGGGGTGTTTCGTGAAAAGGCACTCGAATGGTGGACAACAGAACGCAACAAGAGGGGAAACGAGGTTGCACATGCTATGCCTTGGGGCGATTTCAAACAACTTATGAAAGACCACTTCTGTCCTCCCCACGAACTCCAAAAATTGGAGAAAGAATTTTGGAACCTTACTCAGAAAGGGGGTAACATGGATGGCCTGATTACGCGTTTTAAACAACTCAGTGTCCTCTGTCCTGGACAAGTTGAGACCGTCCCCAAGTCAATAGCCAAATTCGTTCATTGTGTTGCACCTTCCCTGACAAACCACCTTGCCTCTGCCAACCCCCAAACCCTTGAAGATGCTTTTCGTATAGCCACCGAACTTAACAACAACTGTGTTCTTCATGGAACCTTTGACAAGGCTTCAACGAAGAGTGCACGCCAAGCTACCATTGACACTACTACTGACGAGCCCTTACCCTCCCAATCGTCCAAGAAAAACCAGGGCAAGAAGTGGAAGGCTTCAAGCCAAAATTATGCGGTTGTCACTTCGCCAAACCCACAACCCCTACAAGCCGTACCTGCTTCTACCAACGATGAGACTCCACGCAAGGTTTATACTGGAACGCAACCTAAGTGTTGTAAATGCAAGTATCATCACCATCCAAACGCTCAATGTCGAAAGTGCGACAAGTGTGGCCGAAATGGGCATACTTCTCCATACTGCCGCAACCCACCACCGGCCTATGGAAACCAAGCCCCTTTAGCTCCAAATCAAGTCGCTCCTGTGCGAGCATGTTTCACATGTGGTGATACCAACCATATGGCCAACTACTACCCTCAACGATACCAACCGCAACAGCCTCGACAGCCACAACCACAGCCACAACAACAACAGGCTCTACAACCCGCTCGAGGTCGAGCTTTTGTTCTCACTACTGCCCAGGCTCAAAACGCGAACGACGTCATTACTGGTACGTTTCTTGTTAACCATATTTATGCCTCATGCCTATTTGATACTGGTGCCGATAAAAGTTTCGTATCGTTAGAATTCGAGTCTTTGCTCAAGTGTAAACGCTCTAAGTTGCCAAAATCTTTCGTTGTCGAAGTCGCTAATGGTAAAACCGTCGCTGTTGATTCCATTCTCTCCAATTGTTCTTTAATCCTTAACGATCATACGTTTTCAATCGATCTCATACCTATGCAAATGGGTAGTTTCGACGTCATAGTAGGTATGGACTGGCTTAGGCGAGTTCGTGCTGAAGTTGTCTGTTCTGAGAAGTTTATTCGCCTACCTCTTCCAAACGGTGACTCCGTACACGTCTATGGTGAAAAGCCTTCTCAAGGCCTTAAGCTTATGTCGTGTATCAAAGCAAACAAGTGCTTACGCAAGGGTACCTTCGCCTTTCTCGCCCATATTATGGAAAAGAGGGACAAAGGCCCAAGCATAAGCGACGTTCCCGTTGTACGTGACTTTCCCGGTGTATTTCCTGACGATCTTCCTGGTCCGCCTCCTGCTCGTTCTGTCGACTTTCGCATCGATTTAGTGCCTGGCGCAACGCCCGTCGCTAAATCCCCTTATCGTTTAGCACCCTCCGAGATGCAAGAGCTCTCAAGTCAGCTTCAAGAGCTTCTTGATAAAGGCTTTATACGCCCTAGTACTTCTCCTTGGGGCGCTCCCGTTTTGTTCGTCAAAAAGAAAGATGGGTCATTCCGAATGTGTATTGACTATCGTGAGCTCAACAAGCTTACCATCAAGAACCGATACCCTCTTCCGCGCATCGATGATCTCTTCGACCAGTTGCAAGGCGCGACCTGCTTTTTAAAAATCGACCTTCGTTCTGGGTATCATCAACTTCGAGTTCTCGAAGAAGATGTGCCTAAAACCGTCTTCCGTACACGTTATGGTCACTACGAATTCGTGGTCATGCCCTTTGGGTTGACCAACGCACCTGCTGTATTCATGGACTTGATGAACCGCGTATGCAAAGCATATTTGGACCGCTTCGTGATCGTTTTCATTGACGATATTCTCATCTATTCCAAGACACAAGAAGAGCATAAACAACACTTGCGTCTTATCCTCGAACTTCTTCGTGCTGAACGTCTTTACGCCAAATTCTCCAAGTGTGAATTTTGGTTAAAAGAGGTTCAATTCCTTGGTCATACTGTCAACGAACTTGGTATTCACGTCGACCCCGCTAAGATCGAAGCTGTGAAGAATTGGGTCACACCTAAGTCTCCATCTGAAATTCGTTCGTTTCTTGGTCTTGCTAGTTACTATCGTCGCTTCATCTCCAACTTTTCGAAAATCGTCGTCCCCTTGACCTCCTTGACTCAAAAAGAGAAGCCTTTTGTTTGGGGTCCCGAACAAGAGGAGTCTTTTCAAACGCTCAAGGACATGCTATGCAATGCTCCTATCCTTACACTTCCTGATGGAAACGACGACTTTGTCGTATATTGCGATGCTTCCCGCCTTGGTCTTGGTTGTGTGCTTATGCAACGAGACAAGGTCATCGCTTATGCGTCAAGGCAACTCAAAATACATGAGAAGAATTACACTACTCACGACCTTGAACTTAGCGCAGTTGTTTTTGCGTTGAAGATTTGGCGACACTACCTCTATGGTACTAAGTGTGTGGTCTTCACCGACCATAGGAGCCTTCAACACATCTTCGATCAAAAAGAACTGAACATGCGTCAACGCCGTTGGGTGGAACTATTAAACGACTACGACTGTGAAATCAAAGACCACCCAGGTAAAGCGAACGTGGTAGCAGACGCTCTCAGTCGTAAAACTCATGTCAAAAGTATCCGTTGTTTCCAACTCGTCCACGATCTTCAGAGTCGCATACGTGAAGCTCAATATGCATCCGTTAACAAGGGTAACCTCTACAACGAGATGCAATGTGGTGCTGAAAACAGTCTCGTGTCCAAACCTGATGGTATTTTATACTATCTCAATCGTATCTGGATTCCTAATCGCAATAATCTTCGCAAGTTCCTGATGAAGGAGGCACACAATACGAAGTATTCTATTCACCCTGGTGCCGACAAGATGTACCATGACATGCGTACGTCCTATTGGTGGCCTGGAATGAAGAAGGATATAGCCACTTTCGTCTCGAAATGTCTCACGTGTTCAAAGGTGAAAGCTGAACATCAACGCCCCTCTGGATTACTCGAACAACCAAGAATTCCTATCTGGAAATGGGAGAGCATTTCCATGGATTTTATCACTAAGCTTCCCCGCACTTCTTCTGGCCATGACAGTATTTGGGTGATCCTTGATCGATTAACCAAGTCGGCTCACTTTCTTCCCATCCGTGAAGATTTCAAAGTCGCTAAATTGGCTCAAATCTACACTGATGAGATCATCTGCCGCCATGGTATTCCCGTTGACATCATTTCCGATCGTGACGCTCGTTTTACGTCTCGCCTTTGGCAAACCTTTCAGTCTGCTATGGGTACTGAGCTTAACCTTAGCACTGCCTTCCATCCTCAGACAGACGGTCAAACCGAGCGTACTATCCAAACCTTAGAGGATATGCTTCGTTCATGCGTAATAGATTTTGGTGGCAACTGGGATAGACACTTGCCCTTGGTCGAATTCTCGTACAATAACAGTTATCACACGAGTATTAAAATGGCACCTTTCGAAGCATTGTATGGTCGCAAGTGCCGTTCGCCTATTTGTTGGCACGAGATTGGCGACGCTCAAATCACTGGTCCCGAACTCATACAAGAGGCGACGGACAAGATTTTACAGGTTCGAGACAACTTACTGAAAGCTAGACACCGACAAAAGATCTACGCCGATGAGGATCGCAAACCAATGGAATTCGAGACAGGGGACTTCGTGCTTCTCAAGGTATCCCCTTGGAAGGGCGTGGTTCGATTTGGCAAGAAAGGGAAACTCGCACCTCGCTACGTTGGTCCTTTCAAAATTCTCGAAAGGATTGGCAAGGTTGCGTATAAACTAGACCCGCCTGAAGAACTCAACAATGTACACCCTGTCTTCCATGTATCCAACTTGAAGAGGTGTCTAGCTGACAAAGGACTACATGTTCCTCTCGAAGACTTACAAGTCAACGAAACCCTTCATTTTGTGGAAAAACCGGTTGAAATCATGGACCGAGGAGCCAGGCAATTGAGGCGCAGTCGAATTCCGATCGTCATGGTTCGATGGGAAGGAAAACGTGGCGCTGAATTTACTTGGGAACTCGAGAGTCATATGAAGGAAAAATATCCACATCTGTTTCCTAAGTCTTCTTCAATTTCGGGACGAAATTCCCAAAAGGAGGGGAGACTGTAACGCCCCGCTTATTTGTACTTTCCATTTATAGAAAGTTTTGTTCGTAATTCTATTTTTGGAAACTTTGTATTCTTGTAATCGTTCTTTCTTTGTAAACGTTGTAAAATCCGAGACTTGGATCATGAATGAAACTCGTATTTTGTTAATTACATGTTACACATACTTTATATATGCTCATACATTCAATTTCGTGGAACAATTGATACTTATTCGTAATTCTTGGAAACTACGTGCTAAACTTGTAAATACATGAAACTTATGCATAATACGTGCTTTGAACGTAAACGACACTCGACTATGATACTTTTACACTCAATTATACTTGTTTTATACTCCTCATACTTGGTTTTATCTTAAAGTATGCTTTTGTGGCAAGAATGGTCCATAAAAGTCCTAAAAACATCAAAATAAACAAGTCTGGGGGCTAAAGTGTAATTTTTGAAACTTTAAGTCAAATAAGCAGGCCCGGGCGGCCCGCTTCAGCTTACTTGATATCTCATGCGGGCCGCATGGCCTTCATGTTCGCAGAAAAACACAGCAGCTTCAATCAGACGCGAATTTGGCACGAATCCCATCATTCTAACACTCCCCAATCACCATTTAGCCACCTCTAAACACCTCCAATCATACTCAAACTCTTCCACTATAAATATACACCTTCTCCTCACCATTTTACACTTTCACAACTCAAATCATCTCACAATTTCACTCTCTAAATCTGTTGCAAACTCAGAATTCGGGCAGATTCATACACTTGCACTAAAGTGAGTATAACTTGCTCATTTCTTAACGAAATCACCCGATTCTTCTTCCTACTTGCTTGGATAATTATAGGGTATGATTCCTTGACTTCTCCTTGGAGAAATCAGACCTGGAAATCCCCTGAAATGATCCAAAAACTTTCTCTTTTGATTTATGTTCTTCAAACTTGTTTAAACTTCAACAAACTTGTGTCTAACACATCACATACCTATGTCCCAATGCTTACAACCCCTTCTATGGTTGGTTAGGCTTAAAAACAAGGTTGAGACACTTGAAATCAGAGGATTGAACCTCAAATACTTTATGTTTTGTTAGGGTATTTAACCCACAAATCATGTCAAGCTTAGATCTTGATGAATGAGTGATTATGGAACAACTTGGGTTGTCCTACATACAATCCTCACATGATTTGATGATTTCTTATAGATTAGATTGATTATATTATTGTACTAAATCCTAGTTCGTGACCCTCCTTGGTTGTTTTTACCTCAAGTGAAGTGGTGAACATACAAGGGGTTCCTAAACGGAAGCTAGTTCTTCCTACCCCATACTTGACATCCATGACTACTCGAGGTGCCTAAATGAAGGTTCTAATCTTCTACCTCCTACATGAATTATTGGACTAAGTAATATGTAATACTTAACCTAAATATGTACATACACTCATTCGAACCTTTTAATATTGAACTTGTGTTTATATGTTAAGAGTAGTAGAATATCATCTAAGACTTTAAAACCATGGTATGATTCTAATGGGTATACTACCCATGAAATACAAAATAACCCTAGTGGTTACATAGTGTCATACAAAGGTTACTAAGTGAAAGATGACTATTTTTCGTATCATATTTTATACTTATGCTATGTTAAATTCCGAATTTATAATCTTCCGTTAACGCCAAACTCACACACCTATGTTTCCTTATGTAAAAGGACTAGGTGCTCCAAACTAATCCATCCACCAACTCACTCGCGGGATTTCAAGTAGGAAAGCTTGCAACCACCGTGAGTATACTCGTATTTTCCCCTTTTACTTTTACCACTTTTGGGGTGTAACATGTTTGCTTATCAAAAACCCTACACATGAACATTTTGCTTAAACACATGAACATTCCTATAACATGCTTGTATACGTGATGGCTTGATACTTTAAACTTGGGTGATTCTTATGTGTTGAACTTATCATTAACTTCGTACGAGCCAAACCGTGACATATGTAGCGCTATAGGATTAACGACCCGCCCGTAAACTTGAGGTTATGTCATGAGCCTGTTGCGTTTCCTTGGTTTGATATGCTAGACACATGCCATATTTATTGTTTATCTTGAATCACATGCTTGCTATGAGGAATTGTTTAAAACTTATCTTTTGCTATGTACGTACCAAACTTGTATACTCGCCATTGCTTTTGCATTGAATTGTATTTTAAACATGTTACAGGTTGATGATGACGATGCTATGAAAAGAAGTAGCGTTGATGCCTAGATACACATATAGACGTTTAGGTTTAATATGTTGTATCAAATTTTGCTTATGTTGTTATGTATTACTTTTGGAACTTGTTGTTATTTGAGTTTATGTAATGTTGACAATTTGAAGTAATGAAATGAAATGGGAATTATTTAAATATTGTCACCAATAGTGTTATGATGTCTCGAGCAATCTTCACACTTCGGCTCATCCCGATGTTTCCGCCATTGGTTGGGGTGTGACACCTCCATCGGCAGTAGTCTACCCTCCACCTGCAGTAAGGTCACACGATTACCCGGCTAATGCGGGAAATGAAGTCTTTGATGCACGAGAAAGGGGGCTGCCTTCGCAAGGCTTGCTTGAAAGTCCCAACTGAAAGGACGGTTAATAATTAGTAGTTGGCCCGGCTCTCCCTGCCTGCGCTTTGGTTCTCATGCCTCGTTTTGTTGACGTCGTGCGTAGGATAAAGGATTTGCTCCGGATAAGCATTTGTTATAGTCGCGAAATACGGGCTTTTGTAAAAGTTTTCATTTTTTGATCTACCTTTAGCTAAGAAAATGCCATTGTCCAATGGTTGTAGTAAACTTTGAACTGGACTAAACGAAGACAAAGTGAAGTCGAAGAACAAAGTTGTTGGTGCATATGTCTGTCGACTTCGTCTTTTATCGAGTCTTGTGTCTAGATTGGATAGAATGGAGCTCGGTAGGCTAGATAATATGGTTCTAGTGATAACTGACCATTCCGCACGAAATGACAAGAGCCATTTCGCAAGAAATGGACTGTGTCCATTTCGCACGAAATGAACCTTGGTCATTTCGTACGAAATGCCATGCCTATAAATAGGTAAGCTGCCAATTCATTTGTAACAGTTCCTGATTCCGGTACCGAAGTGCTGTCGACGTGTCGTTTGATTTGTAACAGTGTTATATCAATAAACAAGACAATTAAAGAGTGAATCAAGCTGTAATCAAGTCCGTATCATTGAATTCCCCCTTTGATATGGATTAGAACTCTTCTGATAGACTCGTTTTGATCGAATCTCGATCCTACAAGTGGTATCAGAGCTCAGGAGGAAGAGTTCTTACCAAATCAGCCTGATTTCACCAAAATTTCTGACTTCTACACCTTCTTTTTCAAAATTAACAAGATTTTACGGTTAAAATGGATTGAATTTCACATATAACAAGCGAAACTGTGTTTTAAACAATCCTTGAAAGAATTAGACCTTAATTCGAACTAAAACCTGTTCAATTTGATAAAAATCCGACCGAATAGGTGACGTCAGCAGCATTTCGTACGAAATGAGCCATTTCGTGTGAAACAGACATTCCATTTCGTACGAATTGAACCCTGTGACCTCCCATTTCGCACGAATTGACCCATTTCGCACGATTTGACCCATTTCGCTCCAAGTTGCCTTTTCGCTTGAACTGATCTCCATTTCGCGCGAAATAGATTTCCATTTCGCTTGAATTTGCCATTCCGCGTGAAAAGGATTATCCGTTTCGCTTGAAACTACATTTCATTTCGTACGAAATCATCTGTTGTGCCATTTCGTACGAAATCAGTCATTCCGTTCGAAATCAGCCATTTCGCATCAGATTGCCATTTCGCTTGTAGAGGCCATTTCGCACCAAAGTTACCGAAACATGGAAGAGGAATTTTACAACGCGTTTGCTACTACTCCAGCTGCTCCAGTTACTGTTGCTGAAACAATTGAAATTGAAAATGAAACGGGAACGTCTCAAAAGCCTCCTAAACTTATGTACATCGAGGATTTTAAAGGATGGCAAAATCGTTTTGAAAACTTGGTGCAAGCCTATAAGTTCGATGCATGGTGCTCATTGGATGTAGATTACGTTAAACCGAAAAATGAACGTGGGATTGAAAAAGCTTTAAGTGACTATTCAGTGGCTGAGAAATTGAAATACACCAGTGAAAAATGATGATTAGTCTTCTCCAACAATCCGTAAAAGAAGATATTTTCGTGTTACTTCAACATGAAGGCACTTCTAGATCAATTTGGTTGGCGTTGATTAACAAGTTTAAGGGAAGTGCTGATATGATAAAGAACAAACAAGCTTTACTAAAGAAATCATTTGATATGTTTGTAGCTTTTGAAGGTGAAACAACAAAAATGACTATTGATAGATATTGTCATCTTGTTCAGGAAATGGGAAGATTGGAAATAAAGAAAGACGACGATGAATGGGTTGATAAGCTAGCCAATGTGCTACCACAGCATAAATGGGGAACATATTTGCTGATTTTAAAACATATGAGAAAATCTGAGAGTATGAATTTGGCGAAGTTCATTCAAAAGATTGAAGAGCATGAATTGGATATTCAGAAAACTGCTATCAGGAATAATCCAAATGCTCAACAAGATGTTAGTCTATACTACAGAGGAAACAAATTTGAGACTACTCTGAGTCCAAAGATTAAGACTGCTTTCAGTGCTGATAGTTCTTCTGGAACAAATGGTAGCACAGTAACTCAGAGTGGTGGATATTCGTCATCGTATTCAAGTTTTGATCCGAATTACACAACACCAAGTCCTCAACGACAGAACTCAACAAATCTGCAATGCAATGTTACATTGAATATTCAAAATGGTCAAAATCTTTCTCCAGAAATTGCTAAGCAACACATGGCATCACTGGTTACTATGTTAGAGTCTTATGAAAGTTTAGTTGCTGGAAGAATTGGAAATCCGATGCTCACCAAAGAGGATTATGACTAGATTGATGCTGAGGAACTTGAATTGATGGACATCAAGTGGTGTTTAGCCAGTGCTGTAAGAAGAGCATAAAAATTCACACAAATCACCGGAAGAGATGATTTTCGTGATATTGCTGCATATCCGATAGGGTTTAACAAATCAAAGGTTACTTGTTTTCGTTGCAAAGAAAAGGGGAATTTTAAATAAGAATGTAAAAATAAAGAAGCAACCGGAAGACAAGATCTATTTGGAAAGAATGATTATTATCAAAAATCAATTTTTCATGAGGTTGTTCAACAACCATCATCATCCCGTGCTATTGAAGACGGAAAGAAGAAAGCTTTTCTTGTTAATCAAGACGATGAAAAAGTGGCAGAGGGATTTAGCTGGGACAAATACATTCCGGCTGATTCAGGATTAGTTGCTCGAATCCTGGAAGAAGAAGAAGTCAAATCTAAGCCAAAAAGAACGACGATTTTCAGATCATCAGAAAGTGATGAAGATACCGATGATGAGGAAGAATACATTAATAATGATAGAAAAATTTTAGACTCATTCAGTTTTAATTTGTTTTTTGCAGATAAAATTGAGATGTTGAAAGAAAAAAGGGCTTCTCGTCTGAAGAAAGAATTGGAAGAATTACAAGCAAGAAAGATTGCTGAAGAAAAGGCAAAAATGGAAGCCGAGAAAGCAGAAGTTGAGGAAAATTCGACTGAAAAGGTTGAAGTTGAAGGGTGGGAAGCAGAAATAGAATTCGATGAAGAACCATTGACTGAAAAGGTGATTGAGAAAATAGTTGAGAAGATAGTTGAAGTCGAAAAAATAGTTGAAGTTGAAAAAATCGTCGAAGTTGAGAAGATTGTTGAAGTTGAAAAGATTATCGAGGTCACTAAACCTTGTTTGAAATGTTTGGAACCTTGCAAACATTATGAAGAGAAAGACAAGAAGATTCGTGAACTTGAAGAGATGAAAGAAAAGTTTATGTTTGATGTGAAATATGTAAAAGAATCGTATGATGTGCTAAACAGAACAGTTGATAGTCTGAACAAGACAAACTTAGTAGATGCTGCTATGACGATGATGAGTTCAACATTAATGACGAAGCAGAGGGTCATCAATGAGTATATTGAAGATTGTGCAAAGCTGAAGCAGGATTTGGAACTCGAAAAGATTGAAAGTGAAAGAATCAAACGATTGTTGTCGAGTTATACAACTTGTGATTATTTGATTGATTGAGTTTATCCTACTGTTGCAGGTCTTGAAGCTTTTCAAGATAAAAAGACGGAAGAGGATACTGGTAAGAAACAAAGTGTCAAGTATAACAAGTGTCCGCCTCCGATCTGGGAAAGTTATTCTCCTAGAAAGCCAAATGAGGAACGTTTAAATAAGGCACTCAACATAAAGTTAAAGTCTGAAACCATTGATGAGTTACCAGACAACATTGATGTCACATTCACAGCGTCTGACACTGATCAACAGTCGGAGTTATTAAAGAAAGTGGTCGATCAGGTGTTGGATATGGATGAAGAGTCAAAGTCGGAGTCTAAACTGAAAGTTCGAGTTCATCAGACAAGAGTCCGAGTTCACCAGTCAAAAGGGTTTACAATAAAGAATTTCTGATGTCAAAAAATAACTTGAATGACGAAACATTCAAAGTAGCATATACTTTGAATGATTCTGACAAATTATTTTCTGATGAAGAATTTCCAATAAGAAGTGTTAAAATTGAAATGATTAAACAGGTTTTCAAATTAACGAAAATTAATATTTCTGAAATAAAAGATTTAAATCTTGCTGAAAAACCTAAAAAATACACTTCAAGAGTTCAACAGAGATTGAACAAGAAGAAAGGTTACAGTTCTGGTTCAGGTTTTCAAAAGAAACCAAACCATAACAGTAATTTCAAAAAGAAGGGTTTAGGGTTTATTCCACCTGAAAATTATAAAAATGAGAGAAATTATAAACCAAAAACTAAATTTGTTTCAGGTACAAGCTCAGAAGAAAAGAAGGAGAAATTGTTCAGGAAACAGTCAAATCAAGAGTTTTTCGCTGAAAGAAAGAAGAATTTGTTGAAAGAATCTGAACGGAGAGTTGAAAGAAGAACCTGTTTCAAATGCCAAGAAGTTGGACACATCGCTTGGAATTGCCCAAAGCCCAACAACACAACACATGGAGTTTCTTCTAACTCAGATTTGAAAAAGAAATATGTTGATAAAACAAAACAACCAGCAGAAAAATTCAAAGTGTTAAAAAATTTGACTTTTGAAGCTGGTGAAAGTTCGAAACGTTTTTATAAAAGAAAAGTTGATTTGAACAAACAAAGATGGGTTGTTAAATCAGAGAGTAGTTCTGACAATGAATCTAACTCGTCAAAGTCAGATGAGTCATTTGTTGAGAAAAATGATGAGAATTCCGTTCCAGAAATGAACGATGAAAACTTCCCGCCATTGTCAAAAGAAAACTTGAAGTTGAAAGTTGGTAAGGTTGAAATTTTAGATCAATTCTTCTCTGGTAAGGAAGAATTTGATGCTGAAAAGGATTTTAATGGTAAAGTAAAACATATCTTTGGGAAGATGGTTGATGGGAAGGTAAAGAGTGTGAAAGATTTTTACAAATAAAAAAGATGGTGGGATAGAATTGAATCAAAATCACCCAAGACTAGTCAGGCTTGGGTGACAGCATTTTCTACTTAAAATCCTGACTTGCCGGAGCTCCCAAGTTGGTAATCGTGGAGCATGAATCGGCATCTTTCTCAAAATCTTAAAATTGTCATATTTAAAATTTCAAATGTCATGGTTGAACTTACATGTGTTTGAAAAAGAGGTTTTCACCTGCAAGTGGTTAATCAAGGTCATTAAGTTGAACTTAATCTAACTTTCATTCAAATGGTATTTGGAAAACAATGTGATGATCATAACCCCAATTTTACAAGTGTTAAAATCAACAAAACTAATTTTCTGAAAAAACCATTTGATTAAAACAACCTTAAGTGTTTTGAAATCATAATGGGAAAATAGTTTGTTGTCAGGGGGAGTTCTGATTGTTTATGCCAAGTGGATAGTGAATTGAAGCTTGAAAATCAGTTGTCATTTTACCTTGTACAGTTTGTTTTCAAATTTTCCTAGAAAATCAAAATTGAAACATATTTTGATTTTAGGGGGAGTAAAAATTTGAAAAATCCAAAAACATGATAAAAAAAATCAAAAAACTTTGAAAAAAATTCAAAAATGAGTTTTGTTGAGAAAAAGAGGAAATGATAGTACATCAGTGGACTATCACAGCATGCTAAAGAATTGGAAAGTCTAAAAGTGATAAACGGTCTCACTGATGATATGCCAATAGGTTTTTACACGCTTAGTAGATTGTGTTCGAGATATAAACCTAAATATCAAACTTACTTATTTCGTGGGGAACATCTCTCGGATATATGGGTAACCCCCGAAATCTTGTTTGAAAGACCCCTCTTTCTGAGATACTAGGTCTTTATGCTTAGTGATATCTGGGGTATTATCCTGAGACTTCTGATTTTGCGGAAGCAATGACCTAGTCCCCGTATAATACTTTTCGCTTGCTTGAAATAAAAGCACCGCCCTCAGCATAAAAAATGATGAAACATTGAAAAATGCTAATCATGTGTTGTTGAAGAAAAGATTCTCTAAAGGGAACCCACTGAAAGTCGAACCATCATCTCTATGATTTTGCGGAAGCAATAGCCTGAGCTCTCATGGTCTCGCATTTAACCCCTTACAGATATCATCTAGGTATACTCACATGTAAGACTGAATATTGGGATCTGGATACGGGAGTATATTCTGAGGTGGGATACACGAATAAGTTTAAGTCTTTAAAACATTAATCTCGTATCTCGAAACAGTTGAACTCTGTGTGAAAATTTAAGTGGATTAGTATACTGACAATCTAAGTGAATCGTTTAAAAACTTAAAATGTTTAAAGCTTAACGGTGCTTGTGATTTGTTTCATAAACTGATATGATCCTCTTACACAAACTCACAAAAATATTGTTTGTAAATATTTCTTTATTGCATTTCATTAAAGTCAAAATCCAAAAAGATTTTTAGTGTGTTTTAGCATAATTTTTTTTTGAAAAATACAAAAAGATTTTCGACAACTAGTGTTGAAAAGCTGATTTTCAAAATTCCGAGTGCTAAACTTGATAAACAACAGGTTGGGAGAGTGTGTATGAATTGAGATTTGATTTTGAAATGATTAAATGGTTTATTCAGTTGAAACCAAATTTGAATGTTTTTCTTACAAGTGATCATCAGAGATTATAAAATGTTAAATCATTTTGATCAATACCTGCATGTGGTATGTAAATTTGTCAAATTGTTAAATTTGTGAAATTTATTTTGAGGTAGAGACTGTGCAGGTTAGCCAGGTTTCGATTCCTGAAGATGTGCAGGATATCCAGGTTTCGACTCCTAAAGATGTGCAGATTCAAGCCAGGTTCCTGATCCTGTTGCTACGAAGAGCCAGGAGACGACCTGAACCTGTGGAAATGCTAAGTCAGATTGCGATCCCGGAACAGCTTAAGGGGGAGTCTGCTAGCAAAGGGGAGTCTGAAGCTGCTTAGATCCAGATTCGAATTTTGATGTTCTCTCAAACTGTTGATATTGAAGAACTTAAGGAATCAAGAGATCTGATCAAGAGAAGATAGAGCCAGATTGAGATTCTGGAAGAGATAAAGATTGAAGGATGCTGACACTTTCAGATACTTTGAAAAGAGCATGAAGACTGATGAAGATTGAAGACTCGACATAACGAAATTTTGTCGCACTGAAGACTCGTCGACATCCAAGGGGGAGTTTGTTGGTGCATATGTCTGTCGACTTCGTCTTTTATCGAGTCTTGTGTCTAGATTGGATAGAATGGAGCTCGGTAGGCTAGATAATATGGTTCTAGTGATAATTGACCATTCCGCACGAAATGACAAGAGCCATTTTGCACGAAATGGACTGTGTCCATTTCGCACGAAATGAACCTTGGTCATTTCGTACGAAATGCCATGCCTATAAATAGGTGAGCTGCCAATTCATTTGTAACAGTTCCTGATTCCGGTACCTAAGTGCTGCCGACGTGTCGTTTGATTTGTAACAGTGTTATATCAATAAACAAGACAATTAAAGAGTGAATCAAGCTGTAATCAAGTCTGTATCATTGAATTCCGCCTTTGATATGGATTAGAACTCTTCTGATAGACTCGTTTTGATCGAATCTCGATCCAACAAAAGTTTAGTCTAAACAATTTAAGAATTGTTTTTTTTTTTACTTTCTAAACAATGGTTAGGCGGAAATGGTACCCTTAAACCATAAGCGAGTGAAAAAGAAAACCTAGCTAGCCTGTAAGATTCCCTCTACCTTAAGAGAGGGGGAGGGGTCCAGGGAGGGGGAGATTTCTCTCACCTTCCTACCGGGCAGGCCGTCCGAAAAAATAATTTTTTTTACTGTTTTCTTTGCTTAGGAAAAAAAATCAAAAAAACTCTATATACTAAACTAGGGGTATTGAGCCGCATCAGTCGATTGGCGTGAGCATCAGTTATCAAGTGAATTAGTAGATGCCCGTGCACGTGAGCAGCAATCACTCTATTGCAGCAAGACAAAAGTAGCATATGTCACATGGTAGATCATTGATATGCACCGAATGCAACATATAAATTATATCAAATAAGGTATAAAATCAACCTTTTGGTACTAATGTTGGAAAAAGTGCGTTTCTTTGTATACTTTTGATTTTCAGGATTAAAAGAGCGTAAATGTACAAAAGGAACAAATTAACGGCAAAAACCAGCATGAATACAAAAGAAGGGAAGTTGATACGTTATACCAACCCTCCGAGCTTCACCCCAAGACCAAAAACAATGAATCAGAAAACAAGCACGGGGCCGTGCCACCAAGGCATGGGGCCGTGCCCCACTCAAGATTCGAGAAAGAAGAAGACAAACAGAAGCAGATAAGAGACACGGGGCCATGTCCCATAGACACGGGCCGTGGTCAACTTCCAGATATGCAAAACTTGGATAGTGCAGCAAGTACAATGGCCATGGTGTCATACCCCAACCAATGGCGGAATCATCGAAGTGGGACGAAGATAGATTGCTCATCACACATAACGCTAGTTGCGACAATAATTAAATCAAAACCGTTTTCATTTCAAAACTCAAATTGTCATTACAATACATGGAATTCAAATTACAACAAATAAAGGACAAATACAACGAGTTCATCATAACATAAATATTCAAATCTAGTAATTTCTTGAGCGTGTTTCTAGTCATCCCTACTAGATTTCATACAATCGTCAACATCAACCAGTAAAATGTTTAAAATAAAGTTCAATGCAAATGCAAAGGCGAGTATACATGTTTTTCGTACATAGTATAAAAAGATAAGTTTTAAACAATTCCACATGGCAAGCTAGTCGAAACAAGATAAACAATAAACTGGCATGTGCATAACTAATTAAACCAAGATGAAACACAATAAGCTCTTAACATAACCCAACGTTCACAGGCGGTGCGTTAATCCTATAGCGCTATATATGTCAAGGATAGGCTCGTACGAAGTTAATGACAAGTCTAACACAAAATGTATAAACCCAGATTTAACGTATCAAGTAACAAGTATGCATCCATGTATACGGAATGTTTGTGCATTTTATAAATAAGTATAAGTGTAAGTTTTCATAGTTTAACATGTTACACCCAAAAGGTGGTAAACGAAAAAGGGGGTTTCAAGTATACTCACGGTTTTGCAAGCTTCCACTTGTTAATCCGCGAGGAGGTTGTTGATTGTTGGAGGATGAAACACCAAGTCCTTCTACACAAGGAAACGTAGGTGTATGAGTATTGGATGATAACGGAGGATTAGGAGTTCGGAATTTAAAGTATATGGAAAGTAAATATATGAGAAAATAACCATTTAGCACCTAATACTCGTTTTTGACACTATGAAACCCATAGGGGTTTGAATGTTTTCATGGGTTAAAGTACCCATTAGAATCGTAACTAGTACTAAGTTCTTAGGTGGTGTAACTTAGTGTTTTGACAAATAATTGTCATACCCCGACCACGTAAAACAACAAATCGTGGCGGAAACGTCGGGGAGTGTCGTAACAAAATCATTGTTTCACAACCATGGATTAAATAGTTTCGTTTTATTGAATTATTGAACTCATTGTTTTAGTACAATCAGATAAATACAAATAATTCACTCTCAAGTTTTAAAGTCGCTAAGGCACAAGTCCACCCTATGTGTAGCATGCGTCAACAATCATCACATAGCATACCTGATACATATGTGAAAATAGGTACGTCAGCATAAAAATGTCTGTGAGTAACATAGGTTTTGTGTAATAGATTCATGGCTTTGGATAACACGAGAAAAGGTTTTATGTTTTCAAAAATAGCTATGAATCCTTGTAAAAGTTTTGTTTCTAAAATGCGTCGTTTTGGTAAAATGTTTATAGTATATACAAAAATGTACTTTGGTTTTGAGATAAGCGGATGAGTAGTATATCTAAATATACTTTAGTTTTGAAATAGTTAAATAGATAGTATATTAGAATATAATTTAGTTTCGGAAATAAAAGATTCGGTAGTATATCACAAGTATACTTTGGTTTAAGAATGAAAACATTGGTAGTATAATACATTATACTTTGGTTTTGTAAATAACATATCAACTTATGTTTTGTTTTGAAAATAGCATATCAACTATGCTTTGGTAGTATATCAACACATACTTTAGTTTATGAAATAACAATGTCGGTAGTATATCAACTATACTTTAGTAAACAATATCACGTTGGTAGTATGTCGGAACATACCTAAATCGTGGTTTGGTAATATATCAAGCTATGTTTTAGTAAACAATAGCATATCAACTTATGCTTTAGCAAACAGTATCACGTTGGTAGTATATCAAAATATACCATAAATCGCGATTTAGCAATACATTCAAACCTTAGTGCATCAAACTACACTTTAGAGACTATAGAAATACCACAAAGGCAAATTCTATTTGGTTACAATTTGGTTTCTGACATTCCATACAACAGGAATGGGGTGTCTAGTCCTATAGCGCTATATCGTACTACCAATCAGCTTGATTATTGTTAATGAATGTATAAGTAAACATATGAACAAAAAAATAGTCGTAAAAACTTTGGAAATCAGTGTTTAATCATGGATAATAGTTCAATTCGTCAAAGATAGTACTATGCATGTGTATCATATAGTCGAAAACATGAAAATAGTGTATTGGCACATATGTATCACCCCAAAATATTTGAAAACAGTAAAAGAGGAGACTATGTACTCACTTGAGATTGTAAGTATCCTCGATTAAGTGTCCTAACAAAGCTCGGAAATCAAGGAATCAAGTGGTACCTAGTAATCAGATCGCTAGTTAAACAATCGGCACCTAAATCGGAAGATCGGGTAGAATGAGGTCTCGTAAACCATATGAGTATTGGAACTCATGTGATGTGGTTTAACAAATCTGACATTCTAAATCGGAACCTATCCTAAGTGCTTACGACCCGTTACGACCCATTAAGGTAGCTTACGCTACTTTAACGCGTCGTTCGCGCGAATGCGCGTTCGACATGCCTAACTAGTCCTATGAAAAGTATTATATGCCCTAACATGTTTAAATATGTTGCATAATCAGTTTAAGTGACAAAAATTAAGTTACATATGCTTAAATACCAATTATGCATGAAAAAAGGCATTTTGGTCATTTACCTGAGGCATATAAACTACCTATCATACAACTAATTAAACTAAGTGACCATAAGGTATAACCTCGGAAGGTTATTCCCTGTACAAATATGGTCACATAATATGCTTGGTCGAATCCTAATGATCGACCAAACGGGTCGGGTTCGAAAGTCTAAGCGGTGGTTTAGACCGCTTGACTTTACGACCCAAAACAAGCACTAGACTAAAAGTGACGAGTTAAACATGTTAAAACATGTTTAACTAAGTTAGAAGACAAGTTTGATATCAAAACAAAGTGTTTTGATACCCAAAAATAGCTTCGTTGCAAAATACGCATAAATACGTACTTTGACCGAAACTTTAACTCGTCACTTCGACTAATCGACGTGGTAATCAGTAGGTATAGTCACATGGGACTATAACCATCGTGATTACGCTCACATTGCAAAGTTCGATTGAACTTTGAATTGACCAAAACGTGGTCAAAGTAGAAAGTCAAACATTGTTTGACTTTCACGCTTGAAAAGCATAAAACGTATGAAAGAAACTTACAAAGGGTCCAACCAAGGAAGATTTGATTCAATTTGCTCAGGTATGAAGTATAGAACTCCAACTTAGAGCAGGTTTGAATCAAATGTGTGAAGAATGAGAATGAGGAGCTTGCTATTTATAGGAATCATGGATCAATAGGATCATTCCACTTGTTTTTAGACTTGATCATGGCCATCCACTTGTTGGAGACTGATTTTGGAGCTTGAAAAACCATCAAACCAGCCCACAAGATTGAAAACAAGCAAAGGAAACAAGTGCAAGCAGCTGGGTTTGAGGGAAACTGGTTTCTGCTGAACTAGGGGCTGCTTACGGACCGCAAAGGGTCCCATACGGTCCGTATAGACCTTGCAGACCAGCCATTTTTGGAGTTTGGCAGTTTTGGTCCCTGTGTGTGTTTTGGCACTTCTAACACCCGTCAAACCCATTTTAAAGCTCCATAATGAAGTTAAAGTGTAGAGAACATGAAATATGCTTGAAAACATCTCGGATGTCGGTTCGTTTGGCCGTACGGTTGCATTGTTCGGTTAATTACGACGGAAATCGTAACGGACGCGAAAACGATCCAAATTGCGAAACGAATGAATTTTTTGCATTCCAATCACTAAAATAAAATATTTTAATGATTTCAAAAATTTTTGGATGTCCGGGCATGTTCAGAACGTAAGATATGCGCGTAAATGCAGACTTATGCACTTTTTGACGCTTTTAGTCCCTGTTGATCAAAAAGTTTATTTTCGCATACCGGACCCCTCAAAGCCTATTTCTAAGCTATGTAAAGGATATTTAGGGTATGTTTAACTTATGATTAACTTCCGGAATGTTCGTTACTATACGAATCGACATACTTTCGCAGTTTGACGCAAATAGTCTGTGGGGTTCAACATTTTTTCGTATATTTTTTTCCGTTTGACTGGCCCGTCGCAGCACATCTATTTTTCTCCGTTTAACAAGTTCGACCAATGTGCGGTTCTGGATTGACTTAGTTATTTTTTTTCTATGTTTTACGTTTTGGTTTAATTTCTTTGCAACGAGCGTTCGTGATTCAAAGATTTTACGTCTGCTTTTCGCTAGGCGTTATTTTTTCGTTTTTATTTAATTGGTTTTTACGAGCTTTTTCAGTGTTGGTAGTCGCTGACAGTGGTATAGCATTGGTACTACTTGACACAGTTTTACACTAACCGCTGCAACGCAAAGGTTTAATACTAGTATTAATTAAAGATATGTAATATGACCCATGGACCTTAGTATTCAACTAGTTTTTTTTTTTTTTTTTTTTGACATCGCACGTTGCGGCGAAACTGAGCAAATGATAATGTAAAACAAACGTGGTTTGAAAATAAAGCATGTTGTTTAGAAAGGCAAACCATTAGAATGGTTTACTTTATCATTGTACCATTTTATGATACCAAATAAATGCTTTATTTTGAGTACAACTTCATTTTTAACAAAACTTATAACGGAATGCCGAGGGAAAAAATCAAGCACAACTACGTACTTAAGTTTTAGAAAAGAGTTATAAACGTAAATTATTAAAGAAGTATCAAACTATTTGATAAATTAATATATGTTCTAAAAAAAGAAAAAGAATTATTAAAAAATGGTAAAGAAAATATATGGTTTTAAAAAAGGAAAAAAATTAAAAATATGTTATTAACAGTAAATATAATAATAAATTATTATAATATATATAAAAATTAAAAATAGTATTTGATGACATTTAGGCTTTACATGGTGATATATGAGATAGAGCTTACAAATAATGATGCAAGTATAACCTACTCGAAGATTGTGGTAATGCTCTTTTAGTTAGTTGTTGGTTTCTTTGGGTCTGGTGTTGTTGATTGTAGGGGTGTGTATGGGTCGGTTTTGGCCTAAAATCATAACCATAACCGTGATGTGAGTTATTGGATAATCATAGTTTTAGTTAATCGGTTTTAAATGCTATAGCGGGTCGGTTATGGGTGGTTAACCATAAATTTAGGCCTAGCTAAAAATAGTTCACTTTTTTAAAAATATGGAATAAATTGTTATTGCGTATTTCTATAAATTCGTATATTACATGGTACTAAAAATATATATAATCTATAATATTAATACCGAATATTAAAACAAAGTGATATGATATATTCCATAAATTCAAATAAAGATTCAATCAAAATGATATGAAATAACTCATAAATACTAAAAACGTTAAACAAAAAAAATCAAACATTAAAAAAAGGTGAAAATCCTAAATCCAACAAAGTGTTTATTATATGTTGGTTCGGTTAGGTTATGGCGGGTATGGAAATATTGATAACCATAACCAACCCGCTACTTTCGGTTTTCAGAAGAACAATAAACCGACCCACTGGTTTTTGGTATGGTTCGGTTTTTACGGTTAATTTGGTTATGGGTCGGTTAATTCGGTTTTTTGCACACCCCTAGTTGATTACATCGCCCTAAGATTTTATGCTTTGTTCACGACAATGTGCAGTAGCTTTAGTTCCTCCTTCCTTGAACTAATTTTGTTTGGTAGAACCTTTGGGTTTCTGTTTCCAAACTATAAATTGTTCAACTTAGTAGGCAAACTTGATACATTAGTAATAATAAACATGTATGTCAGTTTTGTCACAGGCTTCATATTGCAGGTTTCAGACTATTATATGTACATGAAAATCAGCTCTTTGTTTATCTCATCGTCCAAACAAACGAATCAGTCATTCTCCGCATATGCTCTTTTTGTGCATTTGGGACAGTTCACATAAAACCAGTCATGGTGTTCATAAATTGTGATTATTCATGTAATGCATGTGTTGTGACCTTATTAATACATGAAGAATGAAATGGGCTTTTTAACATTCATGTAAGATATAGATGTTTAATTCAGGTTGAAAATATCACATAAGATAAATGAAAAAAATTGATAATTAATAAATAATGGTTGAATTATGTTACATAAGTTTAGCCTAAGTTTAAGGGAGATTATGTTCTTTTACCATGGTGGTGTTCTGAGTTTTCTTCTATAGTTCAGCAGTTGATGTGGTTTAATGATGCCCGTTGTTCTGCAAGTGACACTAATTGGTCGAATTTGTAATAATATGTATAAGAGATACATGTTTAGTACTAACTTGTAAATTTGGTCAGAGAAACACATGAATAGTATGACCTATTACATAAAACAAGTTAAAAAATGAACAAATAAATCATTATGATTGGGTTCATGTGATCAAGTGACAAATGCCCCCATGTAAAAATGGATGAAAATAGATTTAGATGATAAAATAATATGGCAAGCTATGATCGAGGGTTTCAAATGATCAACTGATGAGTGGTCGTCCTACCTCTGAGGAGGTAAGTAGAGTTATCTTTTTTTGTTAATATAATAAGCCGGAAGTATGATCAAACTCTAGTGAAAAGACTCCCACTATAAGTATATATAATTGAGTTGTTCAACCAGGTCCGATAAATAATAGAATCAAATAATATGTCTAAATTAACTGTTAGCAGCTGCATTTGTTTGAAATCTAGATGATTATGTGATGAAAAGTGTACATGTTTAGAAAATAATCTGATTATGTTTACGTGTGTGTCCGAGATGGATAGATGCTCAAAACTTAAATCTCAATTGTAATAAATTGAACTCATTGTAGATTTTGTATGCTTTTGGTGAAAGGTTTGATCATACTTCCTCTTATTAAAAAAGTATAATCAAATTTCTTTTTTTATTATCTGAAACTTGAAGTTCTTAGGGAAAATCGGGCTCTAATAATAAACTTTAATATTTTTTCCCAATAAAATGTTTTCTTAAATGCAACATGTTTTACATCATAATATAACAAAAGTGTATGAGTTAAAAGAACAACATAGTTCAGTCGTCGAGATGCCTAATCAACAAAGTTGAATATAGGTTTCTATTTTTCATTGTTTACCCATTCAGGTATGTTTGAATATTTGCGATTGATGGATTGACAGCAACCGTAGTTGATATTGTGGACTCCAGTTGAACCTTGCTAAACTCAATGACCATGGTTGCAGTGATTGCGAATGCTTCTTCAACGGTGTCCTCCATTTGGATCATTTTTTCTTTCTCTTCCTAAAAAGTGTCTTCGATTTCATTGCGGCAATAACAAATATATGTTTGTATGTTAGGTTGTTATAGTATGTTTAGCTTTCGGTAGACACTTTACCTTCACATGGAATGGTGATCATTTTAAGCTTTTTTTCCAGCCATGTACATGATGGGTGTTACATTCTCTACACGCCTTATGTAGTTTATTCATTTCAGCATATAATTAGTGAGGACATTAGATTGTTCTATTAATTACTGATTTTTTTTTTTATTTTCACCTGTAAGTAACCTTGATGGCCTCATTCTTATTGAATGATCAACGTAGGTTGCGAAGCTGTAGTGGTAAGTGGGTATGTCTTTGGTAGGTAAAGGCGTAAAATTAGCCTTTCTGCCAATTTTCAGTGATGCAACATGCGGTACCGATGGCATGTATTGGCGTTGTAGGTATGAAACATACTTGTCTACCATGTAACAATGTTGTACCTTGACAATTGAGTCAAGGTACTCTACTTTAGCTACATCTGTCACTGCTTCAATTGCGTCCCCCCGTAACAAACAAACGATGTTATTTTTGGTTCATTAAAAGTTAAAACATAAGATAACTTTATTATTATTATTATTATTAATATTATTATTATTATACGTATTTTAATAAAGTTACATATCATCAATAATGAAAATAACACTTAAAACTTAACAGACTTCCACAACTATTTATATTACAAGTACCATTACCATTCTAGAAAAAGATTAGGGTAAATTACACTTTCCGTCCTTTATGTTTGTATTAGATTGCAATGGATGACCTTTAACTTCAATAATTACAGTCACAGTCCTTTATTTGAAAACCCATTACACCCTAGGTCCTTTAGCACAAACCAGGTTAAAATTTTCAGTTAAGTATAGCATGTGCAACGTACATGAGGGTATGCTAGTAATTTTACTATTATATATAAAAAATATTTTTATTTCTTCAAAACCATCAAATTGCTCATCTTCAAAACCGCATCATCAACAACAAACACTTAAACCAAATTGCTCATCATCATCTACACCTGCAAACCATCAAATCCACTTTGGAAACCAAAGCTTGTTTAGTCGGACTAATTGCTATACCACAATCAATAGACGCCTGCAACACAAAAACAAAACAAAACAAAACAAATTCGTAATCCGTACACAATCACCTCACAAAACCACATTCAAAATCAAACAACTAACCTGCACAGACGGTGACATTAGCCCTAGGATCCGAATCTCAGCACTAACATCACCAATGATCCGTAACTCAATCCGATCGTTAACTAGAGCATCTTTCACCAAATCCCTATCCTTGCTGATGATTTGGGCTGACAAGTCAACCTTCAATTCCTTCGAAGAAAACATAAACAAGTTAGAAATTTTCTTCAACTTAGTTATCTACACAAACAGAAAGAGGGCTAGCCTGAAGGACCTCAACACGCTCTCTGTGTGATTTGGCTTCTTCATATTTGTCCTTATAATCTGCCTCAGATTTCTTCAACTCTTCAACACGCGCTTCAAGATTCATAATCTTGGTACGCGCGACAAACATCTTCTTATTATCGTTGTCACATGCCGCGCGCCACTTTTGGCGCTCTTCAGCGAGAGTATCCTCGCTCGCCTGTAGTTTTTTCTTTAAGCCTTGGAGGCCCCATTCATCCGACTTTTTCTCCTTCTCAAAGGCAGCTTTTTCTTCCTGAAACTTGGCATGCGTCTACTTAAACAGTTTGTCTTCAGCAGCCAACCGCTCACGATGTTTTTCCTAGCCAGAGCGCTCAAGGTACATCGTGCGCCACTCACGAGCAATTTGATGATTAGTAGAAGCAGCATTGTCCTAGGCATAAATATATGATCTATATAAATGATCATGCACGCAGTCTTTTCGGTGGCGCATTTCACCTAGGGGGAAAGTCCCCATCATCCATTCCCGGTACGCCCCAAACTCAGCAAAAGTATCGCTCTGCTTTAAGCTCCAAACAGGGGCGTGGATTTTGTTGGCGCGATTATCATCGTAAGTCTTGTAATAAATGTCGCCCAATGTATCTTCAGCACGGATCGGCGACGGACCCCTTGGTTTCTTTCCCGACGGATCTTTTCTGGTGCCCGCACCCGATCCCCCTGCGTCTCCACCACCTGTGGTTCCGGCCTTCACTTGGCCCTCTGCATGAATACCGCCAGCAGACTCCCTAGTGGTAGATGTCATCGTTTCTATCTGGATGGGGGCAGTATGCTGCGCGGTAGGGTTTTCAACCCGCGCTTCAGGATCTACGCGCTCAGTTACGGGCTGATCACCTCCTACAGCCTTCACAACTTCTGGAACCTTCTCGATTTGCGGAGTTACATCTATCAGCTTTTCCCCAGCCTTAGAAGCCTTAGCCTTTTTTCTCTCAGCAGCAGTTTGGGGGGAAGGACAGTGGTTTTTGGCCGTGCATCCGGCTTCTTTGAAACCTCTGCAATCAAGAACAAAAAGAAAAAAAATTGTCAACAAATGACAAGGGGCAAAAAAGAGACAACACGAAATACAAAGGTGAAAACACTTACCCAGAGAGACTTCAGAATAATGACTCCTCAGACTCCCTTTCTTCCCAATAGGCTTGCCAGTGGAAACCTTTTTAGCAGGGACAGTCGTTTCAGTCTTCGCCTCCACGCGGGACCTCTTCAAGGCATTCTTCCTGATTAGCTCCTCAGCATCAAGCTCAACTTCAAGTTCTTCTACATCAGGGCCCTTAGAGCCCGCGCTCCTCGAGCTATGCACATCCATCACCACGTTGCCTTGTGGCTTTCCACCTATGGCATACAATTCCTCTAAGGAATCAGCTACATAAAAAAAGTCTTCTAGTCTACTTTTTCGAAATTGGGGAGTACCTTTATGCGACGCAGCATTAGATGTCACACCGACCACTTCTGTCCTTTTAATGGTCGTGCCTCCGGCAGAAGTTGTCTTTTTCTTCGAAACCCTCTTTTGCTTCTTTTCTTCAGTGTCAACACCCAAATTGCGCAACACACCTGCAAACAGGTCAGGTGAAGGATTTAACTCATGATTGGATGAGGCTATCGACTCCTCACTGGGAAGATAAATAATCTCTTTCCCAGCAGAAGTTTTAGCCCTACAAGGCCTAGGATTGGGGATGCGAGCACCTTCAGTTGCGACCGGTGGAACAGAAAATGCGTTAATCCACGCGTACATAAAGTTGGGACAGATCTATTCCAATCAGAACTCCTCCCCATCGCGTAAGGGCCTCCCGCCCATAACACCAACAAAAGTGGGGAAAAGAATTTGATATAGTGCGGTTTCTACATTAAGAAAATAGAAGTTAGCAAAAAATTAAAGGATTTCCAAAAACTCCTTTACAAACAGAATACTCGAAGGATATTTACCTTCACCATCAAGAAGCAAAACATGCACATTCTTGTTGTCTTCAGGCCATTTATCGCTCATTCCGGCAGTGACCAGCACTTGCTCACCAAAAACCCGGTTAGGCTGCGCCATTAGACACTCATGCCAGGCCACGACGCACGGAACCCTCATTTCTTCCTTAGGGATCGGCCCCATTCCTCGTAACTGCATCGCCATAGGAATCACCTCCGCGCGAATGAATAAAAATTTCATCTCCCAATCATGGAAGCTTTTGGGAGGGCTAATTAAGATCTTCTTCGCACCGCGCAGTGCAAAAGAGAAGAAACCCATATTCTTTGAAGATGGTAAAAGATCCTGAATTTATCAACTATTGGCTCTTCCCCCTGCGACCGACAAACAAATTCGAAGTGCCTCTCGCGCACCATGCCCAAATGGCTCATTTGTGAGATATGGAAACCATAGTATTGTAGAATGTTACCCAAGAAATGGGTCGTCGGTAGCCAAAAGTTTCCTTCGGAGAAGAAATCGGCAAACAAAGTAATATAACTAGGCGGTGCATCTTCAGCCGTTTGACCCTGTGCAGGGTATCGGGCATCCCACTCTGATGCAAATTGTTGACCACGAACAATCTGTTCACACAGGCCTTGGAACCATTTCAGTTGTGGTAAACCACCACCAGCCTCCTCTACAATGATAATATCATCACCAGTCGACATCTTGAAGATCTAAAGATATGATTAAAGAAACTTGAAGATCTGCAGAAAAAAGATGTAGATTTGAAGAAGCTTCAATGGAAGATTTGAAGATAAGAAAATAGAAGAAGGGAATATTCAACGAAACAGTGATCTTCAATCTCCCCTCATCGCATATATATACCAATCGCATTTAATGCGATGGGTAACCGCGCCGAAGCAACCGCGCGCGTGTCCAACCAGAAGGTGACACGTGAGGCGGGAAAAGCGAAACGACGGTTACCACGCGCGCATGGGCCTCACTTGCCTGACAGCAGATGAAACGGTGCGTCTGACACAGTAACAGCACAATCGTCACTGTGTCAGCGGTCAACCCAAACGTCTCGGTCATCACCAACTTGTCAGTTGCTTTTTCAAATTTCAAGAAATTTTCCCGCGTAAATGAACAAATTGCTTCAACAACAAGCTAGAAAGTTGCGCCGTATGAATAACACAAATCCACACGCGCGCCAACTTTCCTATCAAAGATGACTTTCAAGTTTTAAGAATTGCCCTACGCAACAAAGCATGTCACTTCAACATCAAGCCAGATAGCTGCGCCACGTAAATAATAATACACTACACGAGCACAGCTTGGCAGTTGCGCCACGTGCTACGTGTCACATTACACGTGCCCCAACCTTTCTAGCTTTAAAGACGCCTCATAAAGAGCTGAACAAAAGTAGGCTTAACTTCTGACTTTTCTGAGTCCAGAGCTCCACCCACTTGCAACTTGCGCATGGAAGCAACACTGGACTGGGGGACTTGAAGAGGTATGGTCCCAAATCTTGTGCCTACCAGACAGGTCGCGCACGAGACCATACTTTTAACAGACTAATTTGGTTGCTTTCCCAACCTGGCGCCGGCCAAACAGTTGTGACCTAGGTCACGCGCGGGGTCAAGGCAAACTCAAGACCAGATTTCACACTTGGCTCCTTGGATGAAAACCCGCACTTCCTGGACCTTGCGCCGGCTATTTGGAACACTCCTGATAGCCGCACGGATGACAGAAGCGCAACTAATCTAAGGACAAGTACTAAAGGTACAAGTGGCAGAACAACGAGCCATTGAGCGTCCAACAGGTTGTACCCGATCGTGCTCCACGTTTCACAATCGTACAGGAGACAAGAAGGTACACAAGTACGCTTACGTGGTACCAATCAGCGCCCGCTGACAGCTGCACCACGATCTCCACTTAGCCGCTGATGACAGAACGGACGACAAGGACAATGGTCAGGCCACGAGGATCCAATCAACGTGCGCCAGCTTTCCTCTCACCCAGAAGCACCAACGGTCATGGCCGAGGGGGACAAAACGAATATTCCTTGTTGTCGAACGTAAGGCCCAAGTCCCATCAGCCCATCTGTTTCCACACCACTCTGGCTATAAATAGGAACTTTCACTTAGGGTTTAAGGATCCACTTCCTTGCTCTCTTACTCTCTTAATTACATACTTAATCCTCAAAGCACATACTTATTCTCATGCCGGAGAGTGGTTACGAGGAGAACCCCCCCTATTCCCCTCCTCGTAACGAGCTTAACGAGGTGTTTAGTGTTTTGCAGGAAAATCACCATCACAGCTTGGACGAGACAAAGATGATTAACCTTATTTGTCGAGGCACAATCCCAAACTAATCACCAGATTAGTTTTGTGTTTCTTCAATGTTATTTTGTTTTATATTATATTATATATTTATGAGTAAACTGCCATTTTGGTCACTGTGGTTTGGTCACTTTTGCCACTTTAGTCCAAAACTCAAATTTTTTACATTTGTCTTCTTGTGGTTTCAATTTTATTGTTATTTTGGTCCAAAAATGAAATCATGTCATATTTATCTTATAAAATCCTGCTATTTTATCCTTTTCCGCAGGGGCAAAATTATCATTTCTTTTTTATAAATAAATACCATATTTTATAAGACAAATATGACCTGATTTGCCCCTGAGAAAAATGACAAAATTGCAGGATTTTATAAGACAAATCTGATCTGATTTCATTTTTGAACCAAAATGGCAATAAAACTGAAACCACAGGGACCCTAATGCAAAAGGTTTGAGTTTTGGACTAAAGTGGCAAAAGTGACCAAATCTCAGGGACCAAAATGACAGTTTACTCTATATTTATTTTTTATATTATAGAGTAAATTACAAAACTCGTCCTTTATGTATGCTACTTATTGCAAACAATGTCCTTTATCTTTAATAATAAGTACAAAAACCATACTCGATGTTTTCAAATCTTGCACATTATGTCCTTTAGCCCTAACTCTGTTATTTTTCATGGTTAAATCAGACCAGGGGTACCCCACATGAGGGTATTTTGGTAATTTTACTAATTTATTAAAAATATCTCTAATAAAGAAAATAAAAAAAATACTTTTAAATAATTAAAGATATACAAAAAAGTTAAATTAAATCCTCTCTCATAACTGATTTTCTTTCTCTCTCTTAACTATCTCTTTCTCTCCCTCTCTCTAACCTCCTGATCCCACCACCAATCTAGCACCACCACTCTAGAACCACCACCACCATCAACAACCCCCACTTTACTCACTATGTTCTCTTTGTTCTCCTCTCCAGAACTACCATCCGGCCACCGTCACCCGACCTCTATCACCCGACCACCACCACCAACTGAGAAGATGAAATAAAAGGTGGTGGAGGTAGCCATATGGAAGATCATAAATCGATTGAGAAGATGAAATAGAAGGTTTTAGGGTTTGGAGATGAAGATGGAGTGAGTGTAGATTGGGATGCGGAATAGAAAAGGGAATAAAGGGAATAAAGATGGAGTGAGTGCCGATTGGGGATGCGGAACAATTCGCCGTAAACGCGTTTGAAGATCGGAGAAAGTTGTTTCAGATCTGCTGCAAACCATTGACCGTACCGTACATCAGATAAGTTTATTTGGGGTTAGTAGCTTAAATGTAGATTAGGGGTTGAATTTGGATTGTGGTTTATTAGGGCGTAGTGGTGGCATCTTGATTTTTTGGCCGTCGTTGGTGGTGTTTGTGCAACGGGAGTGGAGGTGCGGTGGTGGAGGTGTTGACGGTGGTGGAGGTACGGTGGTGATGGTGGAGGTGCGGTGGTTGGGTTTGTGCAACGGTGGTGGGGGTTTTGCAGCAGGAGTGGAGGTGCGGTGGTGGAGGTGTTGACGGTGGTGGAGGTGGAGGTTCGGTGGTTGACGGTGGTGATAGTGGAGGTGGGGTGTGGTGGTAGGTGGGTGGTGGTGTTGGTGGTTGCAGGTGGGGTGTGGTGGCAGGTGGGGTGTGGTGGCAGGTGGGGTGTGGTGGCAGGTGGGTATTGGTGGATGGTGGTGTTGGTGTTGGGGGTTGCAGGTGGGTGTTGGAGATGATTATTTATTTTAATATTTAAGGTAAAATGACTAAAGTACCTCTATGTGGGGTCCATTTGGTCATATTTAACCATAAAAACTAACTGAGTTAGGGCTAAAGGACATAATGTGTAAGGGTTTGTAAATATCGAGTACGATTTTTATACTTATTAAAGATAAATGACACAATTTGCAATGACTAGCATACATAAAAGACGATTTTTGTAATTTACTCTATATTATACCCCAACAAATCTAACTTATAATAAAAGACTCAAAATAATACCACATGGCATTCTCTCTTTCAACCTCATAAATTTTATTTAGAGTAAACTTCCGTTTTGCTCCCTGTGGTTTGGTCACTTTAACGGTTTTGCTCCAAACCTTTAAAAATAGCCATTTTACACCCTGATGTTTCGGTTTTTTGCCAGTTTGCTCCCCGCCTCTAACTCCATCCAAATTGTTTGTTTTTCCATTTTGCTCCCCGCAGGGAGCAAACTGGCAACAAAACCAAAACATCAGGGAGTAAAATGGCTATTTTTAAAGGTTTGGGGTAAAACCGTTAAAATGACCAAACCACAGGGAGCAAAACGGAAGTTTACTGTTTTTACTCTTTTATTTATATTTGTTTAAAAAATTCTTTTAATATTAATTTTATTCTTATAAAGAAGCAACCTAACTATGCATACATGTGTTGTAATGTAAGCTTAGGGAGTTTTCAAAAAAAAAAATGGAAATTTTCCTTTTCAACCTTATAAAGTTTTAATGTCTAACAATTTAAGTTTTAAGTTTAATCTTTGTTTTCTTTTTAACCCTAGACTTTTAATCTTTGATAATTTAAGTTTAAAGTTTTAATCTTTGGTAATTTAACCCTTTTGATTAATTTGATTTTTCCCTTCTAATTCAAAAGTTTCTATCTTATACGATTTAACTCATTTGATTAATTTGATTTTTCACTACTAATTCAAAAGTTTCCATCTTTTGCAATTTAATCACTTTGATTTTTTTTACTTATGTGTGGTAATCTTGGCTTTGGGGGTTTTTCAAAAAAAAAATGGTTATGCATATGGTTGTTAAAACGTTGGCTTTTGGGGGTTTTTAAAAAAAAAATTGATTTTTTTACTTTTCACCCAAAAGTATTTCATAAATTACTTTTAACCCAAAACTATTTGTTTTTTTTTTTACTTTTAACACAAAACTTTTTATCTTTTGCAATATATCCTCACAACTTTTTTTTTACTTTCAGCTTTGGTCCTTTATAGCTTTTGTTTTCCGCAAATTTTTGCTTTATGCTTCGTTCTAAATTTTGTGACTTAACACATCGCAACGTGCGTCTTTGGTTTAACGTTTTTACGTTTCGTCTATTTTTCCCCGTTTGACAGGTTCCACATGACGTGCGCGTCATAAATCGACTTAGTTATAACTAAAGAATCCCCGCCGCATTGCGGCGGGTCGTAATTCTAGTATTAATTAATAACCAATATATAAATATCACTTATTTCTATCATTATCTTTATCTAAAATTAATAAATAACTTCAATTTTGCAATTTAGACCCTTTGTTTTTTTTTACCTTTAACCCAAAGTTTTTCTTCTTTTCCAATTTAATCCCAACTCTTTTTTATTTTCAATTTGGTCCACCATACTTTTCATCTTTCCCAAGTTTTTCGTTTCGTTCTAAATTTTGTGAGTTAACGCACCGCAACGTGCGTGTGGGGTTCAACATTATTTCGTATATTTTTTTCCGGCGTCACATCTATTTTTCTGCGTTTGACAAGTTCGTCCAACACGCGGGTCCTGGATGGACTTAGTTATTTTTTTTCAGTGTTTTACGACGTCTGCTTTTCGCTTGACGTTATTTTTTTCCCGTTTTTATTTTATTATTTCTCATTATTTTATATCGCCTGTGAATGCCAAACTATGTTTGATAAGAGTACCATATGAGGATTGGCGTATCCTAGTGTGTCCCATAGATTGCTTCCATGCCTGATCAGTATGGAGGTTTAATGCATGGAACCCCTGAGATATCCCAATGTTCATATTGTACTAAAGTCGACTAGTAGTATTCAAAGGAGATATCCAGAATGAAATTGCCCAAGTAAATGTTCCCAATTAAGAAATTTGTGGACTAGTAACATAAATGTGTCATTTTCTTTTTGACACAAGCAATGATGGATGAATTGGAGCCTGAGATATGGAAAATCTCTGTAACCTCCTTGTATCTTGATTACCTTTTCCTAAGTTTACCCTGTTTACTCCAGGGAGGCAGGTAGAGTTAAGGTTTATACCCTTGTAAGGTTGTATTAATATGAAATCTCCAAGACGGCTAGTACCATTATTGAAAGAATCGAAACCCTGATTAACTAAGTTTTAAAATAGAGGGTTCATATAGCCTAACTCAATATCCAGAGATTTCGGGGTAGTTAGTTATGAAAGACGATTCATTTTGCTTATGCATTGATTACCGCAACCCTCATTAGGCAACGATTAAGAATTTCCATCAGCTACCCAGGATCGTCGATATATTCGACTAACTGAAAGGATTAACTATTCCTTAAGATAAATTTTGAGCAATAGTTGGAATAACCATCTCACCTTAAGATAAGCTTTTCCATAATAGTTGTAATATAAGTATCAAGGTGGGTCCTTTGGAGACCTTGTATAGATAAAATATCAAAACATCCGTTGGATGGACGAGACTTTGGAAAGTCCACTTATCTGGATCTGAAAGTTGCATTGGAAACAACGAATAAGATCATACAAATCCCTAATTTTCTGTAAGTTGCCATTATTCGGCAGAAAATACTTCATTTACTTTAACAAATCTCGAGGTCGAGATTTCTTTTAAGGGGGTGAGGATGTAACACCTCGAAAATTCACGCCCTATAATGTGTTGACACGTGTCATATGTTTGAACGTGTGAAAGAATGTTATAAAAGGACTAAAGTTGACAATCACGAAAAGTATGTGAATATACGAGTTCCAAGTGTCAACAGTGAATAAATATACTGTACATTAACCCTACATGATGTTTATACCCTTAAACGAATAAATCATGGATCATACGAAGCTAATTGTGAAAGGAAGTGAGAGATTACAAACTACAGGGGTTAAATGTGTCAACATGTTTAAGTTATAACTCTGAGTGACCTTTTAGCAAACCCGAAGCTTTGTAATGGTTAATTATGCTCACTAGAATACATGATAAAAATTTCATCAAGTTTCGTTATCGTATGAGAAAGTTATGATCAAATTCGTATGCGAGGGGTTAAAGCGTTAACATTGAAAATTGTGACTTTTCGGGTAATAACCAAGTGGCCAAGGACTTAGAAAAGTGGGTACAAGTCCTAAAGCCCTTGTAGGTAAATAAGAAGGGGCCAAAATGCAAAGAATAAGTTTAATTGACTTTTCGAAAGGCCAAGGGACATATGCAAAAACTTGAAAATGTAAATAACCTGATCAAAAGGCCCATGCGGGCCGCGTAAGACATGTCAAGACCTTATGCGGGCCGCGTCAGGACATCAGATGCAGAAATGACTGACAGCAGCCTGTTTATGCCTTGTAACCGACTTAAATCGAATTTTACACTTCATGGGCGACCCCTAAGTGCCTCCTAGGACCTTAGGGACATGTGTTGATGATCAGGAACCATGGATAGTGTTGTGTGTCAACAATCCAAGGTGATTAAACCCATATAAATAGCACCAAAGTTGCAACATTTTGATCATTCCTTCAAACATCATTTCTGATCATTTTTGGAGCACAAGTGCAGTCCCCAAGCATCCCTAATCATAATTAGGACTTCGGTAAGTACCCATAACCTTCCTTAATCGCATTTTACTTAGTTTATAGCTTAAAAGTCAAACCGTCGTAATTACGGTTTGACTTAACGATTAATCACTATCGGTCCAGCAATTAGTCGATGTAAAGGTAGTTATAAGTTGGTAATTATGTGGGCAATAAACCCTTAAAAGGGCACCCACTGATCCCCATCCTAACTAGATCGTTTGTCGGGTCAAACTTAATCCGAAAAAGTCAACAGAAGCATAAAACGCATAATTAGCAATCTAGAAGGCGTGCAACCTGTTTGATCATTAATATAACTTGGTAATTAGTGTAAGAACATGTCTAAACATGTTCAACCCGACAATTTCCTGTTTAGACCCGGTTCGGAACCGAAAGTCGCATAGTTTGACTTTTACTTTGACTTTCAGTTCTGACCCGTTATGGTATGTTTTAGAAATGCCTTAGAGCTTCATTTGGACCAGGTTACATGCTAGTATAACCCTCTGTGATTATACACCATGGTTCATTAGTTAACCGATTAATACGCATGATTCCGTTAATTGCTCATATGTTGACCATTATGCCCTTATTACCTTAAAACATGATTTGTGGAAATGTAAAAGAGTAGAAACTTTAATTACTGATATATAAACTTTCATACAAAATTTGACATCAGTTTGAGGTGTAGGTTAAGAGTTATGCTCGTTAGCGTAAAATTAAAGCTTTATGTTAATTAAACGGCGTATTTAGCGTATAGCCTACTTAAACATACTTTTTGATATCAATCTCTTTACCCACTGATGTAATATATTATTTTGGTATTTTTAAAGATTTTTAATTAATTTTAGGCTGAGCATAACTCATAGTCGTAGGCTTAATCCGGTAATTGTCGGTTTTGCCCTTACGGGCCATAAAATGAGTTTTACATATCTAAATGACTCCAAACCTTTTGCTATTGATTCTAAATGATAAATAAATTATTTTAAGCCTTCTGGAAACATAAAAATATCAGATTTATGTATCAAACCCGGAAATGGTTTCTAATCGCCTTTTTAAGCGTTTTTAACGCATAGTATGTACTAGAACTATTTTAAACATACCAAGGGTGATACCTACTAATATTTGAGGCAAATTATAATATTTTAACAGTAAGCAAAGGTTGTTAAACTCAGACTTCAGTTTTGAGCTTTTCGGCTTATGTGAAATTACCAAAATGCCCCTACGGTGCATAGTTTGGTTATAATTGATAAATTTCACATATATACTTTACCCTACTGTTATAACTTAGTAAAATAAGTATTTTTTCTGATTACATCAGACCTGTAACTCAGATAAATACTTAAACTCTTTTATAACCTTTTAAATGACCAAACTACCCCTACGGGGCATAGTTTGTGTTTAAATTCGTTACGGGCATAATGAAAGACATCTTACTGATGTCACAACATATTTGAGGCATAAATTAACTTAGGAAACCTGTATATAGCTCTCATGAATACCCGTCACGCTTATTACGCATACGGTTCGGTTTATGTAACAAGTTTACATAAATTAACCGAAACGGGTCAAACCTTATTGGTTTTATCTCAAAAACCAGAATGTGTATGAAATACCCATATAAGACAAGTCTCTGAACATGTCGGGTTTAAATCACATTCTATTCCGGTCTTCACTTAATCGTGCGTACGAACCGTATCTTCCTGTAAGACTAACAGGTCTAAGCTTAGGCTTAATTAAAGACCCGTTAGCATTCTAATTAGTTATTTACACCATCATTCCAGACTAGAGCCTTCCGGTAAATGGTACCTACGCTTACTTAAGTGAATACGGCTGAGTTATTAAATTCTTGCTATTTAAGACAGGAGCTAGCTCAGGTAAATACTCTTAACTTATTTTCCCTATTACGGGCTTGGGATACGGTAATATAAATACCGCATGGTCAGTTATGGGATTCAAAGACCAATAAGTCGGGAAATCCAAATAACCTGTTTTAATTCGTATTGCTTGACTGAAACATTGGGGATTAATGCGACCGTGTCCTGGATATCCTTGACTCATTAAATGCAATGGCCACGACCTAAGCACGGGGTGTAGGCATACACCTGACAGATGCCATATGTTTATACCCAATATGGAATTCCCAATAGGGGAATAGTGGTGTGTCGGTTAATCATGAACCGGCATAGATCCGGGCCCCGTATGTAGAGCAAGTTATGTAAAACTGAAAACATGAAATATAGTTTGTCCCAAGTATACAAGTGAAAAAGATTAATTTTGCCTCTGTGCATTTTAATCAAGTATAAAAGATTAATTTAGCCTCTGTGCAATTTAATCAAAGTGTCGAAATATTTTCGTGCCACGTGCATTCAAATCAATTTTTCATAAACATTTTCAAATGAGTCGGTTGAGTGTATTTACCAGTGAAAACTGACGTATTTTCAAAAGTCTAAGTGGCAGGTACAAGTACGTAATAGGCTGGAAGCGGCTCAGGACGTTAATAAGGAATCTTGCAAGTTCTAGGCGTCTAAAGTCTGTTGAACAATGTTTACGTTTATGATCCGCCTGTGGATCCTTTACTTTCCGTTGTAATACTCGATATTACTTTATATTCGGATTGTAATATATTTATCTTTTGCTTCCGCTGTGCATTTATATATTGTGTTGTTTGACTATTATGTTGCCAACCACGTCACGATACTCCCCACCGGGCCCACCGGTGACACGTGGAAAGTCGGGGTGTGACAGGTTGGTATCAGAGCCAACGCTGAGTGAATTAAACACTAGCCTTTTGTGTTTAATCTCAGTTACACAGTTGCACATTCTTGAGTCTAGACAAGAACATAGGACAAATTCTAATTCGTTTTATTTTGTCCTTATTTGCTTCTTTTTGTTATTTTTCTGATTAGCCTTGCATGGGCAAGTCATTTTTATTAGAAGTCCCGTTTAGGGCAACCATATACTTATTAAATTTTAAAGGAACGATTATATTTAAAATATCATTCCTATATTATAAGATCTACCATTATAATAAAATGGCAAAATCTAAAAAGGGACAAGACCTAGCCTGGTGTCATTATTAAGACTCGGCCAAGATGGCAGTTCCTCAATTTAGGTTGAGATCCTTATTAACATCCCGAATTAGGATTGTTCTGCGTTAATTATTAAAAAGGAATCTTAAAGGTAAACCTAGCCTATATGACGAGGCCAAGATGGTAGGACCTATTCAAAAGATTCAAATCCTTGTTAACACCTAAGAACGTGTTAGCACTTTTGGCAAATGTGATTCGAGAAAATCACAATAGTCATCCCTATACTGGAAATTTTTAAATTTCCTAATTTGCCTTATGATTTATAAATCCTGGCTTATATCATCCTATAAGATGATCATTTTATAACCATCCCTTAGAAGGGAAGTGCCTACGGGCTATAACGTATTGTCCATCTGAGACACTGACATTGTGATCTTTATGATTCCTTGTCTAAGGTGGTGAGCCATGCTCAAGCCTATTAGTCTATATGATCAATGTGATCATGACTAATATCATCAATATGATGATCATATTATCAACATCCTTAGTGACGAAGTGCCTACGGGCTATACTTATTAATATTGTCAATACGACAATATTATAAACCTATAAACCTGCAAGCATGCAGACAAGTGTGTCAGACGACGCTGGTGAGTTCAAAGTTTTGTTAACGTGTTTAGATACCAGTTACCAGATTAAAACGTTTCACAGATTGGATGTTGTTATTAACTCGATTACCGCAGATGGCTACTAGATGTATTTGCCCAACCCCAATGCCTCTATCAAAACATTGGTCAAGTGGTTCAGGTAATTAGTTCACGTCCGTCCTCCCTGATACGGTGTGAGGGTGCCAAACCTAATAGCTCTATCAACTAATAACCTCGTTGCCTCCCTGGCAACTAATCGGTAGATGTAAGGGGTCTTAATGATAGAAATTAGTGTAATAACCAACATCCCAATAACCCGACGTTCCTCCCCGGAACAATTACCAGATATCCCTCCCCGGGATGCATGCTTGGAAAAAGAGCAGTGAACTCACCTTAGATTTGCTCAGTATGTTTCGTTAAATTACCCGTTCCCAGTTGGTCAACTAAACCCTACTGTGGTTACCAAGAGTAATCAGTTTCACAATCACGTATCCAAAACACGTATCACATAGTAAACATTTAGGTTTCATGCACGTCTATAATCACAAGTTCATGTTTCCAACAAGGGTTACTAACAACGTCAGTCACAATTTGCATCTATCCCACGATCACAGTTTAACATGTAGCACATACCCCGTTCGTTTACAGTTCACCCCTCATGTACTAGACTCTTAAATAACATTTATCGAATGGGTTTGTTAATCACATAAATCAGTTCACATTCCACAAGTAATGTATCAGTAAAACACATAGCCATACTTATTTTAATCATCAATACACAATTAGCAGGTCTCGTAGATTAAATAAGCAATAACTCAGTCAAACACGTAACTAAATATTCACATCAAACACAGTTCATGCTATATCAATTGTTCTGTTAAGATAGTTCTCAGATGGTATCCGAAGAAAGATCAGACATGGCGAAACTCTTAGGTTTCATCGAGTTGAGCCATGGTGAAACACCCATAAGTTTCGTCGAGTTAAGGGGTGGCGAAACTTATGTTTCGTCGGCTAAAAGAGGTGGCGAAACACCTAAGTGTTTCGCCATCATGCTGTTTCGTCCCAATACTAGATCACAGAAACCCTAATCATGGCATTGACTATCTCACCTAATTGTTCTTAATCGATTTCAATACACATCATCATCACATCCGGATCGTAAAACGATTTATCATTGCAACTTACAGAATCACAATTATCATTATCTATAACTGTTACCTAATCCACACAAATATATCAATATATTCCACCAACTCATCGAATCATGCAAGTTCTAGTTCATCAGTTCACATCATCCTTACACAAACTAACAATTACCATTGATACTGACAAACGCATAAATACCCTATCACAAGCACTTACATATAAATTTTACAATGGATCTTCATGAGCCACATTCCAACTAATTCATTAACACAATACAATCATTTAGCCACGTTCTAAAGATTAATCAGGTTATACACATCAACATAATTCATCGTGCAAACACATAATCAAGATTAACAGCAAATATAAACCGACTTAACGATGAATCACACTAACCGAGGGATGAAGAGAGAGATACTCCAAAACAAGAGAGAGAGAGAGAGCTTCGGAAAGAATAAGGTGTCCTCCTTGCCGCCGTCGGTTACCAGATAGGGCGAGAGAGAGAGGAGAGTTAGGGTTTTTAGTTTGCAGGTTATGAGAGGTTAAGAAGTAAAACATCATCTTGGGCCGCGCATGGATTTGGGCCGAAGGTCTACACTCGGCGACGAGTATCCTATGACGAAACATCATGGCGACGAATGTCTTTTGACGAAACATCCTTCGACGAAACACCATGTTTCGTCAAGCATTGAAGGTGGATGGTTTATATCGGCGAAATACCATTCTTTGTCGTTTATGGCCATTAACACAACAACAACAATACTAAGCATTCACATCACACATAATCAAGCACAAGCATATATAAACCATACAGATACACAACACAAGACACCACTTAAAACAAGTTGTAACCAGAACAGAATTGTGAAACAAGTGATGTGTATACGAAGGACCTCGAGATCTCGGGTTGTCACATCATCCCTAACTTGGAAGAAATTTCGTCCCGAAATTTGACAAGCAATCCAAAACAGTAAAATGTTAACCCAGGATGACTGTGGATTTTCCACGGGTATTCCCGAAATTTGACAAGCAATCCAAAACAGTAAAATGTTAACTCAGGATGACTGTGGATTTTCCGCGGGTACCACATCATCCCCAACTTGAAAGGGAATTTCGTCCCGAAATTCACCAATGATAGCAAAAGTTGGTTCAACCACCTGAACAATTGAGGATACTAAAGCTTCATCTGACCTTTGCGTTCCCACGTGAACTCCGGTCCACATCTTGAGTTCCAACGAACTCTCACGATTGTCATACAACTTCTACTAACGAACCTTGACTTCTTGATCCATGCTTTCGATAGATTCCCTAATAAATACAACTGGTCAGACAACCATAGACTCTGGTAAAGATATCACAAGTGTTTCATCGGACAAACACTGCCTTAGATTCGAGGCGTAAATATCATCGCGAACGTTATCCAATTCGCCAGTTAACTCGAGTTTGTGAGCCACGTCACCGATTCTTTCCAGAATTCCTAATGTCCAACGTATTATAAATTAAGCTTGCCACGTTTCCCATAGCGTACCGCACCCTCCCAGGGTGAGGCTTTCGATTATGATATGTTCGCCCACAACGAACTCCCAGTGTTTTCTAAGCTTATCAGCTTCCCTGACGGTCACGTGTTGCCGCCAAACGATTTTTGATCCAAGAAATCTTCCCAAGAGTTTCGAATACCAGTCCTGGACCTGTGATTAGGTTGTCACCCACCTTAGTCCAACAAGGAGATCGGCATTATCATCCACACAATGCCTCAAACAGAGCTATCTAATTACTAGAATGGTAACTGCTCCGGTAGAACTTAACCAAAGGTAAGTATCCTTCCAATTCTTACTAAAGTCGATCACACATGCTCGCAGCATGTCCTTGAGTGTCTGGATGGTTCGTTTACTCTGACCATCTGTCCTATGGTGACAAGCAACGCTCATGCCTAGACGTGAGCCAAGAGTGTTGTGTATTGCCTGACATAAATCAGGCATAGATCAAAATCAAAGGTATCAGGAATTGGCACCTCGTGCCTAAAAACCGCCTCTCTCAGAGGAATATTCACAAACTGTGAAGACTCGTCAGTTTCCTTGGTTGCAAGAAAGTGTGCTCGTAACATGAGACAATCAACGATCACCCAGGTGATATTGTTTCCGTTCTGAGTTGTAAGTAGACTAGTGACAAAATCCATGGCAGTCTGTTCTCATTTCCATATGGGTGTTTCTGGTTGCTGATACTACACCTTGACTTTCCCACAAGTCAAACATCGTTCACATACTTTGCTATGCGGACCTTCATGTCTGGTCTCCAATACAAGATTCATAAATCTTAATATCCCCCGCCAAAACACAGACGACTAGAATATTGAGGCAGGTGTGCTTTGCTCCACTCAAGTTCCCTACGGTTGCGGCATAATGGGAAAATATATGTGTTCCATGAAGTAGTGAATATCATCCCATCTGCCAAAAGTTGCTCTTCCATGCCCCACATGGACCCAACTTGAAATTCCTCTTCCTTTAATGCTTCGGTTAGAACAAGGCGAATCTGATCGGGTAGGCTAGAGTCGATAGTGAGCTGCGTGCTCATACGTGTTTAGGTTCCATATCCGTAATTGCTCGAGGGTTCCATCTGGTGATGTCATCATATGCTTAGCTCTTTCGAAACCAGGGTACACGGGAGGCCCCTGTGATCGGTCTAAGTAGTGCATTTGGTACCGTCCAAGTGATGCCTCCAACTTAAATCCAAAGACCACGGTTTCCACCGCAGGTTGTATGTCGTGTAGTTCCTCTTGTAACTCCATTACGTAAGTCATCACTCTCTCGTGTTGCATCGGCGAGTAACTGGGTCTCTGATTCGAACCATCATGATACACCACTAGATCACCCGCATCCTCGGGTAAAGACGATGCTCAGTGCGTTGCAGAGTTGGGATTCGAAAGCTGAATAGTCGTCCTCCTGTTTTGTCTTCCACGAACACCGCACCCTGCTGTGCTAAAGAGGTTGAAGCTACGCGATCTTCGAAAATCATGTGATGAATCTGCGATAGCACCTAGCGAGACCAAGAAATCGCTGTATCCTCGAAGGGATCTTTGGTGTCGATTAGTTGAAACTAGAAGTTACCTTTAACAAGACTTCGCGCGGAGTGGATCCTCCCTCAGGAGTTCTAAAATAGGATACATATGCCGCCCATGTAGTTCCTTCCTCCTGGTCATGATTCAAAACGTCGTCAATAAACACGGTTGATTCATGTGGCCCATAAAGCTGTTGGCGTGTTGATCCACCCAAGAGTCATGGTATACAAAGTCGCAATGGCCGTACTGCGTTCGATATGCCGTTCCCGGAACATCCTTCCCTTTGACTTCCATCTGACGATAGCTCGTTCGTTAGCCAATCCTCGAATGGGAGCTTGACCCTTGCAACTGGTCAACAGGTTGTCAATACAATGGTCAAGGTAAACCGTTCTTGGTTGTCACCTTGTTGAGTTCTCGATATTCAGTACACATGTCCAATGATAAGGCTTATCTTCACGGATATAACTGGGGCTCCCCGGAGCGAAAACTAGGTCCGACAAAACTCCTGTCCCATGGTTCCTGTGGTTGATTTAACAGTTCTTGCAACACTCCTGGCGCAAGACAGTAAGAAGTACGAAGGATCAAGTCTGTCTCTGGCGTGAGATCGAACTGAGATTCCGACTAACAGTTGTGAAGGTGAACCTGAGAGCACACCGAGAGGAATTACTAACAGTTGGTGGATCCCCGATCCTTTTTTCCTTGGTCTTAACATTAGTAATGGTTGCTATCGTAGTGAGATAATCCCTCCATAGAGACTTCTGGGCTTTCATTACTAATATGATGCTAACCTTTACACCATTCTGACACTTCGAAGTACCAAGCGACGCAACATTTTCTTCCCACAGGGTATATCTACGTGATATCTAGCTAACCAACTTACACAACTACGGCATCGGAACCACCAAGGATAGCAGAAGGAAGGTCTACGTCGAACGCTTGTCCCACACGGCCGTGTTTACATCCCAACCAACATATGAGGCTTCAATTGTCTTGCCGTCAGCCGATTCCACACAACAGATCTGGTTTCAAGATGCTTCAAGGTTATACAGAACAGAGACGAAGCGATTAGCTACCCATACTAGCTACCATGTTGCTGGCATGCCTGGCGTCGCTCACGCCAATCATATACGCCCTTCCACAAGCACCCCTACCAGTGCTGTTACGGTCACGTGGATTCCCAATACTGTTATCGTTCCCTTGGTTGTTGACGTTTTGACTTAACAACAGTCAATCCTTGTCGAAGTCACCCTTGTTTCCATACGGTAGGCTACGATTACGAGTATCTTGATGTTGCCGTGACTGCCGTGGCTTGAAACGGAGCCCTACGATCTTTCACCAACAGGGTCCATCTAGTCACATTTCCGTGCCACGTCCTAAGGTGCTGTTCATTGTGCTGGTAGTCACACATTCCACACTATAATTTGTTGTCATTGCTAATGTCCCGATTGATTCGTAAGAGTTGACTCCTAAAAGTCGCTGACTAGGGTTAAAGATTCGATTGGGGTCAAATTGCTAATGTTCGTTGCTGTTAATCAGGGTCGTCCAAATACTGAAGTCGGTAAGGTACTACACACGTCCTCCTGTCCATCGATCTAGCAAGTCGATTGAGCAATACACGGTATGTTGCGAGAGTGTTGCAGAGTTAATCGCACTCCGAGATCTATGGCGTCAATACGTTGAGTTCCAGCAAACGAAGAGAAGGGAGTAAGGTATCGACCAATCATTCGACGCTGTGACATCCAACTCAGGGACGTTCATGCAAGCGCCTAACATTCTATCCAGTTCGCTAGGCGTTCGGATGGGTGTTCGGGTAATACTCGATAGCATCGAGATTCGTAAGGATTCAGAGAGAAGTGAAAAGGTCACATTCGAGTAGGAGACAATAACTACTATGATTCCTATAGACTTGTTACGTTTCACACTGATCAAATAACAGGGCGGAACCCCTTTTTTACTTATTAAGCCTCACTGGGACTCACATGCACCCCACATTATTATTATGTGTGCACCCACAATAATATTGTGATTTGCATGCTTATCTCAGTTCCTCCTAACTCATGTCAAATGGTTCCTCAAACTCAGATGTCAAATAAAGAATATCACACAATAGGGGTCACGAATCTCTAGGGTAACACCACACTATCAATCACTTAACACATGCAAGTAATACATGAATTCATATTGTTGTGCTAAACATGCAATCACATGCAATATCATATGTAAGTGTTCACTAGTTATGTTGTGCAGTGAGTAAACGAGAGAGGAACCTTGCTATTTGGAGCTGAGTGTCATGGTCGTATTCTTGTTTTCAGAATTTTTCGGTTATAGTCCTGGTTTTATAAAAACGTTTTAAAACCAAGTTCAGTATAACCAGTGGCTCTGATACCAAACTGTCACACCCCCAAAATACCACTTGCGGAAACACCGCAGGGCATATAACGTACCAGGATCTAGCCACCAATCACATTGAACTCATAACTATATTTGAATAAAAACTTTCATTCATTCATAAAGTGTTAGAAAACGTTAAATGTAATTCATCGTATACAGCGGAAGCCTAAATCATTTGTTAGGTGTCTCATAAACCACATGTACAAAACCATTAGACTCGTCTTGCGATTCCATGTATCACGACCCATGACCACTCCAGCCTCCCAAACAGCAAGTTCCAATGATATAAACCTATAAACCTGTAAGCATGCAGACAAGTGTGTCAGACGACGCTGGTGAGTTCAAAGTTTTGTTAACGTGTTTAGATACCAGTTACCAGATTAAAACGTTTCACAGATTTGATGTTGTTATTAACTCGATTACCGCAGATGGCTACTAGATGTATTTGCCCAACCCCAATGCCTCTATCAAAACATTGGTCAAGTGGTTAAGGTAATTAGTTCACGCCCGTCCTCCACGGTATGGTGTGAGGGTGCCAAACCTAATATCAATTAATAACCTCGTTGCCTCCCCGGCAACTAATCGGTAGATGTAAGGGGTCTTAATGATAGAAATGAGTGTAATAACCAACATCCCAATAACCCGACGTTCCTCCGCGGAACAATTACCAGATATCCCTCCCCGGGATGCATGCTTGGAAAAAGAGCAGTGAACTCACCTTAGATTTGCTCGGTATGTTTCGTTACATTACCCGTTCCCAGTTGGTCAACCAAACCCTACTGTGGTTACCAAGAGTAATCAGTTTCACAATCACGTATCCAAAACACGTATCACATAGTAAACATTTAGGTTTCATGCACGTCTATAATCACAAGTTCATGTTTCCAACAAGGGTTACTAACAACGTCAGTCACAGTTTGCATCTATCCCACGATCACAGTTTAACATGTAGCACATACCCCGTTCCTTTACAGTTCACCCCTCATGTACTAGACTCTTAAATAGCTTTTATCGAATGGGTTTGTTAATCACATAAATCAGTTCACATTCCACAAGTAATGTATCAGTAAAACACATAGCCATACTTATTCTAATCATCAATACACAATTAGCAGGTCTCGTAGATTACATAAGCAATAACTCAGTCAAACACGTAACTAAATATTCACATCAAACACAGTTCATGCTATATCAATTGTTCTGTTAAGATAGTTCTCAGATGGTATCCGAATAAAGATCAGACATGGCGAAACTCTTACAAGTTTCGTCGAGTTGAGCCATGGTGAAACACCCATAAGTTTCGTCGAGTTAAGGGGTGGCGAAACTTATGTTTCGTCGGCTAAAAGAGGTGGCGAAACACCTAAGTGTTTCGTCATCATGCTGTTTCGTCCCAATACTAGATCACAGAAACCCTAATCATGGCATTGACTATCTCACCTAATTGTTCTTAATCGATTTCAATACACATCATCAGCACATCCGGATCGTAAAACGATTTATCATTGCAACTTACAGAATCACCATTATCATTATCTATAACTGTTACCCAATCCACACAAATATATCAATATATTCCACCAACTCATCGAATCATGCAAGTTCTAGTTCATCAGTTCACATCATCCTTACACAAACTAACAATTACCATTGATACTGACAAATGCATAAATACCCTATCACAAGGACTTACATATAAATTTTACGATGGATCTTCATTAGCCACATTCCAACTAATTCATTAACACAATACAATCATTTAGCCATATTCTAAATATTAATCAGGTTATACACATCAACATAATTCATCGTGCAAACACATAATTAAGATTAACAGCAAATATAAACCGACTTAACGATGAATCACACTAACCGAGGGATGAAGAGAGAGATACTCCAAAACGAGAGAGAGAGAGAGAGCTTCGGAAAGAATAAGGTGTCCTCCTTGCCGCCGTCGGTTACTAGATAGGGCGAGAGAGAGAGAGGAGAGTTAGGGTTTTTAGTTTGCAGGTTATGAGAGGTTAAGAAGTAAAACATCATCTTGGGCCGCGCATGGATTTGGGCCGAAGGTCTACACTCGGCGACGAGTATCCTATGACGAAACATCATGGCGACGAATGTCTTTTGACGAAACATCCTTCGACGAAACACCATGTTTCGTCAAGCATTGAAGGTGGATGGTTTGTGTCGGCGAAATACCATTCTTTGTCGTTTATGGCCATTAACACAACAACAACAATACTAAGCATTCACATCACACAGAATCAAGCACAAGCATATATAAACCATACAGATACCCCACACAAGACACCACTTAAAACAAGTTGTAACCAGAACAGAATTGTGAAACAAGTGATGTGTATAGGAAGGACCTCGAGATCTCGGGTTGTCACACATTTTACCTCTTAAAAAACAAACAGCACCTTAGTCATCTAGTTTAAATCTAGTAGATACGATGTCTTTGTGGTGTTTGTTTTTCTAAAAATATATGCGCTGGCTCTTCTGTATGCTTCGCACAGACTACACGTAGACATTGCCATCTGTAGATTGTTTGTTTTTCTGAAGACGTTTCATTAAAAACGTTTGCGCAAACTCTTCTTGGTGCAGACTTGGCCCAACCACTTCTAAGATCTTCTAAGGTGTGCATAAGGTTAAACACCACCACCCACCTATAACAACCCTCGAAAAACACCCTAAATATAACCCGTATACACGTAACCGAACCCGTATAACATTATTTTTATTAAAAATAGATAAAATAATTATTTTATGTGGCTCGCGGGCCGCGACAGGATCAAGGGGGCCGGTCGCGGGGCGCGACAGACCCTTGACTTGCCGGACACCCGGAGTGCCATGTGTCGGGACAGCTGCTTGACCTACTTGATGAGTGGTCAAACCTAGCTGTAGCTAGGGTGCCCTCGTGGGGCGCGAGAGAACCAAGGAAAACGGGTCGCGGGGCGCGAGAAACCCCCAAAAAAGTGTATAAATGGAGCCTCTCAGCATCGGTTCAAACCGTTCAATCTTCTTTTCTTTCTCTGTCCCTATAGTGCGAAAATAGCCCGATATTATACCCTTCAAACACGAAGCTCTGCCCCATTGTAAGTATTTTAACCCCCGATCACTAATTCGTTACCCAACCCGATTGCTTTAGGGCCCACCAACGCATGTCGAGGCTCTGCCTGACTAAGTTCGTTGGGGTTCTGTCTCGTGTTGTATGACTAATGTGACTTGGGTTATTTTACTAACACGCGTGCATTGTATGTTTTTATTAGAAACTCAAGATAGTGACTTGGGTTATTTTACAAACACGCGTGCATTGTATGTTTTTATTAGAAACTCAAGATAATAATCAGGAATTATCACCGGAAAGCCCGTAGAAATACTTAAGTTTACAATGTTAGTCATTCTCTTTTTCTACCAAATTGTGTTACAAAATCTCAAATATTTTCAGTTATACTTACAGTGATTGAGTTTTTGTATTCTACAATTACTGCCGGTATGTGGGGTTTTGTATACACTACTTATCAAGCGTTGCTATTAGACAAAGAGTTAGCCAATAGTAATATAACCACAGTCATTGTAACTGCCCATGTGACAAATATTGAATGAGTAATTGGGTAGATATAAACATTGTAATCGCTCTCAATACTGTACTGTTATAAAAACTCATTTTATAAACTGGAATGTACTCGCCAGTATTTCTTGCTGATAAAATATTTTTAAAACGCGTTTCAGGTAACTTGATGTGAAAGCTATTAGAAGCCAGCTATGGAGTTGTCTCGTGGCTCCCGCTCCCGGGGTAGGGGTTGGGGGTTGTGACACCACCACCACCACCACCACTGTCCACCACCCACCACCGTCCATCACCACCACCGTCCACCACCCACCACCACTGTCTACCACTACCAGTGTCCACAATCACCTACCGTCCACGTCCACGTCCACGTCCACCACCCACCACCCACCACCTCCGTCCACCACCAAATATTTTACCTCTTAAAAAACAAACAGTACAATAGACTTCCTATGAAAAACACTTGCTCATCCTTGTACACAAAACTATAACACGTTTTTTTATATGTATATATCTTGTTTTCTTTTCATTGATAGGTTCTTAACACACTATGCACACATTATTTTATTTTCAATGCAAACACATGTGTAGCATGAGCATATCATAACCATAGAATTGTCAGTTGTGCATCGTAGACATGTCACATCTACATAAAATGATACAAGAATACGTTCATTTGATATGATTAAAGAACCAGGATAGGAAAAACGCATAAACTTATTCATGTTTTAAGTTTTTAATAATTTTTTTTATCAAGTTCAATACCAAACTTGGGAAAAATGGTAAAATCATAAAGCCTGAAAGAAAACGTATTAAAAATGTATAGTAAGGTCGGTATTAAATGAAAACAAGAGATGCTACTTTACTTGATTGATTGATTTATTTATTTTTAAATCATTGTCTCATTCCAATCACCAGGGCAAATTACATAAGAATAGCAGGTAGACGAACAACAAACTGCGTTGCCACCCTCTTCTGAATAGAAAACCTTAATCTACTAAAAAACAAAGCATCGCCCATGAGGGGTCGAAAAGTTGCTGTGGACCACACGCTGGACTCTAGCCAAGAACCGAATTGCCTCCGGCACCAAGGAGCCGAATGTGTCAAATGCCAGGGGGACAAAGGCATGCTGATTATCCTCACAAGCTTTCGCGTGCTTTTCCACCTTTTGAATTCAAGAAAAAACATTTGTATTAAATTTACTTTAGGTTAAATAAAAGAGTTTAAACCAAACAAATTAAAAAATGAAAAAGGTTGAGCGCTAAACAACAAATAAAAACATTTTCCTGTTCTTTTTCCTTCATTAAATAAAATACAACAATTTAGTTAATTTTTTTAATTGGTTTAGTTAAATACTTCCTATATTTTTATATCAGGATTGGTTGTTGATTATATCTCACCATTCACATATTTTTATATCAGGATTCAGGATTGCTTGTTGATTATATCTCACTAATGTGAATCTTATTGTGATTTATGTTATAAGATCCACATAATATGATACACAATGAAATTGTACTAAACCACCCTCATATATCATATATCACAATGTTTACCCCTTAATCTATAACACTTGTAAAAACTCACATTTATCATTCTCTTATAATTTCATTGCCTTCTTTTTTTTATTTATTTGGTGAATATGGATTTCTTTAAAATATTAAACAAGTAACTACATATATGTGTGTTACTCTAACATTACCTCTTGAATTAAATGTTCATAGTTCATGAATGCCTTACATAATCCAAATAATCACCTTATGGACTCTTTGTATAGTAGTTATATGCATAGGTTCATGAATGCTTTATATAATTCAAATAATCACCTTATGAACTCTTTGTAGAAGTTATATGCATAGATTTATGTCAATGGTACATGTTTTTTTAATGATTTTAAGTCGACTAAGATAATTATATAGTATTTGGAAAATACGTTTATAGTTGGCACATTGACATACCTAGTTGCCTAATAAACACACTAACCGTATTTGAGAGATATTCCTTCGCCGTGATTACCATTCTACGGATGCATTCAAATATCATTACTTTAATAATTTAAACTCGTTGGTTAGTTTACACATACACTCACAAAATTTGACTAATATGTATGCGGTAGACTATATAAATCTTAACCATAACCGTAACGTCCAAGACAAATGATTACATGCAAGAATACACAGAAAAAAAAATCATTCCACGCATTGATTTTTCTTCCATATCTTTCTGAGATCGCTATCATTTATGTAACAATCGTATTATCATCTAAATCATTGAAAACACTCAATATATTGATCACCGTATGTTATTATGAACTTAACAAAACAATATTGAATATTCAATAGACAGTTAATCTTAAAATCAACACCATAAGTCAAAACATTAATATGTCTGTTGGACACCCAATATGGCACTATGAGACACCACTAAACCATACAAAACAACGCACAACTATCAAAATTACAATGGGTATATCGTATCACAACTTTCATTATGCTTGTCATACCCTACTACCGATTTTTTTTTTTTACAAAAAAAAAACATGGATAGAGTTTGTAAATAATACCACGTTATTTTTACGTATCTTGTTTCTAAAAATCACATAACACACAAAACATAACCTAATTGTTGCTCAATGAACAAGTCCAAATTAGAGTTTCATTTGAATCAACAGTGCAAATTACATACGGATAGCAGGTAGACGGACAACAAACTGAGCCGTCATCCAGTCATCCAACATTCAAATAGAAAGTTAAGCAAAAAAACTATTGTTTAACTTTTATATTTAAGTATGATATTTATTTACAAGATGAAGGTAGTAGAAAGCAAATACACAACCTTTGCAAACAAACAAACCACACACACACACACATACTCTCTCTCTATATCTCTATCTCTATCTCTATCTCTATATATAATATCACTCATGATCAACCATGTTTACACAGAGTCAGTCAGTCAGTCACTCCAGTCCAGTCCAGTCCAGGTATGTATGCAAAGATACGATTCTCTCACTCGCTACTCACCTACGTCCCTTCTCACAATTTTCAAATATTTAGGGCTTCAATTGCAGTTCGATAACCAATCAATGTACATTCATCTTCTCCTTTGTTCAATCGAACGTCATTTGTTAATTGCCAAAAAAAACCTAATTTTCTGCACATTTTGATTCAATTTTGGTGTATGTGGCCGGATATGTGTTACTGCTTTAGCACAATTTGGGGTAACATTTGATTGTTCATTTTAGATCCATGAAATGTTACTAATTGCATCTGATTTTGTTGTGAAATTTAGTTATTTATACTGATTTAGGTAGGAATTGTTGTTGTTTTTTGGTGAATCTGGATTTTGATTTGTAGTGATTTGCCTAATAAGACAGAATTTGCCTTTTTAGCCCTAAAAATTAGGTTTCTGATTCCACATGGTTTATAAATTATAATTATGTATTTGTTGTTTATCTACTGATGTGACCTGTTAATGTTTCTTAATTATCAGTTTTAGATGGATTTTGTCCCTTATTTTTCTTTAAATTCTAAATCTTAGAAATGTAATTTGGTTTTGTTTTAATTTGAAGTTGTATTAGTTTGTTTCAAGTGTTTAATTTCAGAAGAGGGGTTAGTGCGAGAAGAAACCTAAATCGTTAATTTTTTTATTAGTTCATACTATATCTTTAAAGTTTTTTTTTTTTTTTACTTTTTAGAAAACATATGTTTATGTTATATACATAAAAACACATTATATTTTTTTATATGTTTTTAAAGTTAAAATTTTTCCTACACATGTGTTAGATTATGTGTAGGTAATATCCCTATACATAACTTGAACATGGAGTAGGTTGTAGAAGTAAACGAATTTTGTTCATATTTTTTTTCTTGAATTTCAAGATTCGATGAATAAACATTGTATTTCAACAATTTTCTTATATTTTAAAATCTCACAGATGTGATGTGGTTTTGATTAAATTGATGCGAGAAGATAAGTAATTCATTTTTTCATTTAAAATCTCACAAATGTGATGTGGTTTTGAATAAACTGATTATTGCAATTTGAGATTGTATTAGTTATGTGAAGTGTTTAGGTAAACTGATTATGATTTTGGTTATTTCATGTTATTTGGAGTTTCTGTAACAGGACTGATTCTTTAAGTGATTTTACAATGCTTATAAGGTATTATTGTTGTGTAGGTTTAATCATACATAGAAACTGCCAAACCGGTCACTAATCCTTCGTGTACTTCAATTTCAATCGGTATTAAGATCTTCACCAATGAGTTCTCGGATCACGTCTCATCAGTTAAACAATGGTTTGTACGTATCCGGGCGTCCAGAGCCACCAAAAGAAAAACCTCCGACAATGTCATCAACCGCAGTGCCATACACAGGTGGCGATATAAAAAAGTCCGGAGAATTAGGAAAAATGTTCGACGGGCCAAGAAAATCCGGACAACTAACCAGCGGTCCGTTAAGAACCGGATCCATGGGTAGCGGCAACATGGCTCACGCAAGCCAAATATCATCGCATTCCATGAACCGTGTGGGTTCGTTGTCAGGCGGTGTTCCCGGATCTGCTTCATTGAAAAAGACCAATTCCGGCCCGTTAAACAAACACGGCGAACCGATACGAAAGTCATCCGGGCCTCAAACCGGAGGGTTGACTTCCGCTTCGCGCCATAATTCCGGACCGCTCCCTCCGGTTCTCCCCACCACCGGGCTTATTACGTCCGGACCGATCTTGTCCGGACCGCTTAACTCAACGGGTGGGCCCAGAAAGACATCGGGTCCGTTGGACTCTTCGGCTTCAATCAAATCGCGAACCACATCAATGGTTAGAAACAATGCGGTTACTCATTTGAGTCCGGATGGTACACAGTCGTTCTTCAGGAGCTTCCCGAAGCTAGTTTTTTGGTCGATGGTTTTGCTGTTTATGATGGGGTTTATTGCTGCGGTTTTTATACTTGCGGCCGTGGGTAATCCGATTCTTCTCATTGTTGTCGTTGTTCTTTTTGCTATTGTGATCGTGGCTTTTGCGTGGAATGTATATTGGGATGAAAAAGCGGTTAATAAGTTTATCTCTGAGTATCCAGATGCCGAGCTTAGAACCGCAAAAGATGGCCAGTTCGTCAAGGTTTCTGGGGTATGTCACACACACATGTTTATACATACATTGCATACACACATTGTTCGATGTTTGTTGTTAGTGTCCATTATTTGCACATTTATGATACGAACGTAATATTATATTTTTTTAAAAATAAAGGAAACACTAACAAAATAAAATATTGCGGTTTCTCCGAAATGACCTAGTTTCGTGAGGTAGGTTCTCTTGAGATTCTGATAATACTTAACCTAGCACTAGATCAAAAATCAAATCGAGCATACATTGCATACGTAACAATATCTCACAATTCCCTATTAATAGTGTTATCAAATCATGGAAATGCTATCTTTGCTAATTTTGACTACGTGAATGCCGCCATTGCCTATTATACGAATTAACTTTAAATGGCGTGATTCTAACGGAAAGTAGAAAACTCGACAGCGGTCAGCGGTACTTACATAGTAGTCGACTTGTTTGCGACATGCATGATAGGTTGCATACGCAATGTCAATGAAAACTAATTTGATTCTTGAATATTTGGGGTAGGTCAAAGAGAAATGTATAATTTGATCAAGATTTGAAAATATCGATGTCGCTAAAGATATAATAGTTCTGTGTCAATTACTGTTTTTCTTATTTTTATCTCTCTTGGGGTTTTGATAGGTCTTATTAGATCACTTTGGCTGTATTTATTCCTAATATGATTGATAGCACATGCACGCTTTCAAGAATGTCTTTCTCATGGTACATAGTTTGTACTGTGAAGCTTTTGTCACATTTTGAGTTGTAAAATGTCAAAACTGCCCCTAAATCTACTTAAAAGAAACTTTAGATGGATTGTCAACATATATATGGTTACATTTTTGTCATTTTTAAGTATAACAAGTGCTTAGACTTAGGGGCATTGTGTCATTTTACAATTTGCTAGGAAAGTGCTTTTTTCGGGAATTGGCATAAAAATCATATAGTTATACGTAGTATACCTATTATTTTTTTGTGGGAATTTGCATAAACATTATCTTAGTGAAAACTTTTGAAGACTTGAGTCATTAGATGGCCTATGTATACATTATTTAGTTCATATGTAGTGTACCTGTTAGTTTTCCTCTCTAATCTTTATATACACCCTGAATTTAGGAGTGATATAAAAAGTCAGGTGGTTAAATTATATCCACACCGAAAACTACAATAAATAGGGGAAACTAATAATGATCATATTTCCGAAAAAGAAAAATATATATCAATTAGAATACATATGAGGTAACTATAGTAACTATGGTAGCAAATAAGCTAATGAGATCTGATAAAATTACTAATTTCTTTATCATGAAATTATAATTTAGCTTACATTTTTTATCAACAGATAGAAATAAAGAGTTGCAATGAATTTAATTTGATTTGCCCTTAAATGGAAGAAAGTTTATTGTACCTTTTAAGACGTTTTTTTCTAACCAAACAATACATTAATTGAGAGTAAAACGGTGTTGAGAAGAAAATGGATATGTTCAAGCAATAGGCAATTCATTTTTAAGGAAGAAAAACGGAAATTAGGTCCCCTAATTAAATTATTTTTTGTTATTATGTAATCATAAAAATGCTTCTGCTGATAATATTTTGATTTCTGTAAAGGTTGTTACCTGTGGAAATGTACCATTGGAGTCATCATTCCAAAGGGTTCCCAGATGTGTTTATACATCCACAAGTTTATACGAATACCGAGGCTGGGATTCAAAACCCGCCAACCCCACACATCGCCGTTTCACCTGGGGTCTCCGCGCCGCAGAGGTAAGCCAAACATATATGCTTGACACAATATTTTAATACTTCGAAGTAATGATTGAGTGTGAATGTAACAGATGTTTGTTTACGTTTTGAATAATCTTTTGCAGAGGCATGCTGTGGATTTCTATATATCTGATTTCCAATCCGGGTTGCGGGCGTTAGTTAAAACTGGTTATGGTGCGCGGGTGACTCCATATGTTGAGGAATCTGTTGTTATTGACATTAATCAGTCCAGTAAAGATATGTCTCCTCAATTTAAAAGATGGTTGGCTGAGAGAAACTTATCTAGTGATGATCGTGTGATGCAACTCAAAGAAGGGTATGCATACATTTACATTCGCATCCCAACGCACACACATACACACCTATCGTATGAAATATGAATTCATAACCTCTAGATTATGCCATTGAACTTGTTTATAGACCACTTCATTCCCTAAAACACATAAAAAGAGAGCCCAATTTCCAACAACCAACAAGCTGATTTTGTCTCCTCGACTTTTTATATTTTAATAGGGGTGTAAACGTGCCCGAACCCGATCCCGAGATCTATTTCTGAAGCTCGAGAGCGGCTCTGGCTCATTTATTATTTATCACATATTTAATTATTTTAATTTTATATACATATTATATTTATATATATTTATAGTTATAAGGATAGAGATCAAGAGAAAACAAACCACCCCGAGTTGTGGGAACTTGAAGAAATCCTACTTCCCGTGCGAGTTTTGCCACCGTTTTTTGCACAAACGTATACAAAGACACCTGAAAAACAAATTTCCGAGCGGTGGTTTTCAACCATTTTACACCACTGTAAAAAGCTGTTGACATCAGCATTTACACCCACTCCCACTGTAAGGGTTTTTTACGCTAGTGTAAATCAACTAAAACTATTTTTTTGGAAAAGTTGATTTTTTTTAGGATTTTTAGTAATTATTCTTTGAAAAGGCCTTCTTTTTAGCCGAGTTCTTTAAGTTCTCACAACTCATAGGAGTTTTCATTTTACCCTAACCCGTTAGTTATAATCGTGTATATATAACAAACCACATATTGTTTTGTTATTTTTTTCACAATCTTATATATAATAATCTTTATTATGTAAATATATATTTGTTATATAAGATAATAGTTATTATATTTGTTAAATGACAAACTCGTTTAGGCTTGCAAACCTAGTCCATTTAGGTTTGAGCAGTTTAAGCCCGGCTCAATTTGAGCTTTTAGCGAGTCTATCTTGAGTAGCTCAGGAGCAGCTCGGCTCGTTTACACTCTTAACAAACATGAACCTTGTGGATCTACTTTTGTCCTCTCATTTTCCATTCTAACGTAAATTAAAACACAGCTACATTAAAGAGGGCAGCAGCGTGAGTGTGATGGGAGTTGTGGAAAGAAACGATAATGTTTTGAAGATTGTTCCTCCACCAGAGCCAGTTCCAACCGGATGCCGTTGGACTAGTTGTACACTTCCCACAAGCGTAGATGGCATTGTTTTGAGATGCGAAGACTCTTCAAATCCTGATGTTATACCCGTGTAGCCTTTTGCTACTTGGTAAGTCAAAGTTTGACCAAAATATGATATAGGTGTATAGTTTGTTTCATTGCATCCCGTGATTTTTATGTGGGAGTGTTAAGTGTTTTGCTAATGGTGTTGTGTGATGATGAATCATTTGGGGCAACTTGATATTTGAAAAGGCTTACAGATTTCTCTGGTTTTTTTCATCTTTCTTGAGAAATATTTGAAAAAATTGAGTTTTTTTTTCTTTTTTTCTTTTATGGTTTGTTGTTTCATCTGTGGGAGTGTTTTCATAATGTGTGATTCGAAAGTGTGTTTGATGTTTGTCGAGTCAACACTATGCATGGATCCCGTAAACTAGATAGGCTAAAAGTGTTTTTAGAGTCTGCTAGATGAGCGGATTTTTGGGTCATAGTTCGGCTTCTATGCACCCGTTGTACCTTTGGGAGTTGTAATCGTTTGTTGGGTGTGAATTCTAACTCATTTACTTATGAATGGGTCGATTTAAATTATAATGCATCTTAATGGGTCAATGGCCCAACATGTGGAAAAGTGTCATTGTTGTAAATTTGTAATCATATTTTAATAGAATGGAAATAGGTCAAAGTGGAAAGTTGTCCAAATCTTAGTTATTATTTTAGTACCAACTTATAGTTTGTTCACTTGTGCTTCTCAGTATAAAAATTATTTACGACTTAGATTCCATACGTTTAGGTTAACTTAGTTAACTTATTACGATAACGAATTGACGATAGAATCATTTTTCAATAACAAATAGGTTGACCTAAAAAAATTGATTCACTGCGCTAACCTTGAACTCCTCTTTCTCGGATCATTGTTTGCGGCGACCAATTGCCTGTGACAAAAAGACCATCAACAGTAGATGATTGAACAACGGATGCGCTCCTTGCGCGACGCATAGCTACATACTAGAAAAAGAAAAGGATAACTCTATACTCCTCATGAACCTAAACAAAAAACTAAGATGATTTTTATTTACAAAATAAGTTGATTTGTATTACAAGCCTAAATAAGCCAGTAACACCCATTGTCGCCGCTGTCCTACTTCCACATCAGAGTCATTTAGAGGGTTAAAGTTTCAGACCAACAAAAACCGTCACCGAATGCCATATCAAATTTCAAACAAACCTCTAAAAACCTTCATTTTTCCTTCAACCCATACATCTCACATTCCGCCTTTAGGGGGAGCCGGGTGCATGCGGGAAGGGGAATCGGGGAGGGGGTTGCCGAGCGGGAAGGGTGCCGCCAACAAAGAGGGGAGGCAAATCGGGGAGGGTGTTCGGGGCTTGTTCACCGAAGAAGGAGAGAGGAGATGGTGGGGCCACCCTCATTTTCAACCAATCAATTATTTCCTTTTTTTTTTTTGAATAAAAAAACAAGTCACCTAATAGGGGAGTGCCGCCATCAAATTGGGGTGTGAGGGGAGTTTAAGAGGGGAGTTGACGTGGCATAACCTGATTGGGTGTGCGTAAGAGAGGGGACTCCCCTAAGAGGGGAGTGCCCCTCTCACCCTTATATATAAAAAATATTATTAAAAAATGTTTGTGTAGTCCCCACACACTTGGTCCAGACGAGTCCGCTGCTGTTAGGCCAGGGGTATGGTATAGCGCCCCTGGCCACATTAGACTCGTTAGCGCCCTATAGCACCCCCACCCCATCCCCTGCGCACCCGGGGGGGGGCATCGATGCTCCGCCATTGCAGTAACGAGCGTTAAAGGGAGAAGCAGGTGGGGCCCATCTTTTCAACCAATCAAATCTTTTTCTTTTTCTTTTGTATTTATTTAATAAGGGCTTTAAACCATTGCATACAAGTTAAGGGAGGGAGGGGGGAGGGCTTTAAAGCCCCCTATGTGACATGGCGCTGATGTGGCGTGATAAAGCCCCTAAGAGCTTTATACCACGCCATCCAGCCTTATAGTTTGAATGCTTTGTCTGAAATTCAGACGAGTTACATGTCCTCCCATTGGAGGTGCCCTAACCCTTTCGCCTGCCTCTTCCCTATAATAACAAACAAAGCGGATAGGTTTCTTTTAATACTTTGTTTTGTTGCTAAAACCATCAATTTCAACTCAAGCCAATTCGCTTAGAACCCGTTTTCACCCAAACAAAACTGATTTTATATTTTAAAGTAGCAATCCATTCCTACCTATCCTTATCTTGACAAGAACTCATGTTGACCCGTTACCAAATATGTGGTTTTGCCTTCTTACTTTTGGCTGTGTAAGGAAGGAAATGGAAGGAAAATTTATGGTTATTTCCTTCGTTCAAAATCTTTCCAAATTGAAGAGATTTTCATTTCCTTCGAACTCGGGAATATAAGGTAGTGTTTGGTATGCAGGAATGGGAGGTGGAATAGAATGAACTATTGTGAGGGAATGAAAAAAAGTGTGTTTGTTTGGTCAACGTAATGGAATCACCCATTACATAAGTCATTTCATTCCCTCAAATTCATTCCATCCACTCCCCCTGTTTTTTTTTCCATTCCATTCCCTCTCTCAGCCTACGTCACAAACACAACCCATCACCTCCACCATCTACCACCACCACCTGCCGTCGTCACCACCCGCCACCAACCTCCGCCGCCCGCCTCCACCGCCGCCCGCCGCCACCGCCGCCACCGCCTACCATCGTTGCCACCCGCCATCGCAAACCACCGCCACTCCGACCACTACTGCCACCCTCCGCCAACCCCCAACCACCACCACCATCCTCTGCTGCCACCACCCACTACCGTCGACCACCACCGTCGACCACCACCATTCATCGTCGCCGTCCCCACCACCACCTGTCCCCACCACCATCGACCACTATCGCCGCCACCCGTCACCCGTCACCACCGCCACCCCGACCACTACCGCCACCCTCCGCCGGCCACCACCATCCTCCGCGGCCATCTCACGCTACCGTCGATCACCACCAACCACCGTCGTCGTCACCACCACCATCGACCACCATCGCCGCCACCCGCAACCACCACCCCGATCACTATCGCCACCCTCCGCGGACCACCACCACCATCCTCCGCGACCACCACCCGCTACCGTCAACCACCACCACCCACCGTCGTCACCACCACCATCCCTGCCACCGCTGACCACCGCCAACCCCGACCATCGCCGCCGCCACCGCTAACAACCATCACCTACCGACCACCGCCACCCACCACTGCTACCACCAACCACCGCTACCCATCACTGCCACCGCCACTAGCCGCCACCACCCATCGCCAATTTAATTCATTCCTTTTTTCTTACCTAACAAACAACATAATGTAATGATTTATTCCTTTCCTGCATGGTAACCAAACATGACTACGGAATGTAATGATCCATTTCATTCCTTTGTCCATTCCATTACCTCGTCCATTCCATTCCCTCATCTATTCCATTACGCCATACCAAACAGACCCTAAGAGTTAATTAAATCTTTTCATTCCACTTCCTTTCTTTTCTCTCCTTAATTCCCTTTCTTTTATATTCTTTCGTTTATTAAACTCAAGAACACATTAGGGATGAGCTCGGTATTGTATCGATACCAAAAGTCCCAATCCGTAAAAAATGGGTACCGCCGCTAGTACCGAAAGTTCTCGGTACACTATCGTACCAATACAATACTCGAAGATAAAAAATGGGTAAAATACCAAATCAAAAATAGCGATCCCAAAAAAACGCCATAGATAGGTAATGAATTCTAAAATTAACTATATATTAAAGATAAAGGTTGGTGGCTACATTACCACCAACCCTAATCTCATATTCTTTTGTTTTACTCTTGAAGCCCAATTGATTTTTAACTGTGTTTTGTTTTTTCTAGAGAGATGTGTGTTTGTGGTGATGACATGTTTTTCTTTATTTATCTTTTTTTTTGTTTTCTTTTTTATTCAACACTATTTCATAATCTGATGTATTCGAAAAGTTTTTTTTAATACACTTTAATGTAATTTTTGTTTCCAAACAAGGCGAGTCAACGATATAAAGTTTTATTCTTATGTACATTTTGAGTTGCACTTTGTATGGAAACAGATCAGATGAAATATAATACGTTTTCATTCGATGATATAAATTTGAGTTACTATACGTTTCGACGTAAGTTTAGTTCGGAAACGAGTAGGGTCGATTATAGTCTAGACTTTATCACGCTGTGTACAACGCCAACACACATGTATATTTTGTGTGCATTTTGAGATGGTCTACGTTTCAATGTATATTTTGTTTGGAAACAAGTCGGGTCAAATATAATCCATTTTCATTCTACGATATGAATATGGATTACTCTACGCTTTAGCGTAAATTTAGTTCTAAAACGAGTCGCGTTGATTTTAATCTATAATTTATCACGTCACATACGACGACGCCCGCCGCAACACGCGACTGGTAAAAAAAAACCTAGTTAATTTATAAATATGAAAGGTGTAAACTCTTCCTATTCCTAAACCTTCAAAATCAATAAACCCTAAAACTCAGAAACCCCCAAACACCAATGGCAGAACCCGAAACTCCAATCAACGCCACCACAATCCCCGATCAACCGGCAGCGGCGCCGGTGCCGGAATCCGATATTTCAAGCGTGGCGGAGAAGAAGTGGGCGGGATGGCCGGGAGACTGCGTGTTTAGGGTTATAGTGCCGGTGCTGAAAGTTGGGAGCATTATTGGACGCAAAGGAGACCTTATTAAGAAGATGTGCGAACAAACAAAAGCTCGGATTCGTGTGCTGGATGGTCCTGTTGGTAATCCTGACCGCATTGTAAGTCTTCATTTTTGTTTCATGATGATGATGATGTTTCTGCTTGTGAATTGAAATGGTTAATTGGTTAGTTAGTTAGTTTCTAGGGTTTGGTTTTTTGAAGGTTGATGTAATTGGTTAATTGATAAATGACCACAGGTCCTGTCTATATTGCAGTAGTTAGGTCAGCCTTTCGGTTTTCGGTTTATTAGGTTTGAAAATTTATTATGCCGAACTGAAACTGAACTGAACCGAACCGAATTCAGTTTAAGAAATTTAAAGCTGATAGGAAAACTGAATTTGAATTCGGTTTAATTGGAACTCATGATTCTGTAATATCTGTGATAATAGCGTTCAAATGAATTCTTTAATAAAAGACTTTTGGAATATTTGTTAGATTTTAATTTCTGGCAAAGAAGAAACAGAGGCACCCTTGTCACCGGCAATGGATGCTGTGATAAGAGTGTTTAAATGTGTTAACGGATTCCCGGAGGATGAGAGCGATGGTGCAGCAGCCATTCCCTTCTGCTCATTCCGACTGTTGCTACCATCAACGCAAGCCGCGAGCCTTATTGGAAAGCAAGGATCTTCAATCAAGACAATACAGGAGACCGGTTGTTCTGTTCGTGTCGTCCCTAGTGGTACACATTCTATTCCAAATATAATGATGTATCACATAAGTTTCCATGTTGTTGATGATCTGTATCTTTATTCCTTTGTTTTCTTTTTCATATTTTGTTTCATGGTCACAGCTTATGCTTATAACCTTCTCTCTGGTATATTAATGCTTGTCGTTCTGTGACGGGTCGAAACAAGAAAGGTTTTTAGTTTTGGCTTGGCTTAACTTTTGTCAATTTCTAAGATTTTATTATATAATTCAGAGTAAAATGCCATTTTTCGTCCCTGAGGTTTGACCAGTTTTGAGACTTTCGTCCAAAGGTTTGTTTTTCCGCATCTGGATTCAAGAGGTTTGAAATCTTGCCATTTTCATCCGGTTCGTTAACTCCATCCATTTTCTCCATTAAGTCAGAGGTATTTCCGGCTTTTTTTGCTAACTTAAAGGGCAATTCGGTCTTTTTCACTTTATGTAAAAAGACCAAATACCCCCAAGGTTTAAAAGAACGGAAACGAGTTTCGAGGCGTTTTCCCTTCGCCTCACGAGGCGTAAGCCTCGAGGCGAAACGAGGCGTAAGGCCGAGGCGGTATCAATAAATAAATATAAAAATTATATATATTATAAAAATAATAATACTAACTAATTTCATCACCAGATTCATCAAAATCATCAAAAACGCACTTAAAAAAGACATGAAATGCTTGAAATTGACATAAAAAGTCAAAAACATAAAAAACAACTATCAAAATCCCCTGAGGCGCAGCTTTCTTTGCGCCTCAGCCCCTCTGAGGCGCATATACATTAAAAACACCATGAGGCGCGCCTCAGACTAGTTTTTTGGCCGTTTCGCCTCGAGGCGCGCCTTGAGGCGCACGCCTCAAACGTTTTTTAAAACCATGAATACCCCTGGAAAAGACCGAATTCCCTTTAAGTTACAAAAAAAGACGAAAATACCCCTGACTTAACAAGAAAAATGGATGGAGTTAACAAGCCGGATGAAAATGGCAAGATTTTATACCTTTTAGATCCAGATGCGGAAAAGCAAACCTTTGGACGAAAGTTGCAAAACTGGCGAAACCCTAGGGATGAAAATGAAATTTTACTCTAAAAAATAATTAGATGCTAATATGTTTAGAAAAACTATGTTATTGCCACAAGCCAATAATAATCCAATTTATTATGTTAAATTGCTTTACAAAAAACTATATTATTACGATAAAAATATAGATTTTCAAATAAAGCGATTTAGGAGGTTAAATGCTGTAACAATGATAATAACAATATTATTTTTTTACCTTTTCTGCCAGGTGAAATAACGACATTACCCACCAACTCGGAAGATAAAGTTGTGGACTTACAAGGAGATGCTCTTAAAGTTTTGAAAGCGTTAGAAGCTGTAGTTGGACACTTGAGAAAGTTTTTGGTTGATCATAGCGTTCTCCCGCTGTTTGAACAGACTGTAAGTTATTCTCATTTTAGCAGTTTAAGGCAGCAAGCATTGTAACATATAAACTAGCATGACAAACTGAACCGATCAATACCATTCGAAGAACATCGTTGCGTGTTCATTTTTATCATTTCGGTCGATGTAAAACACATGTTAATTTCTATACCAAGTGCTTATATCGTACCAGTACTGTAACGAACCGAATCGATATCGATCCAATGCCCGTGGTAATGTACTGTCACAACGCGCGAGCAAACAACTTGGAATGTTAAAAAAATAAATAAACATAGATGCAGATTTAGAATATTTTATAAAATTACTAAAAAATAAAATTTAATAATAAATAAAATTCTATTAAAAATTAAATACTTACAAATTGTTGGTTACTATTCATCAACCCTCTATTTTCATATAATATAATATAATATAATCTGTGATGAGTTTTTGACGGTTTTATGCAGCACAATGCGACAGCCACACAAGAACATCAAGCGGAGACATGGACTGAAAGACCCAATGTGCATCCGGGTTCGCGTAATCGGGTTGGTAGTGAATCACTGTTTCTTGACCGTGAACCGCAACAAGAGTCACGGGGTTTTTCATCTGGGCTTATGTTTCATGGACGGGATCCTGGGTTATCCACAGTTCAGTCTCCGCTACTTGGTCTTACAACCGATCGTTTTGTAACTCAGGTGAGGGTTCTAATTATTTACTCCTTTATAACTTTGTGAAGTTTAATATTTGTTATCTGGACAAGTATAAAAATATAGAACATTGTGACTCTTATCAAGTAATTTATGATCCTCCAACTCCAAGTGGTAACACACTTTGAAAACATACAGCCAAACACCCCTGAGATGAATATTGTTCTAATAATGATCTGTTGAGCAACACCAATATGTGTACTTATTAGGGAAGTTAATAATAATTTAATAAAATAAGAGGTAGGAGATTGGAAAAAGAATGTATAGTTACTTGCAGTTGTAAGTTGTTTAATGCATAATCATTGTATGTGTAAGCTAATATATTTTCCAGGCCATTAAGAAAACGGGTGGGTTGGGTAGCTATAAAAATCGGTAATCTTATGTGTCGGAACGGGTTGGGTTGACCCACAAACACCTTTTATTTCCCTTTTTTATTCTTGTCTAAAATATTTAATGTCTTAACATAAAGTTACAAACACTTTATAATAAAAATAACAATGTGATTTTTTAATGGCAAATTGGATTTTAATAATCCCACCTAGAGGTGGTTGGCCAATATTAGACCCACTTTTGAATATCGTCACCGGCAGTACCACTCTTTAAATATTTTTTTCCCATTGCACCTCCGGTTTTTTCCGAATTTCAAACTGATGTTTTAGGGCTTTTGATCAAAATGAGGATACGAGTCGATTGATGTAAAACTTATCTGGATACGCTACTCCAAACAACTTGATATTTTTTAATTGGAAGTTTAAACATTCGAATTAAAGCACCGTTTTCGTTGTTTGGAGCACCGTTTCGAGGTAAGTTTTACATCAATTGACTCGTATCCTCATCAAAAAACTTAAAAATATTTAAAAGGTGGGACTGCCAGCGACAATATTCAAAAGTGGGTCTGATATTGGCCAACCACCTCTAGGTGGGATTACTAAAATCCAATTTCCTGTTTTTAATTAAACTATTTTATGCACTAAAATACACTTTGAACAACTTTCGGCCTCTTTGACCTGTTCTTTGCTAGCTATTTTTTACCCATTTGAGATAAAACAAAACCCAAATAGAATCATTTATAAGCAAACAGGTTGAAATTGCCAAATGCTCATTAAATGGAACTTCAACAGTCAATAAGAACTGTACATGTGTAAACTTAACCTGATTAACTGTGAAACACCTTGAAAGAAGATTGGGTGAGTGAGTACTAATTGTTTCTAATATATTTGTACTATAAATGTTAGTCATATTATAATCATTGCTTAAAAGTTTGCCATTTTGTTTGCATACAAATAGGTTGCTCAAACGATGCAAATACCACTAGTTTATGCTGAGGACATAATTGGTGTTGGCGGAAGAAATATCACATATATTCGTCAGACAAGTGGTGCCCTTCTTACTGTTCAAGAAGGTCGACCAGATGAAATTGTAATTGAAATGAAAGGGAGCTCCTCACAAGTTCAGGCTGCTCAACAACTTATTCAGGTTAGTGACTGATGATCCGTTTAATCTGTTTGACTGTTTCCTTATTAGCTAAATTATTTGAAATCAATTAATAAGTAAATGGGTTAAAATCGCGAGTTATAATCTTTTGTTATGTTTGCTTACTCAGGATTGTGTAAACAACCGTAATAAATCCATTCCGAGTGACTACAGCAACATGGACTTAGGTGCAAGATCTTCTTCATACTCCGGGTTCATAGACCCATCTTATAGTCGAGATCCATATGATTTCCGTGAATATAGTAATTACAGAATGTGAATTTGCTGACCCAATGAAAAGGCTTTCATTCTTTCTTGTATCGTTTTCTGTTCACATGTAATGTCGTTTTCTTGAATGTTTTCTGAACATATTGTAGTAGGAATGACTCAACAGATTATGTCTTTTGAGTTGGGTTTTGTTTCGCTTGCGTCTTGTAAGTGCACGATACAACGTGATGATTCTCACTCTACACACACAAGGTCTAGAGCAGGGTGACAGTTATACTAAAGTATGCATTTACGGATAATATTTGTTCACTTTTTTCAAAATTCCTTCGTCTATTTCCCAATTATATTATACATATTTTCACTCGCAGTCGTATTAAAATATAGGAAAGGAGATGAATAATGAATCCCCAAATATGCGGGTTTAGGCTTTCAATATAATTTAGGGTATGAGAATGGAGACTCCAATGCAGGAGTAGAAATGAACAAAATCTTATATTTTTGGTGTAATTTGGGTATGGGGAAGCGGGCACCATTGTGAGTGCAATCTCTCATGTCTCATTCTATGTATTTATATGTAATTATGTTAACGAAAAGGGCAATTCGGTCATATGACCGAATTGCCCTTTTCGTTAACAGAAGAAATAATTGATGAAGTTAACCTGGTGGACTAAAATGACAACAGTGAAACCTTTTTGAACCCACAGGCAAAACATAAAATCTTTAGACTAAACTGACAAAATGATCCAAACCACAGGGATTAAAATGGCATTTAACTCTTTCTATATTTTAAAGAATTTCTATAATTTAAAGAAGCTGATGGAGCTTGTAAATAGAAGAGTTTCCTGACCCTAAATTATATGGATGAAGTGTGAATATGGAGGCTATAGTGAGGGCTTAAAGGTTCCTGGAAGTTGGATTTATATGGATGAAGTGTGAATATGGAGGCTATAGTGAGGGCTTAAAGGTTCCTGGAAGTTGGATGGTCCATGCTTTATAATTTTGTATTATTTAGAGTAAACCATTATTTTTGTCCATGTGGTTTGGTCACTTTTACATGTTTAATAGGGGAGGTAAAATGGGTGGGTTAGGATGAGTATGGTCAGTATGAGTTTATTAAAAAATGGGTTAGGATAAGTTTAGGTCAACATGGGTTTTTGTCAAGATGGATTTAAATTACCCAAAATAACCCATTTGGGTTTTGTTTGTCAGGCCTAATGTTTATTCAAAATGTTTTTCTTGGGTTTTGGTTGCTCGTGCTTTCCAAATCTTTTGTCTGACTGACTAACCCTATTCATGTTTTTAGGTTAAATCAGAGGCAAATTCATCAACTTCAACAATCTTTAAAATTTAAATCCATTCACCCTCACTTTTATACCCCTTTTAAACTAAGTCCTCAAATTCAAATTCCTCCATTTCAACCTTCGATCCTTTTTTCCACATAAAATCAAAGTCACTAGAAATCCCGACCAAATAAAAAACAAGTACAAGTAGTGAGGATGTGTTCCACACTAGTTCATATACAGGACATGCCCCATATATGTAAACCAAAGAAAAAAAAACAAAAATACCTATGACATCACATAACCTAGCCTACTTTACATCATGAAGAGATATCCAGTAGACATGATCAGAGTTAAATAGTGAGAAATTCTAAGGCTCAAGTTTTACTTGCTTTGTCAATATTTTTGGTTAAATTGAACGTTTAAAAAAGGGTTGTCCTATGTAGATTTAGGTATTTTTTGTTTTATATTATAGGGTATACGGGCATTTCTTAAAAATTTGACGTAAAGCTTAACTGCCATCCATTCCAGGGACCAAGAGTGAGATGTCTAAAAGATGTAGTTAACGAAACTTTGAGACCAAAACCATAATACAGCCATACTATAGGGACCATCCAGATAATTACTTTTTATTAAATTTCTTCAATTAGTCTATTAAAGTGTTGACTGAACAACCCAAACAAAACCCGCCTTATAGTATTAAATCCTGTAGGTTTTTCAAATTAGTTAGTATCTTAAAACATTAAAATAGCTTTTTGTTGATTAATATATACATTAAATATTCTCAAATTGTTTTTTTTTTCTAGCGGCATTTTTGTATATACACATATAGGGGTTGGTTAACGTACAATTGGCCTTAACGTAAGATGCGTACGTTGTGAAAATATATCACATGCGAAATTGAGGTCATAACATGCGGATTTTAACGTACAAACTCGGAAGACTACCAAACCCGGACAACCTATAACATGCGGATTCACAAAAATCGGAAAATATAACATACGGATTTCCTAAACTCGGAAAATATAACATGCTACTTCACAAACCCGGACACCTATAACATGCGGCTTAACAAACTCGGAAAAATATAACATGCGGAATACTCTTCGCGTCAGTGGCGGATCTAGAAAATCCGCCAAGCCGTAACGTTTTATAAATAAGCCGTAACGAAATCGAAAAAACCTCAAATTTTTCCAAAATTTACACTAATTTTTCCAAATTTTTCCGCGCCAAGCCGTAGCGGGCGTTGCCCCCCGCTACATGGTAGATCCGCCCCTGCTTCGCGTACGCTCGTACGTTAAGGCCAATTGTATTTCACTTTCTCTGTATAATTAAAAGCTTACACGGGGTAACACGATAACGCCAAACGCGCAATGTGTTGACTTTTTGACCTGAATAGGTCAAAAATCTCCAGATATCATAGGTTTAAGTCTTCTCTCTACTTCACTGCATTGCAAGTCGATTTCTTCATGAATCATGGTAAAAGCTGATCTGCACGTCTCATCATCTTTGAATGCGAGGGTCCATCTTCCATCAACCAATAATTTTGGTTTTAGTTTAAGGTTGGAGGAGTTTCGGGCGGTTTCGGTTAAGGGTAAAGTTGGTGGACGGATTCGAAGATGTAACCATTTTGAATGGCTGTCGTCTATTTTTGGCTGTAAAGAATATAAAAAAGAAATTAGTTAAAAAATAAAACGTTAAAGAGAAAATCATGATTATAATCATTTCATTGAGTATACCATGAGGCGCACCACTTTCTACTTGTACGTGCGTATGAGACTTTTTCTCATCAATAATGACTTAAACTAACATGATACACGACTCCATATCGTGTATGTGTTATTATTCATGTATGGATTCTCCTATGTATTCATGTATAGAATGAACTATTTAGGGTTTAGGCAAGTAAAAGTAGACACACGCCAAAGCCCTCATACGGTGGTATTGTTAGACCTGGTCTGAAGCCTAATTTTTGGTGGAAGGTGGGCCCGTGTAGGGTTTTTATGGTGGATAATAGCTGGTGGAGGTATGGGTTTGGTGGTGGGTATATATATGCTGCTGCTGACTGTTGTTTGAAGGCCCATTCATAATAAAAAAAAACTGCTGACTGTTGTTTGAAGGTGCCCCCCCCCCCCCCCCCCCCACAAAAATAAAAATAAAATACAAAACAATCTTAACCTAGGAAGTGTAGGAAACCGGGTAAAAAAAACTCCGATTGACCTAATTCCAGCAACTTTTGAACTGTCTCGTTGAATCCTATTCAAAATCTATATAGAGTTTAGCTTTTAGGGTTTAGAGTTTAACTTTTAGGGTTTAACTTTATATTTTAGCCTTAGGGTTTAGCTTTAGCATTTAGGGTTTAGTGTTTAGCCTAGGTTTTAGCCTTTAGGGTTTAGCTTTTAGGGTTTATAGTTTAGATTTTAGGGTTTATGGTTTAGCTTTATGGTTTAGGGTTAAGGGGTTAGGGTTTCTGGTTAGGTTTTGACGAGCCGGTTACAACGTCAATATGAGTTCGTTTGACCCGGTTTCCTACACTTCTTAGGTTAAGGACATTTTGTACCGGAAAAGTAAGATAAAATTTCCTCTACTTCTTAATCCCCTCAAGATCATAATGGACGGTTGACAATCATGTTGGATGGATCGGAAAAGTAAGATAAAAATAACAAAATAAAAGGATATTTACAGAACTTACATTACATCCGGCTAGAGGGGCAACACAACGAATGGTTCCATAACCAGGTTTATGAGGTGATTCCTCTGCAAGGATTATCCATCCCAAGGTTCCCATAGAAGTTGCCAAAAAGTTAAAGTGACGTTCCTTTCCCCTTTCAAAAGCAATTCTACATGGCACCGAATCAACTGAATTTGAAAAGTAAAAAAATAAAAATAAAAATAAAAATAAGATTCAGGCACATTCATACATTTAATATTAGAGCATAGTTGTCAATAGTGAATAGCGGACGATAGCGATAGACTACCTATATGCTACCTAGCGATAGCGACGAAATAGCGCCCACTATTTCATGTTTAGTGATAAAGGGGTAGAAATAAAAGAAGTGATATTTTCATGTATAAATAGTTAAAATACGCTATTTTCAGACATAAAAGTGCTAAAAATACCCTAAACTAGTGAAAATACGTTACCTTTATCATCTAAACAAATGAACGGAATTAATTTAAAAAAAAACCTAAAATTTGCTATTTAGTTGCTAACCAGGGAATATCGCCAAAAACTCGCAATGCTACAACGCGCGCTATAGCGGTTGCTATTACCGCTATTGATATCTATGTATTAGAGGTGAAATTTCAACCAATTTAAAAGATATAAAATGACAGGTGAACTCAGTTGTACTTGTTTCGTAACAGGTCGAACAGGTCAAATTAAAAAAAAAAACAGTAAGAAATATAATGGGTTAAATAGAACAATGATAGGACCACAATGATCTTGTGATACAGAAGAATAAAAATAACAAATAATATAAATACGTTTGCTTTTGATAGGTAAATCACTTCCCAACTGATTCTTATCAATATCTCTCAATCAAATTGAGCATGAAAGCATCAGTTACAAATAGGCATTCACGATGCAAGTCAATCAGGACAACTCTCTTGCTCGGTTAAAAGCCCGATATAAAGAATGCCTTTTTACATGGCGATTTATAAAAAGAAGTGTCTAGAGTGAGCAACCACGTGAGCTCATTGCTCAAGTGGAGTATGGAAAACTGTGCAAAAGTAGTAAATCTTTGTATTGTCTAAAGTAACTTCCTTGTGCATTGTTCGGATGATTAAAATATCAATTTTTAATAACACAATTAATGATATTATATGCCTTCTAATATCGAATGTGACCCATTTCCAGTTGCATATTTAAATTTGACCTATTCTGCCTTTATAGATAAAAGAGTAAAGTACACGGATGGTCCCTGTGGTTTACCAAAATTTTGGATTTGGGCCCTATCTTTTCAAAAGCACACAAATGGTCCATGTGGTTTGCACTTTGTACCGCATTTAGTCCCCAGCCAAAGGTTTTAGCATGTCCAAGTTAGGGACTAATCACTAAATGTGTTACAAAGTGCAAACCACATGGACCATCCTTGTACTTTGGCAAATGTTGGGGATTAAATGCGTTACAAAGTGCAAACCATAGACCATCTGTGTACTTTTGTAAAGCTAGGGACCAAATCCAAAATTTTGATAAACCTTAGGGACTATCCGTGTACTTTACTCTAGATAAAAACATAACCCATATTGACCCATTAATAGACAAATGGGTCGATATTGAAACCTCTAGGACATGGTACCCCTTCTCCCGTAAACACATGCAAAGCTTTACGGTTCATATATTAACCCTAATCAAGTAACGTTTTATCTAGTATGAAACCATAAATAACCAGGTAAGCAAGACTAACCAAGATTCATTTCAGTGCTCAGTTTTGGACCAAGAATACTCAGACCTGCAGATTTTGCTCTGGAAATTTCACGGAAGTCAGCTGGAGGAAGGATAGGAAGCTGATCTGGTAAAGATCTACCCGCTATGAAAATTTGGAGCTGATAAAGAAGTACGAACACCTATTTTTAAAAATAAATAAGAGTTAATGTTTTTGTTCACTAGATTAATTTACAAAATATAGATATAATGTAATAAGGATTAGCTCTGAGGAAAACCTTAACACGTTCGTACATCATTGCAGCAGCAGCAAAAGATGATTCTGTGAGTATAACATCTATCAGAGAACCAAGTAGAAGATCAATTTTGGTACTTAAATTTATATATAGAACATCATTTTATTTTAACTAGGAATATTGGATTTAAATAACCCCAACTTTCACCATTTGGCCGATAGCACTCCAACTTACAAATTGTACCACGCCACTCCCAAACTAATTGAACCCTAACCGGATTAGTTTTTTGCTGATGTGGCAGTGGCACTTGTTTAGTGACGTGGCATTTATTTAGTGACGTGGCATCTTACGTCAGCTAACTAGGTTAGGGTTTAGTTAATTTGGGAGTGCTAGAGGAAATAAGTTGAAAGTTGGGGTTATTTCAATCCAATATTCCTTTTAATTACAGGTGGAAAGACGGGCGGGCTGGGTACTCAGGTAACAAGTTATCTTAAAAGAACTTATAAATAACTAATGCATTAACACAAAAACTAAATCTAAAATCTCAAAATTTTCAATTTAGGAGGTTGTATGCATAAACCATAGATTCTGGGGATGTTCCCCCTTTAGCTATTTTTTTTTTAATGTGGCAGTTGAAATAAAAGTCTAAAACACAGCCCAAATCGACCCATTTATTGCCACCTCCAATAAAAATGATTCGAGTATATCAGAAGTCATACCACTAGAAGAGGATTTCTTTGTCGGGAAGAGCATGGACTTGGGTTCCTTACGATGGTATGAAGCCTCGATTGCTATAATTGAAAACAAACCATCATATAGATATATAAATAAAAAGACCAAAAACTTCATACAAGAACTCGTGTACCTCTTTTGCATTTTCTCCACTCCTCACACATCACTCGTATGAGTAGATCAGGCCAGGATCCTCTTTGCTCTTCGGCAAGTTGGCTACAACACTCCTTATAGGAATCCTGTGAGCAAGAATTCAATGTCACAAGTAACAAATATATTATGTAAGTTTGATTAAGTTGTATGAAGAAACATAGAGTAAAGTACATGGATGGTCCATGTGGTTTACCAAAATTTTGGATTTGGTCCCTAGCCTTCCAAAAGTACACGGTTGGACCCTGTGGTTTGCACTTCGTAACGCATTTAGTCCCCAACCAATAAATCTAAAGGTTTTAGCATGTCCAAATTAGGGACTAAATGCGTTACAAAGTGCAAACCACAGCCATCTGTGTACTTTTAGAAAGCAAGGACCAAATCTAAAATTTTGGTAAACCACTGGGACCGTCCGTGTACTTTACTCAAGAAACATAGCTGAGCAAATATATATTATGTGGGGATGGAAGTGAAATAACACAACTGTTGTAGAACATAGTAAATCATTTCCATACTTTGTGATAATTTACTGTAACTCTCAAATCATTTATCTACAACGAAGAATAATTCTTGTTGAATTTTTCAGCTGAAAAAGAAAAATCAGTGGACATTAAAAAGACAACTCTCTTATAGGTTATTATAATTTAAAATGTTCAATAACGGTAAAGGATCTAAGATTCAAGTCCAATTCTTTTACGGCCTATCATGTTTCTCTATTTAAATTAAACCAAATTAAGAATTTAAAAAACACCTTTAACATAACTCATGGTAAAATATCGGACTTGCCTTGAGGGACTGAAGATGATGAGTGTTAAACATGGTCTCGCTATAAGGAAGCAATTGCCTCAAAAGCCAACCTCCATCCCATAAAGTATCTGCTGATATGTTTTTTCGACAAAAAAGACTAACCAATGCATCTAATACCTGTAAAACCAAGGATGTCAAAAACAAATTACTTATAAATGGGTCCGTTTGTGTTGTGTTAACGTATCAAATTTAAAAGATAAGGTAAGAGGGGAATGTTCCAGACAGGTTGAAAGTTGCTTGAAGTCAATTTTAAATGCACACAACCTCCAAAATCATTTTCTTCAAGTAGTCATATATGTGGGTACAAGTTCATTCATATGATATGAGTTGGTGGTGGCAATTTTGATTCAATTATCTATAAGGTGGTCGATTTGGGTTGTGATTTATATCTAATAGGTCCAAAGGGTTAAGCTAATATGCTTAACTAAAATGGAAACAGGTAAAGAGGTAGAACCATAGTTGTTAATAGTGCTCATAGCGGGCGCTATAGCGAATAGCGTAGCAAAGTGCTCATGTGTCGCTATCTGATTTTGGCGCCTCCACAGCGGGTAAATAGCGGGATTTTAGGTTTTTTGTTAAATATATATATATATATACATATATATATATAACAGCGTATTTATAATATACATATAAAATATTTCTAAAATATTCTTCTAGTGTGTCGCTAAACATAAAATAGTGCCCGCTATTTCATCGCTATTGCTACGTAACGTATAAGGTAGCTTGTCGCTATCGTCCACTATTCACTATTAAGAACTATGGGTGGAACGGTTTGAAAGTCATACCCAATGTTTCCAAATGCATAACAACTCCAATATCGCTTCATTAAAAAATGTTTTATTTGTAATAATATAGTTTTATTGATCATATTTTAGACATTAATTTTTCTCAAATGGATAAAAAAGGTGCTTGTGATGGCCCAACCCGACCATTTCTTCACCTCTAATATGAGCCCTGGTACATAAAACATGACCCCCAAACAGGCAAGCGCTAAATGGGGCAAAAGAAAACTTCAAAAAAGTTGACAGCAAAAATAGATTATAAATAGGGAACAGAAAAGTACTAGACATCTATGTATACGTGGGCTTTTTCCAACTTCCTGGTAAGAACATGACACTTCGTATTGATCCTGTTAACAACAATTTAGGAGTCAAAAAGATCCAACTTGTTACTTCTCATATATAAGGTTAATGCAAATTTCAATTAAGGACATTCAAATAGTGTTTATAACAATAAAGGGTGTCAATTTTATACCTTTAACCTTTGCAGGTAAATACTGAGTTCACCATCCATACAATCGTTCGATGCGCAATTTTCTGAAGCAAAAAGCTGCTCTTCACCAGTGTCTTCACCAACCAACGCCTTCTGTAATGACCGTATATAAAAGTCATTACATTTCAATTAGTCAAAGAACATGGCTATAATAATCATATATATGATTCTAAGGTTTATTTGTCTAACTACACGAAAAATAACAAATGTGTATCAAAGTTAAGTATCGAATCAGTTTAATGGGTCTGCATTGATAAGCCAACTGAACTAAAACACGGCATACATACAGGAACAATTAAACATTTCTTATACGGTAGTGCTAAGCAGTCAATAGCGGTGGGATACGATTATTGGGCTCTTCCAAAATAGCGGTGTCAAATAGCGGAACCGTTATTATCGACGTTATTTGACCGATATTGACCGTTATTTTGGATGCCTTGGTTAATCTGGAATTGAAGGAAGATTTCATGGCTTACGATTAGATCATGTTTCACTTTTGAGTTTTGCCTTTTGATATTACTATTAATACTATAAATGTTTTACATTTAATATATGTATAAAATATAAATTCTGCATGATATAAAATTACCGATATCCCACCGCAATAACCTATAAATATCGGCCCTTGACCGCTATTTCATTTTGGACCACTAAAACTGGATAGCGATAGTTTACTTATGTACTTGCAATTCTGCATAAGCAAAAAGTGTTGATTATGAAAAATTAACACTTCATTACATAGCCGTAAAGTAAAGGTGGCAATTTCGGCCAATTTACTTTATAAACAGTCCGATTCTGGTCAAATGCAATAATATCTTAAAACAAAACACGCCAAATGAGCGGAATCTTCTATGTTTTATGTAATAATTGATTTATATTAAAACAATGTATATTTTAATCATATTTAACACATTAAATAATATTAAAAAATGCAATAATATTTTAAAACAAAACACGCCAAATGAGCGGAATCTTCTATGTTTTATGTAATAATTGATTTATATTAAAACAATGTATATTTTAATCATATTTAACACATTAAATAATATTAAAAAAGAGAAAAGGAGAGAAAAATTGTTTCAGATCAATCCAAACCCGCCCGAACCTAAAAGGTTACCCGTTTTGACCCTTTACCCAAAGCGGCCAACCAACTTATTTTGCCACCTCTATTAATCTTAGATTAGATATATAATTATCATATCTAGAAGGTATTCAAGTGTAACATTATTCTCTATATACAGAGCCTCTACGTAAACCTATTAGAGAATCTAATTCACAAATCAGCAGCACAAACCAGCAATAGTTTCTTATGTTGTTTACGTTGTGGAAGGATTCCAAGAGCATCTAGCAATGATTCATCAAGCTCTGCAAGTTCATAAACATGATGAGAATACATTATCAAGCAGCATGTGACAATACACATAACGTACAACCTTTAGCTTGCAAGATAGTGGCCAATAAACTCAAAGAACCAACCACTTGCATGTCCTTTCCACTTGTGATGTAAGAGATCAAAGCATCCCTATAGAAGATAAGAAAGCACAAGATTATGTACTAAAATATACATCAAATCATTTCTAAGTTACTTTAGTGGTATAGTCGCTTTCAAGCAGCAAGTGGCAAATGTTTGTTTAGCAGTACCATATCAATCAAAACATACAAAATGACATATATATCATACTAAACTAATTTATGTGTGTGAATGTGACATTGGTATATTTTTTCATCTGATGTATAATCTCTAGCATACACAATGCAACCAAAGCATTTGTATTAGAGGTGGCAATTTTGACCTATTTACTTATGGATGTGATGATTTGGGTTATGTTTCTATCTCTAAACCATAAAGAAAGAAAGGAAAAGGTAGTTAAACTGAAAAGAGATCAGAGATCAAAAAACACTTTATTTAAAACATCATCAGATTATTATTAAAATAAAATCATCATCATAATCATCATACTCAGTAAATCCCACCAATAGCAAAGCTAAGGTAGGGTCTGAGGAGGGTAAGATGTAGACAACCTTACCTCTACCCCGTAGGATTAGAGAGGCTGCTTCTAGTGAGACCCCCGGCTCGATAGTAGTTTTGAATCAAGCCTTGGACATAAGGCACATAACACTCAGCAATTGAGACAACTGCTGATTAGTGCATGTACCCCCTTGCCTTTTGGCTATCAGCGCCACCACATGATTAACCATCCCCCTCTTTTAACGTTATTTTCACAAAATTAGTAAAATAACGTTAAAATTAGTGCACTTTCACTCCCCCCCCCCCCCGAGCGCCTACACATATATACATTATATGCGCATACGGCAAGCGGGGCGTAAATTGTAATGATATATGACACACTAATTATCTAATATATAAGGCTAGACAAAAGTGTTCTAGATAGACACAACGCGTACCAAAAACTAAATGAACGTTCAGCGAACAGTTCGTGAATCGTTCGGTGGGAAGTTCATTTAACAAATGAACGAACAAGTAATTATTTGTTTAGCTAAATGAACAAACATGAACAGAGGTCATGTTCGTTAATGAACAAACATGAACAGAGGTCATGTTCGTTCATTTATGTTCATGAACGTTCGGTAACGTGTTCGTTTATGCTTATTTTTTTCAATAGTTCATTAGTGTTTCTAATTATTATATTTTAGTTGCCAAGAATAAAATATTTAATTAGTGTCAATGTATTATATATTATGTTCATGAATGCTTGTTTGTGTTTGTTTGTTTTCATTTGTGTTCATGAACATAAGTTTGTGTTCGTGAACTCGTTACCTAAAAATAACAAACGAACACGAAAAAAAATATCGTGCGGTAAGTGTTCGTGAACACATATCTCCTTAACAAACACTACCTATTGTGGAAGCTTGCCATCTCTATCTCAAAACAGTTGTGCAGAAAAACTAAACGACACTGCTGCCAGAATCATAAGTGGTATTTTATAGTTATTGTTAATACCTTAAAACTGAAGCAGAACTCAAACAGCTATGTTGAACGCATGATGTGCTAGATAAACTTGGAAGAGACATTATCATGTTACTAGAATTCAGATTTCCACTTGGTTTCTCGTCATCTACATGGCTATCGCCATGAGTTTCATCATGGTCTTCCCTGAAGCCATTAGGGGGTTCAATAGAACAAATTAGGGCAGCTGCAACGATATTCGCCAGATCTTTAATCTTAAGGATCCGCAATATGCAACTTAACAAATAAAGAGAAGTGACAGAACTGAATTTCTTTCCCTGAGATTGTAAGACTCCATGTTAGTAAAATGGGTCTTTTCAGTAGATGTGAGAAAAAAGGGAACAAATATAAATAATGAGTGTCCAATATGAACATAAAAAGCTGTATCATTTCAGTAATATGAAAAAAAAAAACAATTAAGGAGGTTTTACACATTAAAAATGTACTATGGACGACCTTCAACCCATTTGGTTAGAGTAAAGTACACATGGTCCCTAGCTTTCCAAAAGTACACAGATTGTCCCTGTGGTTTGCACTTTGTAACACATGTAGTCCCCAACTTTTTTCCAAAAGTACAAGGATGGTCCCTGTGGTTTGCACTTTGTAACGCATTTAGTCCCTAACTTAGACATGCTAAAACCTTTAGATTTGTTGGCTGGAGACTAAATGTGTTACAAAGTGAAAACCACAGGGACCATCTGTGTACTTTTGGAAAGCTAGAGACCAAATCCAAAATTTTGGTAAACCACAAGGACCATCCGTGTATTTACTCTTTAGGTTACTTCTTTAACTTTACCCATCTGACATGTTACAAATAAAAACAACCGAAAGCGAGTTACGGGTGAAAATGCCGCCTCTGGTTTCGAATCGAATAAAAAGAGGTTTCCGGCATGATTCTTGAATATGTAATAAAGATGCAGCAGTAGGATGACAATAACAAAGCTATGACAGAGTGCAAACTTATACGTCAGAAACTTCAACTCTTAGCGAAGGAAGAAGCATTGGAAATACGAGGAGTTTCAACATGCTGTCTGTTATTAGCATCCCAACATTTGGAATCCCAGCAGATACAACATCATTAAGATAGTATAGATTGTCTTCAACTTCATCCACTGCAGAGAGTATGCTAGAGGTTGGTTCTGGACTCTGGCCCCTACGTCATGGCCAAATAAAATGCTCAGATAAATGAAACTAAGATATAAGTGAGATGAGCAACTGGGCCTGAGCCTAGAACCTGTCCTGGGCCAAGGCCAAAAAGGCGTAGCCCTTCTAAGCATAGTTAGGTCCAAAAGTTGCAACTAGTCCAAGCATTTATCACTTAGCCCAGGTAGATCCACTCCTAGGTAGAGGAGCACAAACTGGTTATTTTCTCTAGCCGGTTCGGTTAACCTAACCACCAGTTATTTTCTCATTTTTGCTTCAACCGGTTATTAGTTTGACTGGTTCGGTTATTCACATTAACCGATTCGGTTAATAACCAGTTATTTCCAGTTAATTAACCGATTATTCTAAAAAAATCGTTTTTTTTCCGGTTAACCGGTACATCGGTTAAAAATAACCAGTTATTTCTAAAAAAATCCCTAACCGGTTACTAACCTACGACTAAAAAATAACCACTAATCGGGACTCATTGATCGGTTATTAACCGGTTACATTTTTGGTTAATAACCGGTTACGGTTATTTAACCGCTTATTAACCTTAAACCGCCTTAATACAATTGTAATATATGTGAAATTTTCTGTTTATTGTATACTATTTAACCATTTTATGTCTTCACAAAAAAATGTTAAATTGTATTATTTTTGCTTCATTATAAACTGCTTTGAAGGTTATGTCTTCTAAATTTATAATATATTGTTATAATTTGATAAAATTTAACTATATTTTTAAAACTGTAAACTTTTTTACAGCTTATGTTTACTAATAAATAACTCAATTTTTCAAACTGAAAAGAAAAAGTAAGAACCGCCGCCCCAAATCAATCCCCTTTTCTATATGTAAAGGATCATGATTTAGCAACTATTTTAGGGCTCTTAGATGAAAAATATTAAGCTAATACTAAAATAAGACAAAAAAATGATACGCACTCTGTGGTAGAAGATACCATTCCATTTAAGATAATGCAGTGATCTCTAAAAAATTTAACGAAGTTCAAAAAGTAGTCGTCATGGGGGGTACTTGCGATATATTTGTTGATATGTACATCTCCCACTGCGTAAGAATAAACATGACTACACGAGTAAGAATTGAATTGTAGAACACTTATACAAAGACTAAATTGGGAAAGCGAATACAATATTAAAAGGAACTAACCATGATAAATATTTAGTGTCAATGCACGAACTGCAGTACGAATCATGCTCTCTTCATGGAAGGCAAAACGAATTGCCTGAACATATAGTGGAAAGGCAACTATATCCTCCTAGATGGACAGAAAATACATGTTAGAACAAAAGACAAGTGGTCGATAATATATATATATATATAGGATCTGGTTCAGTTGAGAACTCCTCTGAGTTACGAGAACTCCGGTGGTAATCTTACTTCCCGTGCGAGTTTTTCAACCAAATTTTGCACAAACGTAGATGAACATCTAACTAAGACATCTGTCAAAATAAAAATAAAAAAGCCGAGCCGGCATTTATTTGACATGTAAATTTGTCTTACACTGATGTACATTTGTTTTACAAAACGCATGACGTCACTCGTTAGAGAAGAGAACGTTACGCCTATGTAAATTTGTTTTACACTGATGTAAGATTTCGTATGCAATATTATTATTTATTTATTTTTATTTTTTTGAAAAAGAAGAATTTAAAAAAAATCAGCTAAAAAAATAAAAATAAAAAACGTTTTTACAAGAAGTTCTCAAGTTCTCGCAACTCGGGGGAGTTCGAATTTTAACCATTCCCTGTATATATATATATATATATATATAGAGAGAGAGAGAGAGAGAGAGAGGGAGATAACTAAGACACAATAAACACATAGAGCCAAGCTTACCTTTTCAGTCTTAACAAGCAAAGATATGGTATCCTTGTTTAATTTCCCACTGATTGCTCTTCAACAAATGCAAATTGAAATCAGTCACATATAGAAAAAGTAAGAAACCATCAGCAGAAGCGTTTAACAATTAAGAAGCATAATTTCTGAAAACTAACAGATGGGCTGATGATTTAGCACACCTGAGGAAGGATATATAGTATGACAATAGCTCTTCATTCCGGAAGTCAAAAGAATAAGTAATAAGGAAGTTTATGTGTTCATTGCTGAACAAATAATCTGTAGATCATCCAATATACTAATATCAGAAAATTAAGCATATTGAGGATTTCCAAAAATAAAGCTACACACGTCCACACACACAATTATATATGCAGACACATCTTTACGATTCTATGATGTACATCTTTACGAATAGGGCTGGAGGAACCGGACGAACCGAATGAACACGAACAAGACCTTGTTTATGTTAGTTTGTTAAGGAAATATATGTGTTCACGAACAATTCATGAACACTTACTGAACGAGATTTTATGTTTGTGTTCGTTCGTTAAGAAAATGAACGTGTTCACGTTCGTTTGTTAATTTTAGCTAACGAACGCAAACGAACGTTCATGAACACAAATGAACACAAACCAATGTTCATGAACACAAATGAAAACAAACGAACACAAACAAGCGTTCATGGACAGAATATATAATACATTGATACTTATTAAATATTTTATTTGTCGAAATTTTAAAGTATATAAATAAAGTATAAAAATTAAAAACACTAATGAGCTATCGAACATAAACGAACACATTACCGAAGTTCACGAACATAAATAATCATCTTACATATGGAGTGATCACTTTTCAGGTTTTGAATCATAATGCTCATTGTTTGTAGCAATTGAAGTGCAACAATCTCATGCTCACTGATCTTTAGTATGCGTATAAATTCCCCCATGATTTGCTTCTCCATAAAAACCCTGTCAAATAGGCATCATTAAACAAATACCATTAAATATGCATACACACAAGACAGCATACATCACAACTGCAAAGAGCATAAACAAAGTAAACATCTAAAGAACCGCACTCAAAGAATTCTGAGTCATGCTGGTCGCCATATGTAATCAACTCTGCAATTGATCTCAGTGCCTCCCTCACAAAATCCTATTGCAAGATGAACAAGAGTGAGGTCACTCAGATCAGTGTAATAAATATATTGCAATTATAAACTCGGAAAGAAAATACAAAAACTTGTGGATGATGGAAATAAGGGTTTGTTACCTTGTTCACGTCATCAACAACTTCAATTATCATCAGCTGTTCGGTAAAATATCTGCAGCGATTCAACGAAAGCAAAATTAATTGTTGGGCAAAAGGATCAAGATTGTTTAATACACCATAGATCCTATGTAGTTAATATTACCGATACATCGGTTATCGGTCCCCTGGTGAGATATCGGTGCAAAATATCGGTCAGAATATCAGTACCGATATTATCGGCGATATTTGACCGATATTGGACCAATATGTCACCAATTTTCCCGATATCAGTACCTTTCTTTTTAGTTCTACCATTCGTCTTTCTTCTTATTGCTGCTATTGGTGTTTTAAGTCTTAATTGTTAGTGTTAAAATGTTAGTGTTTTAAGTCTTAACCAGTTCCTACTTGCTACAATTGTTAGTGTTTTGCAAGTTGCAAAAGGTTAATTTGTTAATGGTAGGATAGCATACTGAATTGTTAGTGTTAAATTGCTATATATATACATTCAGCATGATATTAAAAAGAGTGAATTGCAAGTTTTGTCCTTTATCTTTAGGCCATTTTGCAAGTTTTGTCCTTTATCTTTAAATTTGACGAGTTTTGTCCTTTATGTTTGAAAATCAAGCACGTTTTACCCTTTGGGGCAAAACGTGCTTGATTTTTAAGGACAAAACGTGCTCGATTTTTTAAACATAAAGGACAAAACGTGCTTGATTTTTAAACATAAAGGACAAAACGTGCTTGATTTTTAAGGTCCAAAGGGTAAAACGTGCTTGATTTTTAAACATAAAGGACAAAATTCGTCAAATTTAAACATAAAGGACAAAACTTGCAAAATGGCCTAAAGATAAAGGACAAAACTTGCAATTACCGATATCTTAAATATTGGTCCTTGACCGATATCCAATTTTTTACCGCATTAACTACTTATGGTAGATCCATGCCTATGAACTTGATCTTGGTTTAGAAAGTAACACGTTCATGTTATATTGCCTATCAGCAAACATAAGATGCAGACGAAAAGGATCCAACTTTGTGAACAGGAGAAACATCACTTTCTGCACTTATGGTTACATGTAGTTTTAGAAAAGAAAAGCCTATAGGCTAATGATTGTATGTGAACTTAGAATAATAAATTTGGCTAATATTTATCATCTTAAAAACGGAAACAAAAAGCTCCAAGCCTTTAAAAGCTTGTGACATCTTGTACATTTACTTCGAAAAAATATAAAATATTTGCATATCAATGCTCCAATAATAACTAGGGTTTGGATGCCAATTTTGCATTCCCTTCCTCACTATTTTTCTTTTTATTATTCATGCATACTAATTCTCTTCTTGAATATGATTTCTGTCTCTGCTATGCATCTCTGCAATTTAATTATAGTTTGTTTCTTGTTGGTAATTCAGTAGTCTAACATGTGTTGAGTAGAGAATTTACAATATGTTTGTTCCCAGTTTGCCATTTGTGGGACTTACTGGGTAGTGGGTATGGTTGTTGTTGTTTGTCAGTAGTCTAACATGTGTTCAGTAGAGAATTTACAATATGTTTGTTCCCAGTTTGCCACTAAAAGTGAGAACAAAATAACCTATACATCAAACACTATTCTTATTAAAATATACAGTTGTTGCTTGCAGTTTAGGTATGAATGTGGTTCAAGAGGGCATAGATGTGCTTTCTCTCCTCTATCATGTGCTATCTTCTCTCTTCTGTCATGAGCTATGTTTTCTGGATAATGATATCATGTTATATACAACAACAACAACCATACCTAGTAAAATCCCATAAATAGCAAAGCTACTTATAGGGTCTGGGGAGGGTGGGATGTAGACAGACCATGCCTCTATCCCTAGGGATAGAGAGGCTGCTTCCAGAGAGACCCTCGGCTCCAAAACGAACATCATACAAACACACCAAGTCAAAGAATATAGAAACAATCAGTCTCACATACCAAGAAAGTGATCAGAATGACACAATATAATGTCAATCATGTATAATAGTATACAACATCATTTGGGCATAAACACAAGAAGGCAATCACCGGAAAAGTCACTTAAAGAATAAGAAAAACATACGTCCCTAAAATACACCTAAGACCTTACTGCACTATCCTCTAGAAGTCCTTAACCTTAATTCTACGCCTCCACAAAGTCCTATCTTGGACCATGTCCTCAGAAAGATGCAACTCTAGTAAATCATGCCTAATCTGCTCATCCCATGTCAATTTGGGTCTGCCTCTTCCTCTCCTCCCCTCTACAGTAATAGTTTCCACTACTCTAACTGGTGCCGTCGTTTGCCTCCGCTTCACATGCCCAAACCATCGCAATCTCCCCTCCTTAATCTTATCCGATATACTAGCCACTTCTAATCTTTCCCTCAAAACCACATTTCTTATCCGATCTAACCTCGTGTGTCCACACATCCACCTCAACATCCTCATCTCTGCTATCTCCATCTTGCGCGCTTGTGTCTTCTTGATAGCCCAACATTCTGTTCCATATAGCATAGCGGGCCTAACTGCTACCCTGTAAAAGTTCCCCTTTAGTTTAGTTGGGAACCTCCTATCGCACAATACCCCACTGGCTGGCCAGCCTGTATGCGATGGGTTACATCACTATCTATGTCACCATCTCTTTGAACAAACGACCCTAAATACTTAAATCTAGTTGCTTGCGGGACCAATTGATCCTCAATGGTGATATGTGTGTCGTCGTTATCGGCTACACCACTGAAATCACAATGTAGATACTTAGTCTTAGATCGACTAATCCTTAGGCCCTTGCCCTCTAGAGCTACACGCCACTCCTCTACCCTTGCGTTCAGGCACTGTTTAGTCTCTGCAATCAACACAATATCGTCTGCAAAAAGCATACACCATGGAACTGTCTCCTGCATCGACTTGGACAACTCATCCAAGACCACCGCAAAAAGAAAAGGACTTAACGCAGATCCCTGGTGGAGTCCTACCTCCACCGGAAAGAAGTTTGTATCCCCTACAGGCGCGCGGACACTAGTTTCCGTTCTATCGTATGTATCCTTAATTATGTCTATATACTTCCCAGGTAGCCCTCGACCCTCCAAACTATCCCAAATTAGTTGTCGTTGGACAGTGTCATATGCCTTTTCCAGGTCGATAAACACCATATGTAGATCTTGCTTCTTCGCTCTATACTTTTCCATCAACCTCCTTAGAATATGTATCGCTTCTGTAGTTGACCTCCCTTTCATGAATCCAAATTGGTTTACTGAAACCTGAGTTTCTCTTCTAATTCTAGTTTCGATAACCCCAAATCAAGTACGACCTTACTTGAAAAAGGATCTATTCTATAGGCTCATAAATCTATATCCTTGACTACTAGACATACCAAAATCTAGTGCTTGAGAACCGGCCTACAATATAAGGATTTCAAATAAAGCTAGTCTAAGGGTGCAAGTTTAGTGGTGCCAAATAGGACACGTAGAAAGTAGAGCTCAGTAACCGAAGTATAGACAATTAAAGATGATTCTGATTCTGAATACTGTACAACAGTAGAACGAAGGTATGTCGTTCTTGTACACCTCAATACCAACAACAAAGCTCCAAACAAACAGAAGGCTATCTGTTTAAAACAAAAAATGACACACACCATGCTCTGGATATGACAATGGTAAGCCAAGAAAAGACGTGTACCCTAGTCACATTCGCCGAATCAACACCAACCAAGGATCAAATTTTCAAATTCCCTTGGTTTCCAAATAGAAATATCCAAAAGAACATTTTATATGAATTTTGTTAAACCTCAATGCCTATACTCTTCTAATCATGATAATGTACTCAAAGCTTTAGATCTCTATCAACTAACAAACAGACTCTGTCTTATCACAGTGATAGAAATGAGACTAAAAAATCATCACAATTCTATTAGTGCCCTAACACAAATCTTCAAACTCCGATAACTAAACCGTAACAACAAATTCACAAAACAAAATTAAAACGAAAAACACTCACCTGAGTTCATCCAAAGTGAATCGATCTCTAGATCTCCAAAACGAAAACCACATGATTTTCTCCTATCAGAAAAACTTCCACGAGTCTGAATTTCACATCCTCATTGATCATCAGGATCACGAAATTGACATTTTGCTCAAAAGTAAGCAATTAGGGCTCAAATTCGAACCTTATACCGAAAAAACCTACAGAAATCAACGATCAAAAACCTCCAATTGTTGATTATTGACTGAACTTCACATCCTCGAAGAACATCAGGATCAGGAAACTGACATTCTCCCTTCCGTCAGTTCAAATCTTCGTTCACTATCAAAAGTAAGCAACTAGGGCTCAAATTCAAAATTTATAACAGAAAAATCTCCCGAAATCAACGATGAAAAACCTCCGATAGTCCGATTGTTATTTTTTTTATTATCGAATTTCATATCCTCGATGAATATCAGGATTACGAAATTGAGATTCCGCTATTCATAAGTTAAAATCTTCGTTCACTATCAATAGTAAGAAACTAGGGCTCAAATTCGTAATATCTACCAGAAGACCTACCGAAATGAACGACGAAAAACCTCCGATTGTTGATTATTGCTTGAATTTCACAATTCTCGGTGAACATCAGGATTGCGATTTTGACATCCAGCACAAATCTTCGTTGACTGTGAAAAGTCGGAAATCAGGGCTCAAATTTGGAAGTTTTAGCGGAAAAACCTAGCGAAATCAACGATCAAAAACCACCGATTGTTGTGTGAGCGTGTATATATATATTTTTGGTGTTGAATGTGTGAAATTTGGCCGGAGAAAATGAAGAGACGGTGGCGGATCGTCGGTTGGCGATTATCTCCGGTTAAAGCAAAGGTGTTATGGTTATGATTTTGATATTAGGGCAGTTTGCCAAAGCTGAGCTGGCAAACTGATTAGTTTTATAAGTGCTTTTTATTATTATTTTTTAATTTTTATAAGTATATATTATTTGATAAGAACATGCGTACTGGTTAGCTCAATAATGTCCCCATCATAGGGCGTTTTCTGTCATGTGGCAGTTCAGTCAGCATGAAGGTATTATTGGACGTTATTACAAAAGTGTCGTAGTGGGAATAATACCCAATAACGCCTCTTCTAATCATTACACAATTATTATTTTTAATTAAAAACTTAAAATACTTTATTAAATTAAAAAAGAGTAAACTTCCGTTTTGCTCCCTGTGGTTTGGTCATTTTAACGGTTTTGCTCCAATAGTTTAAAAATAGCCATTTTCCTCCCTGATCTTTCGAGTTTGTCGCCAGTTTGCTCCCTAATCTTTCGAGTTTGTCGCTAGTTTCCTCCCTGATGGAGTTAGAGGCTGAGAGCAAAATGAAGATAAGTTAGAAAAATAAGGGAGGAAAATTGCTATTTTTAAACTATTGGAGCAAAACCGTTAAAATGACCAAACCACAGGGAGCAAAACGGAAGTTTACTCATTAAAAAAATACAATACTAGAAAAAAAATTTACATTGGCAAAATGAAGGGGCTGAAATGAAAATAAATCTTTTTTTAAGTACTTTGGAAGTTTAAATATTTTTTTTTTAAATATGATCAAAATGAAGGGGCTGAAATGAAAAATCATCATCTTCTTCCTTTCACTCAAACAACCACCTGCAACTTTTGTTTTTTAAATCACCTTCTAACTAAAATCAAACTAATTAAAACTAATTTCTTTTGTTTTTTTAATTAAAATTAAGTATATACACATGGCAAGGTTCAATTGGGCAAAGAAATAGAGTTCCTGCGTTTTTCAAATCACGCCACATACAATTTTCTCAAAAATCACGCCCGAAAACGCCAGGGTGTAGTGGAGTCGGGGAGTGATTGGGCGTTTTTGTGCAGATTTTTTTTATAAAACACGCCCCATTACGGGCGGTCTAAGTGTTTTGTTTAAATGCTACGAATATACCCAAGAATCGATTAGATTATCAACGTTGTTAGACCACCAAAGATGATATGCAGAGGTGGATGCCTTTTAAGTGGCGATGAATTTGGTACCGATCTTGAAAGAACTGAAAGTATCGATTCTGAAATCACTAAAATTGGGTATCGGTGCTAAAAATGTTCGATACGGTATCGGTATTTGATGATAAAATATCGGTACCGAACCGAAAATACTGATCTCGAAAACGTCAAAAAGTGGGTACCGAAAAGGATTCGATACGCCAGTGGCGGACTTAAAGGGTTAGTAGGGGTAGCACGGGCTATCCCTCAACCCCGTCTACGTAGTGTAAAAATACCCCTTAACTCCATTTCGGTAGTGTAAAAATACCACTCAACTTCGTTTCTGTTATATAAAGGATACCCCTGATCCTAAAAATAAAAATTAGGATACCCCTAACCTTTTGGGCTAGTTCTGCCACTGCGATACGTGAAATTCAGTACTAATACGATACAGGTACCAAATACCAAATGTTCATCCCTACTTTAAGTGGTAGGTCTTGAACAAAGAGTACATTATGAATTATTTGGTGTAATGTAAGAGTTAGCAGGGTATAAAATTCAAAATAGTGAAAATTTTTATGTCATGTACTATGCGGTGGAGTGGGGCGATATGGGCCTCACGACCACTACACCTAGTCTAAGACCCCATGGTTCACCACATTAGCGTCACATCACATTCCACTTATCTTCATATTTTAGGGTTTGGTTTCATTCTTTACTGTAATCTCTATTGTGATGTCATTTCGTTTTCAAATAATAGTTTTATGTTTTAATAACTTGTAAAAAAAATAATAAATGTAACTTAAATAAACGATAAAGATTAATAATTAAAAACATTACATAATAACTAGTGGGATATCTATTCGATGCGACGGACAAGACAACACTTAGATTGATTCATTTAAGCCTGAAACCAAGACAACACTAGTGGGATGTCTATTCGATGCGACTGACGGACAAGACAACACTTAGATTGATTAACCAAAAATCATGATTTGGTTGTGGTTATGGTGTGTGGGCGTGTGGCGTAATCGAATTAACCGAACAAAGTATATATAATATACATAAATTTTAACTATCACATCATACGTTTTCAAAAGATTCCCATCCATTTCAATATATATATATATATATATATATATATATCAATCAATCAATCATACCCAGTAAAATCCCACAAATAGCAGAGCTATTGGTAGGGTCTGGGGAGGGTGGGATGTAGGCACACCTTACCTCTATCCCTAGGGATAGAGAGGCTGCTTCCAGTGAGACCCTCGGCTCCAATATATATATATATATATATATATATATATATATATAGATACGAGATCAGGAGATAACGATTTGAAGTGTGAGAACAGTGAGAACGATTTTCAGCTATAGGATCTTTGTGATTTGTGGCTAAGATGATGCGGTGACATTTTTGTAAATAATGGAAACCTTATAACTACCAGGAGGGGTAAAATTGGAAGATCCAAACAAGGGTGCACATGCTAATCAAATGCCATTTTCCCCCATCATATTTAAACGCCAATAACTTTTTTACACGTGATTATTTTTCTAAAAAAAATTACACCATAAAACTCAGCGTTTTTTATCTTTCCAACGAGTATACTATTGATATACTTTTCGAAAAAAAATGAAATGGGTTTTATGGCGTTTTTCTGACCTGAGTGTTTTATGGCGTTTTAGACTAGTTATTTTATGGCGTTATTCTAAACTATGTGTTTTTATGGCGTTTTAACTACGTATTTTCATGGCGTTTTTTCTGAACTGAGTGTTTTATGGCGTTTTAAACTGATTTTTTCATGGCGTTTTTCTGAACTGAGTGTTTTATGGCGTTTTAACTGGGTATTTTCATGGCGTTTTTCTAAATTTGGTGTTTTTATGGCGTTTTATTTGAACACCCAGTTCATGTGTGTGGGTTTTTTTTTTGTAGGGGTGTAAACGAGCCGGGCCGAGCCCGAGCTCGACCAGGCTCGAGCTCGGCTCGTTAGGTTTTTATGAAGCTCGAGCTCGAGCTCGGCTCGGTTCGAGCCTAGTTCTTTGAGCTCGAGCTCGGCTCGCGAGTAAAACCCAAAGCTCGAGCTCGGCTCGAAGTATTTTGAGAACAACCTTAAACGAGCTAAAAGCTCGGCTCGAGCTCACTTCAACATCGCTTAAACGAGCCAAAGCTCGGCTCTAGCTCGGCTTATCAATGTTAACATCATTATTAATATAATATATATAAAAAAATTAAAATTTTATATGGGCTCGTTTAGGCTCGCGAGCCTAAACAAGCTTTGTATTTCAGGCTCGAGCTCGATAACAAAACGAGCTCTATTTCAGGCTCGAGCTCGGGTATCGAGCTCGTTAAGGCTCGGCTCGTTCGAGCTTTTAACCGAGCCGATCACGAGTAGCTCTCGAGCCTCTGGGCTTGTTTACACCCCTATTTTTTTTGACAATATTACCCCTTAGTGTAATTTAGCATCAATGCCACATGTCAACTTCAAAATCGTTCTCACCATTCTCACACTTTTCACCGTTCTCTCTAAATCCTGATCATGATTTAGAGAGGACGGTGAAAAGTGTGAGAACGGTTATGGATCGTCAGATTAAAACAATCTATAGAATAGATGACGCGGTGACGTTTTCGTAAATAACATCACTTTTATTACTGTGGCGCGCTTCATTAAAGGTAAAAAAGTCTTTTGACTTCTCTACACAAAACGTCATCTCATGAAACAAAACGCCATTAAAATTACCGCCTTAACCTACAATAGCACACACCATCCTAATCTAAAAACGCCATTAGATATAAACGGCAAACTTAATTATAATAAAATCCCGCCTAAAAAACCGCCAAAAAACATCCTATATATAAAACATCTCAAACTTTCCATTAATACACGCAAAAACCCAAACGCCATATTTAATATATACCATTCGTCTTAGAAATGCCAAAAAACCCAAACATCAAATATCCTCTAAACCAAAACGTTTATTTGAAATTCAGTTTGGTTGTCGGTAACGTTTCGCTCAATGTAATGGACAAAATCCTTAAGTGATGATATTGTCCATTTCATTGAGTAAAATCTTATTGACTTTATCCTCAACTTCCATTCAAATTATAACGCCAAAACATACAAAATATTATTGAGCTTTGTTCTCAATAAAGTTTAGCTGTATGGGATGGTCAACATTGTCAGACATCTTTCTTAATCGAGGATTAACAATGTTGTCCATCTCATACGACAAAACATTATTAATTTAGCATGATCAAATTTAGAGGTTTAAGGTACTTTTATTTAGTGGTGTTTTTTTTCTCGGTAAAATGCCAAAAGTTAAAAAATCAAACATCGTTCATTGGAAATTCAAGATTGTTGGCTGAACGGTGTAACTCAATAACATTTTGCTGCATGAGATGGACAAATCTTCAAGAAAAAGAGGCTGATTCCAGACTTTGTGCTTCCACACGGCAACAAAAAAACTACTTCAAAAACAAAAAATCAAAATAAATCATACGAAAGTCAAAACAGCCAGTTAAGATGATTCAAAAAAGAAGAAGAGACTGGTGACAGTAAAGATTTGGAAGATCAATTGTTTATATTTTTTTTAATTTTCTTTTTCAGTTG